>OY740775.1:75403451-76003451 GCA_963513935.1 Aphrophora alni
TAAAGCGGAAGACTCTAGTAACCTTGAAAGAATATTTCAATAAACAACTCCTGGAATGATAAAACATCCAAAAAATAGGCGCCAGTTACAACAAAGAATGGTAGCTTTCCCCCAAAACAGACCTTCTGGTATTTAAGTCGATTTATAATCATAAAGTTATAGGTAATTGTATCTCAGAAATAGTAGATGTTGCTTCATTACAACAAGGTAGATTAAAAAACAAACCTCACTCGACAGAAAAATGATCTAGCATTATCGCACACATTTCCAAGCGTCTGTCAAAGGTCATCAAAGATATTTTTTTTTTAATGTTTCCTATATACGTAATTTCTATGTAAGACAAAATTTGCTCATTTTAACTATCTATATAATGCTGCTTATCCCTAACAATTTACAGTTACAAAACTTTCGTGGTCAATGATATTAATAAAATTTTTCCCCATCCTGAATCACTGGTACTATAATTTGTGTCACATTTAATTGTCAGTGTTTATTTAATGCAGTGAAACCGAAATATTATGAATTTAAAAACATCGTACTATAACATACGATAGTATGTTTATACGAAATAGTATTTATTATGAAAGAAAAACAAACGTTAAAAGAACACAACCCGTTAACCTTCCACTATGGTTAGTAGAGCTGAAACCAATGTAATGTGTATGACCAGTAGATATTGTTCGCTGCTAAATAGAAGAGAAACTCTTTGCTCAGGATAGTTTCAGCTTACAGAGTATTATCGACACGTGCAGTGCTGGTCTTCAACAGTACATCATTGAAAGACCATCTGGCAAAAGGAACGTATGGATGTACTTGGGAAGGTGAACTACGAGTTAAAGTATGCAAACTTGAAGTGATTAAGGACATCTGACACGGGTTATGTGATTAATGAGGAAGAATATAGGACGACGCCCACACAAAGTGGAAGCCCGATAGGCGATCCACGAATACAGACTACGAGTGAATTAGCTCTAGATAATATTTAAAGCTAAAGTAACTGATAAGGGAAACAAATACTAAATTTAGTTAACTATATAACACATAGGGAAATATAATGAATGTTCCTCACTTTGGTATGGTCAAAAGTTTTACTGGGGGTATAAGACCCCGAATCCGGGGGGATATGGGATTAGTATCTCACCCTGAATGATTTCACTATATTATATATTTACATGCTTATATAAATATTGTGACATTTATTTGGCAATTCCATTTAGCTATACTTCTTTCACTAGCTTTTTTCTTGTTGTCATCACTACCTTAATTTAGCTATAAACAAAATATTTGAGTAGATGTTAAAAACAAGTTAAAGCGGAATGGATATTTTTGTTTGATCAAGAAAATTTGTTTTACCATTTGAGATGTTGCCGCATACATTTTATTCATAAAATAATATTGTTTTCAGATTTTATGTAAAACTAACTTGTAAACCTAGTAGGCTTACAACGATTAGCAGCTCCACAGTGTTTTTAAAATTAAATAGAAGTACAAGTTTATTTCAGTTATTATAAATTGGTGGAGGGAAGAGGCACTTTATAAATGATACAATTTATACACAACCGACAGTATTAGGTTATGCAATTTTGTGGTTCTAAATAATATAAATATATCTCATTGTTGCTTATTTCTAAATATTTGTATTATCTAAGATGTAACATTAAATTTACCTCACGTCATCTGGGAAATTTCAATGACAACTCAAATTAAAACGAAAGCAACATCTGTAATCTACTTGAAGTCTGACTGCTGTAAATTGTATTGGGAATATTGAAATGTATTCATCACTGAGGCAAAATTTAATCAAGTTTAGATTAGAAGGAAAGATGTTGATTTAATCAGAGAAATAATCAACTCTAATGTACGTATCGTAGTGGGCTTTGTGGTTGTTTGTATTTAGAGTCGCTTTACTTTTGTGGAAAACAATGCATTAACATCTCAATTTTGATCGAATATAAAATAGTGATTTTGCAAACAGTACAACTTTCTCCCTGGAATTTACGTTCAGTATATCATTATTGAAAACTCAGTGTAGCTAATGTCTATACAGAAAGTATCAGTACAGAAACTTATTGAACCTGAGATTTTCTGCTGCAAATCCAAGAGGATGAAATTCGAGTCATCAGGGACTTTAAGGTGGCGGAGTAGGATAAACAAATCTTTACTTTGAACTCCAACTGGATCTGTTTTTTTCTCATTATGAAGGGACAATGTAAAGAAGGTGGTAGGATTCTTTCAGGAACAGATGGTTTGTAAAACATAAGCAAAGTATTTACGTTTTTACTGGGGAGTTTCTGTGCAGAAAGTGTGGTTTATCAGAGTAAATTGCAGTGGTATTCGACAATCTTCACAGGGCTATTTCCCAAGGTTTTAACTTGAAGTTTTTGTATTTACATTACACATATTACATTACTCATAACATTAAACTCGAACTAAAGAACATTAAAAAACAATTTTCACATAATACAGAAACCAAGAAGAGTACACACCTTGGAAGCAAGGATTGGCGAACTGAAACGAGCATCTCATCTTGAGTTCACCAATAAGGTCAAAGAGGACATAAGGAACAAGTCCTATGAAGATGTATTCGACTTGTATGAAAAAGTCAAGGATTTGCAGAGAAGGACACCTGTCGCAATTTTTCGACTTACAACTGGACATGACTGCCTGAATGAACACCTGTAGAGGATGAAGATTTTGGATTATGACAACTGCACTTGTGTGAAAGCCCGGACACCGTCATGAACAAGGACCATCTCTTGGTCTGCAGAAAGCTGGATAAAGAGAAGCAGAGAGAAAAACACCTCCCTGGTCTCTACTGAGAAGCAAGATTAAAGATGGCGTGAGCCAGAGAAAGCCATTGGATAACAACAACAAAAAACAATTTAACACACTAGAGAGGTTTTCAAAGTTTAAAAGTCATTTTCGTTGTGTACATATTGCTATAATAAAGACAAAGACTGAGTTATCTTTTCTAAGTGACGTTGTTGTTTGCATTTATTATTAGCCTTACAATATTATTATATAAAGATTGGGATTTATAAAGTTTGTCATGAGGATTAAACTGCACTTAAGATGCTGGGTCATTGGAGATAATTGTATACAGGAAAGTAGAAAAACATAAATCATTTTATTTTGAAACGGTTACGTCTTAAATTACTCCAAAATACAACTTTGACTCCATCAGCACCTTTGGATTTATTTCAAGTTACTCAATTTATTATCACCTATTTCAACCAACGATTACTATTCTTCTTTACTCTAAGTTTTTATTATTCTTCCATCTCTAATTATTTAGATCACTGTTCTTTATTCATACACTCTCATTTTTATGTCAAACAGCCTACAACGTGTTCCCATACAATTGGATGCACTAATAAATCATCCTGAACTTTGTGTCGTGCCACCAAATGAAAATACTAGTTGACAGGTTTTGCAATTAAAAGTAAACGAGATCTGTTTGTCCCCCTTTTTCAATTCAGTTGTGATGTGAAGTAATTATCAACAACTACCGGAATACAAAGCAGTTCGTTTTGAGAAATAATGCATTTAGTCTCGTCATTTGTAATTAAAAGTTATTGTTTACTAGTCAATATTGTGTCCCTCAACGTATGTATACGTTTGGATTATATAGCCTATAAACCAAAAGATGAACATATAAGTAACAAACAATAAATTAGAGTTAATTACACGTAAATAAACTTTATTTAGTTTATTTATGTTATTTATTATCTTATAATTACATTTATTATTTTTCAATATATTTTTAGGAATTTCCTTTTAGGATTAACACTAATCTATTTTAAAAGCTATATTTAAATCAATGCTAAGTTAAAGGCCAAAAGGAAGGAAAGTACAAAAATAAACATCAGTACTGTTATGTTAGAATACGAGCTGAGTGGCAAATACACACAATAAACATTTAATTTAAATGAAAAATGTAATTTGATCGTTTTACATGTCAGTTTGTTATTTCATTAAGTGATATATAATAAGATTTTATTAAATATTTTTGACTGTCAAGTTCATAACCAATTATAAAATCATGTGTAATCCAGGTCTGTTTTTTTAAAGATATTACAGTTCACAATACAAAAACAACAAAAATTAACATGCATTACGATAAACAAAGCTGTGAAATTGTTTTGTCTGCAGCTAAAATGGCGCCAGTCGCAACTGATGATCAGTAGTTGTTCAAAATAAAGTTCATTTTAGACAGAATTACTCTTTTATACTCGTAGCCTAATGATGTTTATACGGTTCATTTTAATTACAAAATTAGCCATTTTAGAATTTGATAGTTTATAATAATTTATATCTATTTCAGCTTCCTGTTTAATAATTTTCCAACAACATGGTCCATGTAACATAAAAAAACAAAACAAAAATCACGAAAAAAATCGAAGACTATACAAATTAAAGAAATCAATATTTTTGTACATACCACCTTATTGACAGTTTATTAGTGTTTAAAAAAAATGTTTTCCTTTTGTTCACATGATAATCAGATCTTCTAGAATACCTTGACATACTCACGGTTGTGGAAAGACATAAAAGACATTATAAGCTTAACGTTTTACGTCTGTAATTTAAAATTATTTTTTATGAAATGCGTTCTGGTCCTGTGACTCTAAGACAACTCTGACAAACTCATTCCAAATGTTCGTTCACTGATATCGAAGCTAAGATATATGAACATATCAAACAAGATGTTAGTTGCATTTAAGAGATCTTTTCGGTTGTTTATTTTTATTTGTACAAATCTTGAAGTCTTCGAGACAACCATTACAATACAATTTAGGCTGAGACGTGTTTATGGGACAATCAAAGCAGGTTAGAGACTTATTTAAATATTGAATACTTTTCAAAGAAGGCGAGTAAAATAAAAATAATACAACTTTAAAGACTCTTCCTTTTTGTAGACGAAATAAAACCATTTGTCGCGTAACACCCTGTATACAGTAAATGGTTTGACAGTTATTTATTCACACAGCAGCACTTGCTGTGTACCTACAGACACCAGACACATTGTATAACTTCTTATTTTAATTAAAACACAGACCTCCTGTAGAGTAGTAACAACCTATTACTAATGAGAAAACAGTTCTTGTGTTAGATCACCTTTATTTATAAAGTAGGACAGTGTAATTAAATTTAATGAATTATAATTACAAAGGCAGTTTCATTATATTTGAATTCTGTTTTAACTCAACCATTTGACATTTAATCTGTATGGTTGTTGTGGGATTACGGCCAAACGTGTTTTTCAATAGTTATGAAGTACAGGAATATAGATTTGTTTACATTTAGGTCAAACGATGTATGTAAAAGGATTTTATTTTATTTTCCATTTTCAAATGGTTGCCACTAAAAAGAGTTACACTGCGGTTCCAGAGAATGTAAGCTGAAGGTGTGAATAGGAATAAAACGTTAACTTAGGCTTTAGAGGGTCCGGTAAAGATAATGTATAATTGCGTCAGGAAGCACAACTTTCAATAAAACAGCATTAATAATAAATTTAGTTAATAATTAAAATTTGAACTTTTTTCTAAAATTTTATTACTTGATATTCTTATATGATTACAAAATATAATACATTTCTCGTTGACTACATTTTAAATATTTTCAATTCTATGAAATAAAACCTTTTCATAAGATTACAAAGATATAAAGTTAATTTTTATTTACATAACAGTTGCCCTGTTTAGTTATCTGACATATTTCCTAAAACTTGATATTCCTTGCAGTGTGTAGTGTGCCTTGTAAACATAAAGCAGTAGTTCCGGTTAACGTTCTAACGAATTGAACCACAAGCCAACGAAGACCACCAGTAGAAGTGAGAGTCAGTTAAGGTTCTAACGAATTGAACCACGGGCCAACGAAGACCACCAGTAGAAGTGAGAGTCGGTTTAGGTTCTAACGAATTGAGCCACAAGCCAACAAAGATCACCAGTAGAAGTGAGAGTCAGTTAAGGTTCTAACGAATTGAACCACGGGCCAACGAAGACCACCAGTAGAAGTGAGGGTCGGTTTAGGTTCTAACGAATTGAGCCACAAGCCAACAAAGATCACCAGTAGAAGTGAGAGTCAGTTAAGGTTCTAACGAATTGAACCACGGGCCAACGAAGACCACCAGTAGAAGTGAGGGTCGGTTTAGGTTCTAACGAATTGAGCCACAAGCCAACAAAGATCACCAGTAGAAGTGAGAGTCAGTTAAGGTTCTAACGAATTGAACCACGGGCCAACGAAGACCACCAGTAGAAGTGAGGGTCGGTTTAGGTTCTAACGAATTGAGCCACAAGCCAACAAAGATCACCAGTAGAAGTGAGAGTCAGTTAAGGTTCTAACGAATTGAACCACGGGCCAACGAAGACCACCAGTAGAAGTGAGGGTCGGTTTAGGTTCTAACGAATTGAGCCACAAGCCAACAAAGATCACCAGTAGAAGTGAGAGTCAGTTAAGGTTCTAACGAATTGAACCACGGGCCAACGAAGACCACCAGTAGAAGTGAGGGTCGGTTTAGGTTCTAACGAATTGAGCCACAAGCCAACAAAGATCACCAGTAGAAGTGAGAGTCAGTTAAGGTTCTAACGAATTGAACCACGGGCCAACGAAGACCACCAGTAGAAGTGAGGGTCGGTTTAGGTTCTAACGAATTGAGCCACAAGCCAACAAAGATCACCAGTAGAAGTGAGAGTCAGTTAAGGTTCTAACGAATTGAACCACGGGCCAACGAAGACCACCAGTAGAAGTGAGGGTCGGTTTAGGTTCTAACGAATTGAGCCACAAGCCAACAAAGATCACCAGTAGAAGTGAGAGTCAGTTAAGGTTCTAACGAATTGAACCATGGGCCAACGAAGACCACCAGTAGAAGTGAGGGTCGGTTTAGGTTCTAACGAATTGAGCCACAAGCCAACAAAGATCACCAGTAGAAGTGAGAGTCAGTTAAGGTTCTAACGAATTGAACCACGGGCCAACGAAGACCACCAGTAGAAGTAAGGGTCGGTTTAGGTTCTAACGAATTGAGCCACAAGCCAACAAAGATCACCAGTAGAAGTGAGAGTCAGTTAAGGTTCTAACGAATTGAACCACGGGCCAACGAAGACCACCAGTAGAAGTGAGGGTCGGTTTAGGTTCTAACGAATTGAGCCACAAGCCAACAAAGATCACCAGTAGAAGTGAGAGTCAGTTAAGGTTCTAACGAATTGAACCACGGGCCAACGAAGACCACCAGTAGAAGTGAGGGTCGGTTAAGGTTCTAACGAATTGAGCCACAAGCCAACAAAGATCACCAGTAGAAGTGAGAGTCAGTTAAGGTTCTAACGAATTGAACCACGGGCCAACGAAGACCACCAGTAGAGGTGAGGGTCTTTTATGGTTCCAACGAATTGAGCCACAAGCCAACAAAGATCACCAGTAGAAGTGAGAGTCAGTTAAGGTTCTAACGAATTGAACCACGGGCCAACGAAGACCACCAGTAGAAGTGAGGGTCGGTTTAGGTTCTAACGAATTGAGCCACAAGCCAACAAAGATCACCAGTAGAAGTGAGAGTCAGTTAAGGTTCTAACGAATTGAACCACGGGCCAACGAAGACCACCAGTAGAAGTGAGGGTCGGTTAAGGTTCTAACGAATTGAGCCACAAGCCAACAAAGATCACCAGTAGAAGTGAGAGTCAGTTAAGGTTCTAACGAATTGAACCACGGGCCAACGAAGACCACCAGTAGAGGTGAGGGTCTTTTATGGTTCCAACGAATTGAACCACAAGCCAAAGAAGACCATCATTAGAGGTGAGGGTCGCTTAAAGTTCCAACGAATTGAACCACTAGCCAACAAAAACCGCCTGTAGAGGTGAGGGGTCGGTTAAGGTTCCAACGAATTGAACCACTAGCCAACGAAGACTACCAGTAGAGGAGATGGTCGGTTACGGTTCCAGCGAATCGAACCATTAGCCAACGCAAACCAGCAGTAGATGTGAGGGTCGGTTATGGTTCCAACGAATTGAAACATTAGCCAACGAAAACCACCAGTAGAAGTGAGGGTCGCTTATGGTTCCAACGAATTGAACCACTAGCCAACGAAGACTACCAGTAGAGGTGAGGGTCGGTTAAGTTTCCAACGAATTGAATGACAAGCTAACAAAGACCATCACATCAGTAGAGGTATACTTTGATAGGTACACCATAATATTTACCACAACTCTGACATCAAAGCATTTTAAATCACATTTAAAGCATTTAATATGTTACTAGAACACAGAGCTACTGTTAAACAAATATATCTTAAGGGATGGTAGTAGCAATACCTTCTGATTAAAGACCTAATAATGACTTTAGTAAGAGTGGAGTGTAAACATGTCAAGCCACTATGTAGGTCAAACTGGTCGTAATTTTATAACTAGATTAGATGAACTTAACAGAAGTTGGGGGGTTGGGATAAGATGGCCCTAGTTTTAATAACCACTTGAAAATACATAACATTTCGGTTTTTATTCATGTGCAAATTTTATTATTATACACATATGCAATTAGCCAAAAAAAAATTAACTATTTAGAAATAAGTATAGTGGTTAGCGGACAAAATGTTATAGTTTTAAATGATCAAATAGATTTAAGCCGTTCACCACTCCTTAAACCTTTGTTCAGGTCATAACCCACCCAGCCCCCTATATTCCGTACTAGGTTATCAAAGGGAATACCGAGCTATTGAATTATAAGTTACTTTACTTTTTCTTTATTCTGATAAGATGCCTTGACAATGCTGTAACTAGCAACACAATGGTCGGCAAGTTTTAATAAATAAATGGTTTTATAAATATTGTGTTTTTATTTGTTAACATGGAATACCACCAAGTACCATCGGTCTTTAACATAAATAGTTAACAGTTTGTTTATAAAAGATTAATACAAATTACTGTATTTCGTTTGAGGTAAGTAATGTTACCTCTAGAATGTATTATTGAAGCTTTACTCAGAGATGTAACGATCCAAACCTCCCTCACTTGATGAATGGTGTAATAATGAGTTGTCACCTAGAGTTAGCAGAGGGAGGGATCTTTACCGTAAAGTGGAATTAGATTAGCCTGGATACATTTCCATCAGACGTTTATCGTACATTAACAAACTGCCACTGCTCGTCGTGTTTTGCTCTATAATTTAAACATAACCTCAGATTATACTTAATAAGTTTTAACCAGTTGTTCCAATAATTAACATTGAACTTTGTCATATTTTTATGACTCTGATAATTCTTTAGATATTAATTAATTGCACAGTGTTCTCCTCATATATTGTAAAGATTCTTAGAACATTCAAAAATAACAGATATTTCTGTAAACTGGATAATCAATTAATTGTGTTTTATAGTATTTGTGTGAATCAGAGATAATTTGTGCAATATTGTAAATAGATGAAATGTCTTATTTATGAAACGTACTAAACTTAAATTTTAGTCAGCTGTTAGTTAGATCACCATGGTAACGTTTTAGGTATTTCAATAATCTAGACAATTTTATATAATATTGGAAAATAATAATTTACAGTATAAATTACAGTACAGATCTGTTGAAATGAGCTGCTTTAAATTTTAAAATAAAAAAATCGATTAGGAAACCAAATTTCAAGATTATTATTGAATTGTTTTAGTAGTATTTTACAAAGTATTTTTTTAGACATTACAATTATTGTAACGATTCACAAATCGGAACGATTGCTTCAAACTTTGTGTGTAAATTGTAAACAAATAATCGAAGATTGACTAAGGAAACAGTGAACTTTGAGACAGACTGTTAAACTAACATGTAGGTGATATGATTTTAAACTAAATATTTAGAAAATAAAATGGTTAAATAGTGTAAGGTTTTCGTGTGTTGGGAAATAACTTCTTTCAAAACAAATATTGTTTTGATTCGTCGCTTCGTTGTTGCCTGATATTTAACAATGTTTTAAATTATAACATAATTACACGCCATTTCAAGAATGTGCGTCTTGCTATCAACTGATAATCATAGATAACGGGAAAACACGGCCTAGTAGCATAAAACTAAAACTAGTTACCTAATAATGGAAACCTGTGTTTGAGTTCTTTGAAACAACTAAAACAGTCATCAGTAAAGACAAAAAACATCGGGACTGTTTAGTTGTATTCTGTAGTCATAACAAATTTCTTACGAAAAATTCAACAGAATAACTGAAGCTAATAAAATATACAAAACTAAACTAACCCCCCCCCCACGGTAGTGTAGAAATGAGGTCATTGAGGCTACCGTTAATATAAAACTGAATTAAAGTGCCTTTACTGTGACTCTGAGTAAGGCTGTAATTTGTTTGGTTAAATCTTCTCAACAAATGAACACAAGGTCACACACTAATCTCTTAAGATTGTCCAGTGCATGATCTAAGCTACACATAAGGTGTCAATCCTTGTGATAGGCCTCGTGATCTGACTACTTGTGGCTTCTCGTTATCAAATATTCTTAGTTATTTTGACAGCTCAGAATTTGATTTATTCTTAGGTTTTGTTTATTCTTATATTCCAACGTGATCTCTATTTATCACTTGATAACGAGAGTTGTAACATACTTTCGAAATGTCGTGTATTAATAGTATAAACTCAACGGATGACAAAAGTTTTATTAAATTAAACCCATATTATGAATAAGCCATAATTAACCAATAACTTTAAAACAATATAATTTTGTATTGGCACTGGTTTGGTTTCTAAATTTAATGGAAGTATTCTTCACAACCGTAACACGTATACATCCACTCACGTAGGATCACGTAGATACGCACGTGGGATCAGTAACGAAACACATTCTTCAGTAGAGTCACGTAGTCACGGATATATGACTAAGCATAATTAGGTAGAATTCATTATTTATTGACGTACTTGTAATGTAGAGTGGTGGAGGGGAGATAAAATGCTATTTGCTCCTTTATATGCAGTCAGAGATTTTCATAGGGTAGAGAATCATTTGGAGCTTAATGGGTACCCAGTAACATATTTCATGATTGAGATGTTCTAGAGCCGAAGGTTTTGGAAAAAGAAGCAGATTTTTTTTTTGTTGTAACATTTTTTCTTTTATCCTTTAACGGATATTTAAATAATTCAGAATGAAAAATGTAATCTATCGACACGAAATGTAATCTATCAACACGAAATGTAATCTATCAACACGAAATGTAATCTATCGACACAAAATGTAATTCATCGACACGAAATGTAATCTATCAACACGAAATGTAATCTATCAACACGAAATGTAATCTATCGACACGAAATGTAATCTATCGACACGAAATGTAACCTATCAACACAAAATGTAATCTATCAACACGAAATGTAATCTATCTACACGAAATGTAATCTATCAACACGAAATGTAATCTATCAACATGAAATGTAATCTATCGACACGAAATGTAATCTATCGACACGAAATGTAACCTATCAACACGAAATGTAACCTATCAACACGAAATGTAATCTATCTACACGAAATGTAATCTATCAACACGAAATGTAATCTATCAACACGAAATGTAATCTATCGACACGAAATGTAATCTATCGACACGAAATGTAACCTATCAACACGAAATGTAACCTATCAACACGAAATGTAATCTATCTACACGAAATGTAATCTATCAACACGAAATGTAATCTATCAACATGAAATGTAATCTATCGACACGAAATGTAATCTATCGACACGAAATGTAATCTATCGACACAAAATGTAATCTATCGACACGAAATGTAATCTATCTACACGAAATGTAAACTATCGACACGAAATGTAATTTATCGACACAAAATGTAATCTATCGACACAAAATGTAAAATATCAACACGAAATGTAATCTATCGACACGAAATGTAATATATCGACACGAAATAAAATCTATCGACACAAAATGTAATATATCGACACGAAATAAAATCTATCGACACAAAATGTAAAATATCGACACAAATTGTAATCGATCGAGACGAAATGTAATCTATCGACACAATGTAATCTATCGACACAAAATGTAAAATATCGACACAAATTGGTAATCGATCGACACGAAAAACCTTTAAGATGACACGTATTGTGAGAAAGGACGTGTCAATCCTGAGTGAGTATAGCTGGATCTATACTTGTAACCTTTAGTTAGATTCTTTGCTTTCATCGTTCTTATCAGGTATCTTTTGACTAACTTCTGTTCTTTCGGACCCTGATTCTATTAGCTAGGGTGTTTATTTTGTGTGGTTCCCTTCCTTTATTTATTTATTTTTTTATATGGCGATAATAAACGAAAGGATCTTCTCCTTTTGGGAACAAGAAAACAAAAATTACATTAACATAAAAAAATATAAAGCCTAATCTGAAAAGATGTATTTTAATTTTAAAAGTTGGTAACTTTTTCTGAAAATATCTATTTCAAAAATACAACGAAACCTCGTTTTCGTGGCTGAATTTTTAATAAAATAAGGGGGAAATGGTTATAGCTTTTTTTTAATAAACAAATTAAATTTTTTAAAGCTATTCGCATTTTATTTTATAGAAATTATAAGTAATTATATTTTTAAAACGCATTTCTCTTGGATGTGCGTTAAGATCAAACAATAATGTACGAGATTAATTTTGGGCTACAATCCATAAACGAAAACTTCCGGATGTTTACCTCTGGTTATATTTCGTTGTGCTTAGTATTTCATTTCTCTTACATTTTGAACAAAACTGGATATCCAAACATTTTTTTTTCAGTTCGATTGCCTGATTTAAAAACATTATTTGTGTATAAAAACAAATTAAATTTTTCTATTTTAAATTGTTGGAATTATTATGGCTTTGTTTAATATTTTCTAGAATCATAACGGTTCATATCTCTTTAAGATAGAACTTAACTTTAATGTCCGATACAAATGTAAGAATAATTTAGTAGGAAAAAAATTTCAAATTTATTTGTATGGTTTTTGTCCTTATAAACACCCAGTTAAAGCTTATTCGCTATGAATTTTAGATCAAGAATGTTTTGCCACTTTTCAATATATCTGTGATTGTGATTGATAGATTAATTTGAAATTTTTACACATAGATCATGAGATTTTCAGAGATTATTTTTCTTTAAGCAGCAAAATGTAAAACATGAAAGGTTGTACAATGTTTAAATATTAACATAGTCTTTATAAATATAACATGCTTCCAATTTAAATGTCTGAACCCGTCCTCCTTACTTAAGTCTATTGTTTAGGATCACACTCTTCACAAGTAATTGTATCTTTCTTACGTCACTATACTGCTGCTCATTCTCACTTTCTTTGTACTCCAACCCTTCTTCTTTGTTGTGTTACTCATTTTATGAATGTATAAATACGTAGTATAATTATTTTCTAAACTAAAAAATAATTGTTTATTTAGAATGTTTAATTAATTAAGAAAATAAATTTCAATAAAAATTTAATTTAAATATTTACATATTTTTAGATCATGTTTGTACAAGTTATGAGTTGACAGAATGAGACCACTTTCAGAATGTATTTGAATTGGTTAGTAGTTGTTGACAATGAGTCAAACATAAGAATGTATTTTTATTGGTTAATGAGTTGAAAAAATGAGTTCACTTTCAGAATGTATTTGCATTTATTAATAAATTGACAGAATTAATCAAACATCACAATGTATTTTTATTGGATGAGTTGAAAGAATGAGTATACTATCAGAATGTATTTGTTAATGAGTTGACAGAATGAGTCCACTTAAAATGTATTTTTATTGCTTAATGATTTAACAGAATTAGTCAAACATCACAATGTAGTTTTATTGGTTAATGCGTTGAAAGAATGAGTACACTATCAGAATGTATTTGTATTGGTTAATGAGTTGACAGAATGAGTCCATTTTCAGAATTATTGTGATTGATTTTCAAACTAACTTGTCTGGGAAGTCGTAATATTTACTTTTATCAAACTTCTTAATTTAACGAGATATTGAACTTTAATCTGACGTTGATTTATTTTGTTTTCAGATATTCAACTCTCGCTTGTTTACCATTTTATACATTTACAATGTTATGTAGAGAATTATATTTTTTTATTATTATTTTTTTTTTTTACTTTTATTATTTGTTTTACATTATTTCATTATTGTAAATCTGTTCATACAAATTTCGATTTCATTATGTAATTTTATGTCTTCACAAAAAGTCAATAAAAAATTCTAAAAAAGTTCCTGTTACTTCTAGTAAATTAGTAAGAATTAGTTTTGGAATAACTTGGATATCTATCAACTTGTAACAAAATAACTACATCATCTAGTCAGCCATAAAAGGACTGATGTTTATTAAATGGTTTGTAAAATCAACGGTTTTCCAGATATTTAACATCAATTGAACACTATATTGAATCGTTTATAGGTAAAAATATAGTACAATATATTCTGGAAAATTTGGGATCAATATCTTCATACAATCAGAAGTTATATATTTTTTATTGGGAGACGAGACAAAAAAAAATCGGTCATGTTCGATTTTAAATTTGAATGTCCATAGTCGTTGTCCAAAGTTTGGCAAAGTAATTGTGAAACTTCCTGTACAGATAAATCCTCTGCGAGTGTGTCTGTTTTAATACTTGAAGGTTAAAGTAGGCAGAAAGCAAAGCTGTCGTATTACATAAAGCAAGTGAGATATTGTTCCAAGCTTTGTAATAACAAACAATACGAAACATAAACCTCTTGGGAAATAAAGTGAACTCTTACATCAATGTCGAGTTAAACATGGACAACTTTTATCAGTAAGGGATAGAAAATCTTGGCCGTTTTGTTTTTGAGCTAACTTTTTGAACACAGAAGTGAAGTCTTGTTTTAAACATGATCATTTGGTATTTTATCTGCGTGTTTGTTTACGTCTTTGATACACAGTTACAGCAAAACGTGTCTATTAATCGTTATGCAATTTAGGAATAAGGATCTTTGAAACTTGACTGAAGATGTAACTATATAAGGTTCTTTCATTTTATTTTATGTTTTAAAATATGGTGTCGAAAATAGTTAACGTTCTGTTAAAGGGTAGCCTATGAACGCGGGTGCCTCCACTAAAAGCGCGGCGAGTGCTCTGAAGTATTGGGGTGGACTAAAAATAAAGAGTAGTCGAAAAATATTTCAAATTATTTTTGATCTGTTTTATAAATGTTTTGCAAAGGACGTTCTTACGAGACAAAATGAGAAAATCCATCTCTTACTTTTTCCCTCGTACCACATGGTTCCACAAAATCAGTAAAATTATTATTTATATAACAATTACAATGTTTTGGTTCATAAGATTTCTTTAAAAACTTGATATAACTTTAATGCAACTTTAATACACACATAAATGTGTATTAGGGTAGTATGTTAACAACAGTCAAATCTTTTATGCTCCCCACTAAGTGGACAACCCATCACCGAGTCCCACCAATGAATGGATAAAAGGTTTTGTTCCAGTTAGGTAATCAACGCTAGAGGATTTATATACGTCGATGGGTGCAGTTTAATATTTACTAAATCACAGAAAATAGAAGGATCAATTTGGCCACAAAACTTATAATTTGTGGTAGTTTCCTTGTGGTGTTTTGCTCTAGTCTGGAGTAGTTGTGATATTGTATTGAGCAAAGTAACTCAGGTATTTGTTAATTGCTGTTAATATATTTAGTAATACGTTATTAAGACTGATTGATTGCTAGGCAGTAGTTACAATGGGATTAGAAGAACTATTGTCTTAATATATGAAACAAGGAAGAAGTGATATCTACACTGCACAAAACCTAGTATAAGATTTCAGATAAAAAGGAAATATATTGATAACAGTAGAAGAACATAGAAGGTTAGAAAAAAAATATCACGTTACATTGACGAATTTGTTTCACACGAAATTCTCTATAACTCAAAAATCATTTGAGTTACACCTTCAATTTAATATAAATGGGTATATTTTATTTTTATAATAATTTATTAAACACTATTCTCAGTTTTTACTCTTTCCACGAAACAATATGTGTTTCAAATTGCATAAGTCTAATTCCATCTAAACGAAAGTTGATTTTTTTTTGGAATGTGAAATTTACAAAAAAACTGCATCTTAAAATTTCCCTATATGTAATTTCTAATAAGCATTACTTTATGGGACACACTGGTAACCTGAGTTTGTATTTTTACATATGACGTCACCACACCCGTATTAAGATTATGTACAGTACATAATAATAAAAGTACATTAACTACGATACATTCGTTTTCAAGCAGACATTTCCCAAGCAACAACAGAGAGATATATTTGCTCTGGTTGAAATCCAAGACTACTCAGCTGGGATCCTGTTTTGTTGGAATTTACTGTAATGTGTTCTGTCCTGGTTCTTCTCTTCTATAGCGGAAAACATGTTGCTGATTATAATACGAAATGTAATATTAGTGTTATGAATTGTTGTGAAATGTAATAATCTACAACATGCAATGTAACTTGTATGTAATTGTCTATTTGGGATTAATCATTTGAATACCTATAGACTATAGACAACTACAAAGGAAGAAGATTTTGAAGAATGGAGACTCGACTAAGCTGTCAATTCTAAACCAGGAAGAATTGATTTGGTGAGGTAGATTCTACAATTGACAAAAGAAGAACACAGAATCTCCTCCCGGAATATAACTCCTAATAAATGATCCGAGAAAGATAATAATAAATGTTCTAATGGAAGTAATTGATTATTTTACAAATTTGAAAACTATTAGGAAACATTCCGACTAAAATAAAAGTATCACGACAGACAACATCTGGCAGTACACACAGCTTAACAGAAAACATATACTTAACTCTGTTTATCATTTTAAGTGATTTGAATGTTATCAACAATTATAACAGAACTCGACTATACAAATACCGCAATGAAACAACAAAGGGTCAACATATTGGCTGCGCATCGCTTGGTGTAAAACCACTCTGTGGTACAAATACAGCGTCAGATATTGTTTTCAAATAATCAGTTTTGTTGTCACAGTTTTATTGTGAAAACGTTGATTTAATATTGTTTACTGTGTATATAGAAACTATTTATAATGGGCGATTTTATAGTTTTAAAACGTTTTACTTACTCATATGCATTGCGGAAAAACCAATGAAATAAATTGAATACAACTAAAAGTACTGTAAATGTGTATTCAATAAATAATGAGACTACTACAGTAAGGCGACGTTTTAGTGACTAAATCGTCATCGTCCACACAGACAAATTTCTGCTATTAAATTAAGACAGACAATTCTTATTGAAACCATTTTTAATGGTATTAACGGCCGTAAGGAATAGCTAAAAGAACGAACCTATTACCAATTACACCTTAAAGGAATGAGTTAAGAAACCTTAACATTTGGGGATAAAATTACATGTAGTCGTACAGACAGTCTGGTTTCGACAGTAAGCAAGATTTGGATTCTTATAAATTAGGGTTTAATTTAGTTTAATATTATTTCAGATTTTATTCATTGCGATAGGGATAAAAAATGTTACACTTTTCTGACTTCCTGGACATCAGTGAGAATAAATAGAGATGATGGGTTAAAAAAGACAGCAACAAACAACGAAGGATCTGAGCCGTTTTGCGGCATATATAATAGATGGTGTATGGGAGTTCTCAGCACTTGTTTGGATTGAAAACAGCAAAAGTGTCTCACTTTAAATGATGAGGAAATTCTCACTTCGTGCCTCTTTTAGCAAACTGTCGACCTTCTCTGTTTAGGCAGGGACAACATAGCCAAGGTGTAGACTTTTTTTAAAGGTAAACAATTTGCACAGGATGTTTTTATTCACTAATGAGTCTTTATCCAGAAAATGAGACTTGCAATAGGAAACGGCAGAGCAACTTATCTCCGATGTGAATTTGCGAGTTACATTTAGAGAAATATATGTTTCGAGGAAACACGATGCATCCAAAAAGGACACGAGAGGATGTCAGGGTTTGATTTGGTATTTAAAAATTTACCCTCAACCACAATATATTTAACATGATGATCGTCACATTTGTTTATGTCATAAACCTTTACATTTCATTGAAATCGCTTAACCTAATTTTGAGACACGTCGTCTATCAATAATAAGAATAGGAAAACATGCAAATTATTAAAAAGTTGACTACACTAACCTAAAATATAACTCTCTAAATTTTATGAGATAGATCTCACAATAATTATTAAAATCAATCAGTCTTAATAACGTATTACTAAATATATTAACGGCAATTAACAAATACCTGAGTTACTTTGCTCTATACTAATATTACACATTACAATTAACCGGAACACCCCATGTGGTGTGATCTCATTAGTTGCAGAAGGGGTTGCTACAACTAAAGTAGCACTGTGTTTTTGTAACATATTAAACAACACATTGTACTATTATCATTGACAACACTAAAACCTCTCCTTGAAATTTTAATACATTCAATGGATATACCTTTTAAACTCCATCCTTTAAAAAACCAACAATAAAGAGTACAATACACCAGCTGTACAATTGAATAAATAACTGCTTACAGTGAGATATAATCAAAGTTAAATGCTCTACATGTGGCTCGCACCTTACATTGTGGATTGTTATTTAACACGCAAGGTGATTACAGTGGTAACCAATATTATGTTGCACACATCGTGTTATATAATTCCTTGAATGTTAACTGCCTTATTTGAAAAAAAATATAGTTACCGCTTCCATTGCTGGGCCTTGATGGTTGGGGGGCTCAGTTCATTAGAAGTACAAAAATTCGATTAGTGTTTATAATTTACTCGATTCCATTTAGACCTTAAAAGTTGAGTGCATTTAACATTCAGCTAAGTTGTACATAATACTGTGGTTAAATTTCATAATGTTAGACTTGTTTGGTTGTAATTGCGTAATAAATACACAATCAAACAAACGTATAGACGTTTTCCCCTTCGCTCAGTCAATAAATGACATTGTATTATGAACATACAATTCAAAATTATTTTGATGTTATTCATATGGCTTAATCGGATATTCCTCATTACTTTTGTAAAAGAAACTATTTTCTAAGAGAATTCTAGAACCATGTTGAAAAACTAAAACTAGTAACCTCAGAAAAGAAGTTTAGGATCATGTTGAAAAACTAAAACTAGTAAATTCAGAAAAGAAGTGTAGGACCGTGTTAAGAAACTAAAACTAGTAACTTCAAAAAGGAAGTCAAGGACCATGTTTAAAAACTAAAACTAGTAACTTCAGAAAAGAAGTCAAGAACCATGTTAAAAAACTAAAACTAGTAACTTCAGAAAAGAAGTGTAGGATCATGTTGAAAAACTAAAACTAGTAAATTCAGAAAAGAAGTGTAGGACCGTGTTAAGAAACTAAAACTAGTAACTTCAAAAAGGAAGTCAAGGACCATGTTTAAAAACTAAAACTAGTAACTTCAGAAAAGAAGTCAAGAACCATGTTAAAAAACTAAAACTAGTAACTTCAGAAAAGAAGTATAGGACTGTATTAAAAAACTAAAACTAGTGACTTCAGAAAAGAAGTCTAGGACCATGGTAAAAAACTAAAACTAGTAACCAGAAAAGAAGTCTAGGACCGTGTTGAAAAACTAAAACTAGTAACTTCAGAAAAGAAGTCTAGGACCATGTTGAAAAACTAAAACTAGTAACTTCAGAAAAGAAGTGTAGGACCGTGTTAAAAAACTAAAACTAGTGACTTCAGAAAAGAAGCCTAGGACCATGGTAAAAAACTAAAACTAGTAACTTCAGAAAAGAAGTCTAGGACCATGTTGAAAAACTAAAACTAGTAACTTCAGAAAAGAATTCAGTACTAAAGTAAACTAAATACAAACGTAATCAGAACAGAAAGACTTTACATGTTTACACTACACAAAGAATTAAACTACAGGCTTATACGGGGTTGAGTCCCAACTGAATGGTAACCCAACGGTTAATACAAGATTATAATGTGGCACAAGGCTATCTGTATAACTTATTTAGTAAAGCTTATGTGAAATAACTCAATTAAAAGTTTTAATCGCTTTGAAGTTTTAAATAATTCTTAACATAAATCGATTCCACGATGAGGACGTATGTCGAGGGAAGTGATGTGATTGACGACTGAATACTTCATTAAAAGACAATACAGAACTGAGAATTATCAAATTGCTAAGTTTTGTTTGTCTATCGACAGTTAGTATAAAATATTCCTCCTATTGGAAGATCCCGAATTATAACGAAAACCTCGGATTCAATTTTCTGTTTCATTTTTATAAATAGTATAAAATGTTACCAATATGTGTGATCGATAATTTCGTCTTTTTAATCTGCTGTGAACATTAAACAAATAAAGTTATCCGAACTAATATTTAACGTTGTAATAACGATTTACGTCACAGTTAAAGGGTTTTGTTGCACCAAAGTAGTGGAGATACTGAGATTGTTAGTATTTTTGTCGTGTATTTTCATTTTGAACCAAGTAAATCGTGCATTAGTTTTAACACATAAAAAGTTATTAAGGAGTTGATGTGGGATTAGCTTCTATCTGACTATTGATTATAATTGATTCTAATTCGTTTTAAGTATTTATTGATACTTGATATTTAAATCAAGTGTTATGTCATTGGTATAACTGTTACATAATATTTTGTACATAAGTTTATAATTCTATAAAATTCTTGATTTTAATTCATATAAATTAAAACACCAATCTAGTTATAAAATAAACAGTTTTTTAAATATTTTTAGATAAGTAAAATATCGTGTGGTGAAAATGTAAAAAAGTTAAAACTTTAAAAAATTACAATTTTGTTGTGCGATTCCAACATTTATCTCATTCATAACATTATAAGAGTTGTAGGTTCGCCCATATTGTGTAGTAGCTGGTAATCTATAGGTACTCCTTGCAGGATTTCTGTAGTCTTTCTTGACCAACCCTTTTTGACTGTGCAGTTCTGAACAGGAATTCCTAAGCACTCTATGGAATGGGGAACAGATATAGGAACAGGACATTATCGAAAGCAGCTTTTGGTTTTCTGAAAACCTGAGACTGAATAAAATTGATAAAGAATGTCTTGTGAATGAGGATGCCCAATAAGCTATATAGCTGAGGCATATCCAGGACAGTAAATCCTGGCCCTTCTATTAATAAAAAACTTTTCTTGTATTACGACACTCATTCTATTGAAGGATTCTAAACCTAAACGCTATTTTACTTTGACAACAAATTGTCCCTCATACTATTAATCCTCTGTTATTATTCCATTCACTCACAAGTATAAAAATGAAGTCCTTAACTTTTTATTTCATCCATTCCTCTCCCCGACTTATCAAAGAGATTCATGCAGTCTAACTAGTTTTTTTGTCCAGTTTGGATGTCTAATAACCTATGAATTTATTCTTTTTAGCTTTGTTTTAAAGGGGATGATGGCCGATAGAATGCAGTTTCGTCTTATTAAAAAAAAATTGTATTTATTTCTTTAAGGTACTACTTGTTTCATAACAGGAGGAAATATATCAACGCCTTCGCATTTTAGACATATACATATATATATATATATATATATATATATATATATATATATATATATATATACACATATATATATATCAAATAGTGGAGTTATTCCCATCGCAGAACCTTTAGTTTGAAGATTTGTTTTACAATGAAATTAAAAAATTTTCATATAAATAATGATAATAATATATGTGGTTAGAAGTATTGATTAATGATTTTGTGTTTGATATGGAATGTTTCACATCAGCTGTTGCACACAGAATGTCCTGTAGAAATGGTTGAGTGATAATAATTAATTTAGAATTAAAATCATTAATCACAAATGATGGATGTGTTATTAAATGTTGTATATTTGTTTATGAAAAAAAATAGAAAAGTATTAGCTTCGAGTGTCAGCGTTACAATTGGGAAGATTGTAATAGATATGTTTTATATTTGACATTCCCTTACAGTGTGTGAAATAAGTTGACGGTGTTACCCGGTCTCAACATGCAATGTAATACAAGCAGTTCATCTATGTAATGACTAAACTAAAAGTTGGTGTCATAAGCCTTTTAGGAAATATTAAATTCTAGTTATTAATCAATTGCTCTTGCCCAATAAGGTAGGTTTGTTACACATCTCACTTAAATCGAGTCAAAGTACAGCATGAGGCAACAGAGCTGAGGGAGCAGGCTATAAAAAATTTCGTCACTGCGTACTATCCTGTGTAAAGACATTGTTTGACAACCTCTGTCTCTGTCAATACCCTCATAACTGTCTGAGAATGAGCGTATGTGGATGTGTACATTTTAATATTAATATTGTCTTTAGTTTCATATAAAAGTAAGTTGTTACTGGACCAAAAATAATAAAAACAAATACTTTAAATATAAGAGTGTATCAAATATGATATAGTATTAGTTCTTTGTGTAATATGTATTAGTTGAACAGTTAATAATATTATATTACATACGTTATATTAAGATAAACTACCGTATTCACTTCTATCTGCAGTAATTTTTGATGTGCAGTTGTGTGGTAAATGTGTCATTAACGTTATTACTATAAATGCATACCTGAAAAATAATAGGCAAAGTGACCCAAGTGTTGAAAGAACTAGCTCGCTAACGCCAATTTTTAAGAATTTATTTCATAACCATATATTATAAAATATTTAGAAAGTTCGGTTGTAAACGTAACTCAAATATTCAGAAATAATATGCTGATAAATGTTACAGTAGATGGAGTATTAGGTATAATATAGTCACTTTTTTGGAACTCCAATTAAAAACACTGCACTTATTTTTAATAAGACAAAATATTTTTATTTTTTAATAAGCAGACACAATGCTTTTTTTTGTAGTTTCAGTAGGTCAAAGGATAACCGAGTTATCGACAAAAAATATTTTGTCTCTTGTATATTTTTTGTAAAGATAACGGTTTTCAAGTTATTCCACGTTAAAAATTTGTAAAGGCCGCCATTTTGAAAATTATAAAAAATAATTCTTTGTATTTAGTATACTTGAAAATCGTAACATACAAAATACTTATTCCAAATTTGAACTCGATATCTTATCTATTTCCAGAGTTACAGTGAGTTTAAAAAAACAAAAAAAAAAAAAACAAATGGCGTCTAGCTGCTAAACAAAGTAGAAATTGAAAAAAAAATGTATTCTTCATTTTCAGCTTATCTGTATTTTCACACATAGAATATGAAAATGCATAGCCAGCCCAACCTTTTTGTAACACCCTGTATATATATTATGTAGGGTGAATACGCTTTCCATGACTGGAGTTTTACAACATGTGTGAAACATACTATCTTTATAGAGATAATAGCAATAAGTTCTCTAATAGCACCAAATAAAACATGAATATAACTTGGTCTTTAGTGATTTTCAAGGTTTTTTATTTACTTTACTGTTCAATAGACTTGACGGTGCAGTGAATGAGAAATATTTTACAGCATAGAGACATATTAACGAAAATATATATTAAATATAATCCTGAATATATTCCAATGCAAAGTAAATTAAGGTTATATTTAAAAGTTACATGTACTCTCATGTGATGTTAATTGTAGGGGTTGTTTGTTCACCCTTAAACCACTCCTTCTACACGACACTTTGAACCTCTCGGACACAAAGTCACGCTTGAGGGAAATACGTATTATAATAATGTAAGTAGTTCCTTTAATTATATTGCCCTTTATATTAAGTTGTACACACTTTAATCATGATATGTAGAGATTCTTGTTTATTCTGTATACATATGTAAGGATTATAATCACATGTGACTTATTCTCAGTAGCCAAGCGTGGTCATATCACTATAAGTTAACTTTCGATGAAATCTGTTAAAACCTACTATGATTTGGAATTAATTATCATTAATTTGTTACAATTATTGGAATTTTAACATAAAAACAAACTAAATTTGGTATTATTTGCTCTGCATTTTAAAAAATCCAGTTCACTTAAAAACAAAACATGTTAGAATATAAGTTACTTTTTGATATTTCTCTTGGGTTTTACGATTTTCCAATATTTTTCCATCCAGTAATCCTCTGACCTTGTAATGTTCATCTGGTTCACAAATATAGAGGTGATTAACTACGCCTTAATGTAAACGATATTGAGGACAATGTCCGTTTTCTGGTGGTGTTTATAAGTGATGGGAAAACTCACATCTCACGCTCATTCACAATAAAAAAATGATGGATGCAGTTTTAAACCAAGTGATTTATATCGTAAGTACATAGGGTTAAGACCAAAACATATGGAAAGCACAAGATTATTAATTGGATATCTTAATGGGAAATGTTTTGCTCAAAACGTGGGAAGCCATACCATATCTGCAATTCTTAGTAAGATTGCTAAATATCTAAACCTTTAAAATCCAGTAGAGTCTAATGGACATTGTTTAGAAGAACATCAGCAGCTATTTTGGTTGAAGGAGGGAGAGAGTTATTGACCCTAAAAAGGCATAGAGGGTGGCGATCAACAACAACAACAGAAAGTTATATAGAAAACTCTGTGAACCATACAGATTCAATGGGAGGCCTACATATGAAACACGTAGGCCTATCTCCGTTAAGCAAAATGCACTTCTCAGCAAATAATTAAAAATACAAAATAACACAAATTTCAATATAAATACTGATTTCAAATAGTATGATAAAAAATAGGGAGACAGTAACAAGCAGAGTTTCTCTTTATATACGTGACATATAACTTCAGCAACTTTATACCTAATTTACTTTATATCTGTTTATATACAGGATTATATCTAATATAGATATTTGTAATTTTTTAAATTTTGTTGTAAAATGTTTCCCTTTATATCTTTGGATTGGCTGACCACTAAAACTTCGGAGGATTTCATAATATCAATAATTTTATTGCTTTCTTTATAAAGACCCACACATATCCCCCCCCATATTACATTTTGATGTTTTTATTTATTAAATTTAAATATTTTTCGGTTTCCTTGGACATGAAAATCTTAGAAGATATAATTTACACAAGAGTTACAGTGGTTTGTTCCAATTTCTTTCTTTTAATAACTTATGAACTTTCTATACAAGTATATAGCCCAATATAAATTATAGTATAATATGAACAGTAATTCGATTTTTTATGCTTCCATGTAATCATTCGTTAGCCATCAACATTTACAAGTGGTGGGTGTAATGTTGATCTCCATTTCATACAGTAATGGATAAAGAATAATAATAGAAACTACCGGGATACAATTGTTAAATCACGGAGAACGGTTAGCTGACTTATTTCTTTCATCTGGTGTGATTGTTTCCTTAAAATCCAGTTCATATTGAGCTGAAGTAGGGTACTTTCTGATAGATTTTGAATTATTCCAATCATAGATGAAATTGAAGTTCCCCTACTACACTTTGGAATGATATTTTGTTATATTCAGTGCAGCTAGAACTGCAGTAATTGTCAGAGGACATTTTGTTGTAATGATTTATGTAACTAGGATTATAAATTAAATCGTACGGTGCGGCAACCTCATTATCCGCGTTAAACTGATTATGTTACTTCTACACTTTACCAATACATATTTTATCTGTTAAGTGAATGTGTAATATATATTTGACAATTTGTTTATTGATTGAATAATAACATAATATTTCATACTCCATGTAAGGTAAATTTGTATCAATACATTCTCTATATTCGGTAAATTTTTCTTTTCTTCCGGAAAAAAGGCATTATTGGCTTTAATAGGAATAAGCCTATTCAAAAAAGCTTCATTAGATTTATCCATTTGATTTGAAACAAAATAATAGGTTTGGTCCAGCCAATAACATTTTTTTTTTTACATTTTACTGGATAAGAATATTGCCTACCCTCACACAACATTTTTAAGAATTTTAAATTGAATAATGATACATCAAATTCTTCAAACAATATTAACTCCTTTAATATAATCTCCCTAACTAACATCTTATCTTCTGCTCGACTGTTCCGAAACTATTCATTTGAGATAAAGAAAGACAAACACAATCACAAATGATACTCGATTTCAAAGCCTGTTTAGAATACCAGTTACACTAAATTTATTATACAGGATGATTCAAAAGTCGTATTACCGTAACATTATGCAATACAATTTTGATGTGAAAATATTAAATAAATGGTAATAAACTTGTAAAAATAATCGGAACGTAACCATTGCTGATTACTTGATTACATTTTATATTAGTGTCGCGTGACGTTAACAATATGTATCACCAAGACAACACATTCCTAACAAGATTTCGTTTAACGATTACGTCGTTACATGTATTTAGTTGTTATCTATGTGACAATGCTTTATTACACTGACCTTGTTCCTTGTAGACAGTGTCACGAAAGTTTGTGTAAATGTAACTAAAGATGAGTTGTTTAAACATTGTTAGGTTTTAAATAAAGTATTCGTTTTAGATATTTGTGTGGAGTATTACAACCGATTTATAAACACTTTAAACTTTTTTTGTCGGTTTCAACAATTTGCCATCTTCAGGGTAATTACACCATTTTTTTTTATTGTTAAAACCTGCCTCCATTTGTAAACTTGGCGATAGATTTTCTGGGTAATGGAATTTGTAAAAATAAAAATTAGTTCTTTGTTAACTACATAAATGCCTACACATATGTATGTTTTTATATTACATGGGTCGTATACGTATTATAATTATATAGCATTGTATAAATCGGTTCACCTCTTTGGTTTCATTAATACACATGTTGTGTTGACACCATAGAATTTTAAACCCTTTCGTCTTACATTGATCAGATACATAACGATTACAGTTTATTATTTTTTAAATACGATTTAATTTTTTTAAAGTAATAAAACTGTTGAGCATCAATAATTTAATTCCTCAACCATTAGCTTAAAAATTGTGGAGCCAAGAATGAATCTTTTTGAGATGTCATTTTAATATTTTCTAGAACAATGTTTTGGAAAAAATATAGCTCAAACCTTCTATTATGCATACAAACACAGTACTATGCTTAAAAATAATCAAACATATATTATATTTAGTGATTGATTACTTTACAGCGAGTAATGGTATCAATATTATTTTTAGGACGACAAAAATATTATTATTCTCATTTATAAATCTTCTCACATACACTCATTCGACGAAATAACAAAAAGTTGTGTTTTATCTTATAAGACCTACGACAGGGTTTGAGATTCTTTACTTCTAGTCGTGAGAAATTAATTGTGTAAATATATAAAAAACACAAAATAAAGTTTCCTAAATACGCTGACAGTAAAGAATTAAGTTTTTAGACGAATATAATTGACGTACAAATGTTTACAAAAATAGAGTATACTCTCATACAACTAAACAACAATCGCATATTGCAAGGTAATTTAATAGAGTGTTTGTTGAGAGAGAGGGAGAGGGAAAATAAAGTGTTGAAATGTTGTCTTGGCACAAATCGTCCACTTAGAGAAATGGTTTCCTGTTTGTGTAGTCAACAATTTTGCCAAATATAAACGTAACAAACTGTTTACACGAGGAACTTGGGATTTGATACTAAAGCAATAAACAGATACTATTTCTCTAGACTGTATATCAACAAAGATTGAAAAAATATGATTAAATACAGCCAATAACAAAGACAATATTCAGTTATTTGTAATAGAAACCTTACTATCGATTTCTTTTCATTCATTCAATCCAACACACAATAATATGCTGTAAAACGGATAAAAAAGAAATTCAGTTAGTTTCAAAATTATTCGTTTAATATAAACAATTATATACTAATGGTTTAATGAACTATACATATCGTGGCAAAAACATCGCAGAAAACTTTCATTCTTTCATAAAACATTTTTTTAGTTTCTCTTACTTCAAGCGTGTTAAGTTCTCTGTACACAATGCTTGCAGGAGATGCAATATCCTTGTATACAGTTAAGTAGAATTTGAAAATTAACATCTAAAGTTGAAGTCCTTTATATATATATATATATATATATATATATATATATATATATATATATTATATATAAATACTTCTTAAAGAGTTGAAGACACAAATAACAAAAATAAACAATATTTGTGCGTGCGAGTAAATTGTCTGTTTTTAATGTTTTGTGTTAGTAATGATTGAATGTTTTTGTAGTTTACAGAGGAACTAAAATCTTCCCAAACAACTTAAAAATGGCTGAATAACCGAAACGGCCTTAGTTTGCCAGTAAAAAAGAATACTGAAGACGGTAAGTTCTGTAATAATTATATAGTTAAATAAATAAACGATAAGAAAATAATATAAGTGTTGATGAAAGTCAATGCATTGTAATCATTGGAGGAGTTCACAAGACATTGTAATAGTAGCCTATAATTATTACCTTACAACATCGGAAAACAGGGGTTTTCCGTGCGAGAATGATAGTTCCCGCGCGAGGTGCAGACGAGTGTTGGATTTTCATGGAAGCACAGAAAAATCTACCGGACTAGTTACGTACAATACTTTTCACTATACTATACTGAAAAAGTTTTAATCATAACATCTTTTCATTTAAAAAAAGGATTAAATTAAAATTAAAAAAAAAAATAAAAATAAACTCAATACATATTTATTTAAAGCAATTATCATACTATTTGAAATTAATATTTACAGTACAATTTCTGTTATTTTGGATATTTAATTATTTGCTGAGCAGTGCATTTTGCTTAATGAAGGGATGTGTTTCATATGTATGCCTATGTGTAACTCCCATTGATTCTGTATTTTATGTGCCCATAGAAACATCAGTGGGCTCAATGGCTCAATGGTCTTCGATGTTATCTATGTGTAATTGTATTATTTTTGAATAGCTTTGGAAAAACTTCTACCTTGCGGTTCACAGCGTTTTCTACATAACTTTCTGCTGTTGTTGATGATTGCCATCCTCCATGCCTTTTTAGTGTCAATAAATATCCTCCTCCTTCAAACAAAATAGATGCTGATGTTGTTCCAAAACAATGTCCAGTAGACTCTTCTGGATTTTTAAGGTTTAGATATTTAGCAATCTTACTAAGAATTGCAGATATGGTATGGCTTCCCACGTTTTGAGCAAAACATTTCCGATTACGATATCCAATGAATAATATTGTGCTTTCCATATGTTTTGTTCTTAGCCCTATGTACTTACGATATAAATCGCATGGTTTAAAACTGCATCCATCATTTGTGATGAATGAGCGTGAGATGTGAGTTTTCCATCACGTATAAACACCACCAGAAAACGGCCATTGTCCTCAATATCGTTTATATTAAGACTTAGTAGATCATATCTACGACATGCTCCGAAAACCAAATATTGAAACTGTTTTAGCTAATAACAAGTTCTCAACAGGAGCTTCGTTTAAGCATTGCTTTTAACATGGTCTGTGCTATCTTCCACTTTTTTTATTTTGACGTTTCAGAAAAGCGTTTGTTTTAGGAAAGTTGTTGACATTTACATTTTCTCTTAGTGAAATACAATTCTTCAACATTGAAAATTTACTGCAAAAAGAAGTAGGTTTCATGTGTTTTTTTCCCGATAAATAAACAAGTAGAATATCATCACTTACTTTTTTTTGATTTTTCTGTTAATTCATTACTATTTCATTCCTGTATTTTTCCATTAACAAAATTGATTGTATTCAATATCCATACCTGTCTTTTGATTTTATTGGCAGCAAATTCGAAGTTATTTCTTGTGATTGTTTGAAAATATTATCTGGAATATCAGGCTCATTATATTCATCAATAAAGTCCATTATGGAAGTTTTTAGAACGTAAAAGATACACGAAGCACCATGTTAAATTATATCAGGCATTGGATTTAACCTCTCATAAATAAATGTGTTATTGTTAATAGTCTGCTGTTTACATAAAACTGATATGTTTATTCTTACGGGTAAAATCAACTGGTTCATAGAAATTTACGGTATAGTACACAGTAAAAAAGGACTTTCTTATATCGAATCAAGTGATATCAAGATGTTGTTAAAATATCGCGAGAAGCTGGTGAGACTGTACCATGTAGGAATAAGTTTGCTCATCAAAACATATAGATGTAAATGAAATTCGTGGAAGGAGAGCAAAAGCATGGAGAGACTGGAAGGTGATATACCACAATAATACCAGCGGACATTGGGTGTCATTTTGTGTGGTTAGTTTCATGTTTTGAAATTATTATATTTGTTTTAGTATTTATTATTACAATTTTAGTTTTATTTCCCTACCACATGAATTATATTTGTACGAGGACAAAGTAAATGTAAAAAAAAGTTTTCTACAATTAACTAATTAAACATCTGTTTAAAACATTATCAATTTTATAAAGTTTTAATAACAATATCGTTGTTTTTCAAAATTGAATTAAATAATATAAATATAAAAATATTTTAACTTTTAATGCAGGAAATAAGGAAACAGTATTTATGGACATCCTGTAGCAGATATACAGTAGGCTACAACGGTCATGCTATTATATATTACCTGCCATATAATGGCATCAGCATGCAGTCCTTGTAGGTGGAGCTATTGTTAAATTTACATGTAAAACACATCCAGTAGACTATCAATTACAAGGATTAATTCCAAGAACCCTGTATTTTACTTTGTGAACCAATATGGACTGTTTATACAATTCATACGGTAATTTGAGAAGATAAAAATGTATTTTACATTTCATGAAACAAATTTCAGTTAGGGTAAACGTGTTTACTAGTTATTATGCAATTTAGAAACGAGGTTATTTACAACTAAATTTACAAGATTACTAAAATATATTTTCCATTTTAAAAATCTGACAACTGAAATCGGTAACTGAACTCTTTCAATTCATTGACCCGGTTGACGCACAACAAACCGTGGGAGCCAATGTATTAAATATTATGTTATGGTAATGATCTATAATACACAAAATTTGAAAAAAAAAATTGAAAAGGAAAGTTTTTATAAAGTTAAAAATAATAAACATACACAAACGTCACTTTTATGATTTTTCATTTATATGTGAGTTATATGTTAACTATATTACCAAGGTTTATAAAAATATACAAAACATTTTTATTTACATATAGACTATTTTTTTCTGAGAAATGTCCTCCAAAATATCATTTAACTTTTGCATCTGTAAGCATCAGAATAAACCAGTAAAATATAAGCAGTACAATGGTCACGTTACGACAAATTAGACACCAGCCACCGAGCCAGCAAGTGGTGTAGTTAATGGTTTGTTTTGCAACAAAGGCAATCAAATTTCTATGTTTTATACGTAGTTGGGTTTATTCTTTACTATAATTGCAATCCCAGCGATCTACAATCACACATTACGTTAGGTTAGGTTAGGTTTGATTGTAGATCACACATTAGAATCAAACACGCATAAAGTATTTAACTTTTAAAATGTGTAGAGTTGTATTTACAGTTTTTGTTTGGTCCCAGGGTATTGTTACATATCACATTATACAATAGTTTACAAAAAGTATTGAACGGATTTAAATGGAGGGAATTTTACTTTCCTCAGAATCAATAGTTTATTAATTAGACTTGAACATTAATACTCTCAATCATAAAGTCTGCAGCATCAACAAACATGATAGAAGTAATTTTGAATAAGACGGGGAAAAGAGATTTTAATTAAAGTAACCCTTATATATAATGTACTTAAGGTATAATTACTAGATGGTGTATTGGGGTACATTTACCCTCTATTAATTACACATTTCTAAGACTTCAAAGCAATCTGTATCATTAGTATTATGTACACAGATTTTCATAGAATGTCCGTTGGATTTTGTTGTTTAGGACCTTGATTTTTTGATGTCTCACATATGGATAGCATAGACAATTTTGTAATGGGAAATGTAAGTAATAATTTGTTGAAAAAGATTAGTTTTGTGTTTCTCTGTCACCAAATACTTGGTTTTTGTAATGATAGCTCTAGTTCGTCTGTGCAATCTTTTAAAACCCAAATATTTATAGAATTTGACATATAGCCTTATTTATCTAAAAGGTTTACATATTTATTTCGTTCGATAACTTCTCATTTTTGTGACTTTGCAACACAACACAAAAACTTCCATTTTTCTAAAATGAAACTAAAAATATACATTGTATTGTTTGTGTTTTTGTTTTCAAAATTATTAATGAAATAAAATATCCTCGCACTTGCAATATGATATTTGGGTTTGTCGTTACATCTTGAAATATCTCCTAATTTGCTTAAAATCACTTTCTTGGATTTTGTATAAATTTAGAACAAAATAGTTTGGTTTCTAGGATTTTTCCTTTATCTATCACCATATTAAGTGAACTGAATTTTGGATTTTAATTTTATCTGCATTTTATTTTTACTTATGTATAAAATAATTAATCACGCATCAGTATCTTAAAGTTTAGAGGAAAGAAAAATTTTAATTTGGACTAGAAAACCTAGAAAAAATATTCAAAATTTCATCATCATTTGTATAAATTCTAAACCACTACATACGTTTCACTCAACGATAGTTTGTTGTAAAATGTGTAATTTTCTTAAATCCACAGTTTTAAATTTAATTACAAATTAGAAATTATATTAACCTCTAGACTAAATTAACTACTTCAATTTTTGTTCTACAGAAAAATTAAAAATAGAGTGTAATTAAATATTCTACCGACATTTTGGAATGGATTTTTTAACGTAGGAAGAACAAAGTCAAAAACAGGAAGTGAGAATTTCTAAAAATGAGCGCAAACCTAGTGCGCGATTACAATACCTTACAATGATGGTAGATTACTTTGCTGGTATATCACTTTAAAATCAATATTCATGTAAAAATAGAGTCACTCGCTGATGACGCACAGATTATAGTTCAATCAAACAAAGGGTTTCATATCTGTTGTCTCTGCAACCTAACAATGAACTGTTTAAACCAGGCATTACTATCTACAAGGCTGTAATATTTGAGGGGGTTTTTTCGTTATAGATTATTATTTATAATTGAGCGTTAAGGGTGTTTATGTTTATGTGTATTAGTATAGTTTTTATTATTAATATAGTTTAAAAAAACTTTTATTATAATGTGTTTATTTCAAAACGACGTTTCGAAAGTATAAATCATTTTCCGTTATCAAGAGTCAAATTGAATACAAGTTTTTTAGCGTTCTTTATGTAATACTCTCCTGTCTTCAAAGTTTTTTTACTGAACACGTTTATTTGTAATTTTTATTGCAATTATTTTGACTGTTAAGTAATAAATTCACTGCTGAGCTCCTTTCTTCGCTTATTAGATTTAGCTTTAGTTTTTATCGTAGCCCAAGGCTACTTTGCTACCTTTATATTTCTTATGTTCTAGGTATATAATTTTACAATAGAAAATCACAAGTCAACAAATCTACACAATTTTTTATTGTAATAATTTAGTTTTCAACATAGTTCCTAGCTATTAGGTTATGTTTCCTATACATATGTTATATATTACATTGACAAATTCTGAATGAATACATTATACTTGTTCCTGACCTAATCATAATTAGATTGGTGTGGTACAGCAAGGGTTGAAAATTTAGGGTTACATCAACCCTCTCTACGATTGTCTTTATCCACCCTTAATAGTCCCTGAGAAATAAATAATCTGCAGTATAAACCTGCTCTAATAGTTCTTACCTATTTATAGAAAATACTAATCTGTATTTACGAATAACATTTCAATAATTATCTTTATTTAAAACTGTTGGGTAGGAGAAATGGTAAAGGAAACAGTTTTATTATAACCTTATATATTTATTTAATCAATGTCAATGTCAAAAATGATTTTTTACGTTTTGCCCCGAATCATCAACTAAGAACTTTCATAATGGCGTTCAACCGTAGTTATATTCTTCTGATTTTGAGCAAGAAAGCGACAATTGGAATTAATAAAGAAAGTAGAACACTATTGAAGTTTTAAAATAACTGTGGTCACACTTTTTTACAGACCCTTACATAAAATAAAATACTAATCAATCACACAATTTACAGGTAAGTCGGCATAAAACAAAAGTGAAGAAATCTCATTGAAAAATAGGCTTTAACGATAACCTATGATTAAAATCAATGGTGGAAGGAACCAAACAGTAAGTACTGGTCCACTTGTACTGAGGTGAAAGTAACTGTTCTGAAGTTAAAAAATTAAAATAAACTTTAAAACTGTCATAAAAAATATGGAAAGTAATGTGTTGATGTGCCAAACTGCAAGCAAATGTAACGTATCGTGCATTCGACAGTTAGTAGAAACCAAAACAAACTCGACGGCGTCCAGAGTTCTTGCCTTTATGGACACTTACTATCTTGTGATTTGCACAATTTAAGTTATAAGGGATGAAATAAACACATTTTTTGGAATACATACAAAGCAAAGCAGATGACAATGTTATTAAAAACTCTTACTTTGGAATTGTTGAAAGTTTAGTAAACTTTGAACATTTATATTTCTGTTTATCACTTGTATCCTATTGTCTTATTTATCTTATTTTTAAATGATAAAATTATCGCAAATATGTTCTCAAACGTTCACATGTTTAAAGTTTTTCTACGACACTGAACTCAAAACAACGACTGTCAAGTTTTCTAACTCCACTCGACTTTTGATTATGATCTATAAGTATAACCTACCTGTACAGAAATGTAGAGTACAATGTCACTTTACTTTATGTTGTGACTAATACTTGTGATTACTTGGAGAGATTCTGTTGTGTTTCTATACATTTCACATGCAACTATTAAGCATACTAACACTATAAGTATAACCTATATGTACAGAAATATATAGTACAATGTCACTTTACTTTATGTTGTGACTAATACTTGTGATTACTTGGAGAGATTCTGTTGTGTTTCTATATATTTCACATGCAACTATTAAGCATACTAACACTATTAGTAGAAATGTCTGCACTTTCAGCTGAGTGTGCTATAATTGTTAATACGAAATGTTTTAAGATGTAATGAATATGCTGTAGAGTTATTTCACCCTCAGGTATGTCATACAACTCATAACATCATAATTGTACATCTGTGTAGATGAAAGGAGCATGGTAGTATTGTTTGAGGAGATAATTGTTCAAAGGATATTACAATCATACGAGTGAAATGAACATTTGGGTATCAGATTGTATTGTAAGATAACATGAGCTACTGTTATATTAATAATAAAATCTTCTACCCCTATATTTCAGCTCTTTTAACTTTTAGTTTTAATTTGTTTTTCAAATTGGTAAATTATTTTGTATTAGGTTGAGTTATGTTGTGAAGTAGGTCGTTGTTATTGAATTAGTGTCTTTTTGGTTTCTATCATTTTATATATTTAGATCTATGCAGCACTTAAATATATAACTATAAATAGAACTTATGGCAGAACGTTGACTACAAAGTATTAAAAATTTGCTTAAAAAGTGCATAAATGACAAGGTAGACCCCTATTTTGCAATTCTAGAAGTTAATATCAATCACAATAACATCTCCAGCTGAAATAATCTATCAAAGAAAATTAAGAGGCATGATACCATGTAGTGACATATGACAAAAAAACCTATAATAACGAAAAATGTAAGAAATAAATTACTTGATAGACAAATAAATCAGAAAATATACTTTGATAGAAAATCATATAAATTGCCAGATTTAACAACACATATGAATCATTACGTATTAGTTAAGCATTACAACCAATGGGTAAAGCAAAATTATTTCAAAAACGTTATCGACCAAGATCATATATTTTGCTATATAAAAACAATATATTAGAAAGAAATAGGTGTCACATAAAACCATTAAACAATGAAAACTTCGTGTATGATGAATATAACAATGATCATTATAAATCTAAAGCACAATATTTAAATTATTATGCACCTATTCAGAGTATAATGTAACAAACCCAGAAAATACTACAATTCTAAATTCGTATAAAACTAGGTATGGCACAATTGTTAAATCACTTGACAAATTTAATATATAATAGTAATGGAAACATGTTTAAAGAAACTATAAGTGTAGTTAATTATTTATATTTATTCCTTAAGAAAGGTTGATACTTTTATTTATAAGTTATGTTATATTTTATTTTTAGTTTATTTTATAAATAGTTAAGTTTATGTTTTTGATTTTATCTGAAAACGAAAGGGATGTAATGTATTTGTTTAAATAGACCTATGTAGACATTGGCCGATAAGCTGTAATGTAAAGTTTCCTGTTACAAGAAGCAGTTATTAAAAGAATGTCGAACCTAAAGCATGCTTTATGATTTAGTAACCTTCACATCATATTTGCCACAAGGGTTGCTCCCACTGATTAATGAACCTCACAATCACTGTGGTTCCTTTCAGACTACTAGCGGGACATAATTCTATCTAGACTGAACTAATCAAATTGGGAATTGCAACAAGTAATCAATGCGGAACATCTATTGACCTTTGTAGCACACGCTCTCACCACATCTTGCCCTAATTACTAAGCAGAAGAAAGCAAGTTGCAAATGGCACAAATACCAAGTGCGAGTGTTTATATTAAGTAACGTATTTAAGTACATATGATATAAAAGTAATTAATTGTTCCTCGGTTAGTATTATTGTTTATAAATTTTGATATTTGTTTTTATTATTTTGAAATTAATAAATAATATTATAAATATCAATATTAGTTTTAAATTGTTGTTTATAAGATTAATTTTATTTTTCCAAATTGAAATTATCCTGCCATAACTAGTTTAACTGGCATTTAAAACATTATTATCAATATTATATCGAATGTAATATACAATATATCTCTGTTCCACACAGAATATAAATATAATATTGTTTTAATATGTATTTACGGACATCCTGTAGCTAAAATATAGTTGAATATAACGATGACGGTATTATCTATTACCCGCCATATAACGGGATCAGCATGCAGTCCTTGTAGGTGGAGCTATTGTTAAATTTACATGTGAAACACATCCAGTAGGCAATCAATTTTAAGGGTTAACAGTAATTATATTCAAAGAACCCTGCATTATAGTTTGTGAACCTCATATGAACTCTAAGCATTTCATATTGTGATTGCAGAAGTTCTAAATGTATTTAATATTTCAGAAAACAAATTTCAGTTAAGTTAACTTGTTTTATAATTTAGGAATAAGGTTTATTTGCAACTATATTCAAAATATTACAAAAATATATTTTTGCTTTAATTTCCGGCAACTCAAATCAGTTACCGAACAGTTTCAAGTTTATGAGTTGGTTGTCCCTCCGATTTGGAATACACCGAGAGTTCCAATGTATTATATATTAGGTTATATTATGCCATGAATTGGGCATAATGATCTATCGTCCAGAAAATGTTCAAAAAATTTTAACAGTAAAGTTTTTATAAATTAAAAAATAATAAAAGTACACAAACGTTTCTCTTACGATATTTCATTTATTTATATGTTTAATTCCTTTAGAATTTTCTAACCTAACTTTATGAAAATATAAAATAAATTATTAACATATAGCCTGTTTTGTAGTTCGAGTCAGTCTTATAACTTGTGTGTAAGCATCATTGTGTAATAGAGTAAAATAAATATAAAAATGTATTGTCGTTAACGTTAAGACACCAGCCACCGAGGCCTACCAGTTTTATTAACAATTCATTTTGCAGCAACGACAATCAATATTCATTGTTTTATACATAAATATGAATTCTAAATCACGCATTCAAGGAGTAACCACTCATAAAGTATTTACCTAAGTTCAAGTGTATAGTAGTTGTGTTACTATTTACTTACTGGATATTGTTATACGTTACATTGCTGTCATATCGGGTTTACAAGAAGTATATATTTAAACAACCAAAGAGAGAATTTTACTTTCCCCAGAATCACTCGTGTATTAGTCAGACTTCAGCATCAACAACTATGACAAAAGTAATTTTGTATGACGTTAATTAAATCATTCGTTATTGCCAGTATAATTTATTGAAAGCGTAATTACTAGAGGGTGTATTGGGGTACTTTTTACCCTCTTTTAATTACATATTTCTAAAAGTTCAAGGCAATCTATAGCATTAATATTATATACATTTTCCACAGCATTTTGTTTACCATGACTTGCGATTGATGTAGGTCTTGATATTATTGTGTAGCATGTCTTGCGATTGATGTAGGTCTTGATTTTATTGTTTCCGATGAGTTGTGATTGATGTAGGTTTTGATATTATTGTGTAGCATGTCTTGCGATTGATGTAGGTCTTGATTTTATTGTTTCCGATGAGTTGTGATTGATGTAGGTCTTGATATTATTGTGTAGCATGTCTTGCGATTGATGTAGGTCTTGATATTATTGTGTAGCATGTTTTTCGATTGATGTAGGTCTTGATATTATTGTGTAGCATGTTTTGCGATTGATGTAGGTCTTGATATTATTGTTTCCGATGAGTTGTGAATGATGTAGGTCTTGATATTATTGTGTAGCATGTTTTGCGATTGATGTAGGTCTTGATATTATTGTGTAGCATGTTTTTCGATTGATGTAGGTCTTGATATTATTGTGTAGCATGAGTTGTGATTGATGTAGGTCTTGATTTTATTGTTTACTATGAGTTGTGATTGATGTAGGTTTTGATATTAATGTGTAGCATGTCTTGCGATTGATGTAGGTCTTGATATTATTGTGTAGCATGTCTTGCGATTGATGTAGGTCTTGATTTTATTGTTTACTATGAGTTGTGATTGATGTAGGTTTTGATATTATTGTGTAGCATGTCTTGCGATTGATGTAGGTCTTGATATTATTGTGTAGCATGTTTTGCGATTGATGTAGGTCTTGATATTATTGTGTAGCATGTCTTGCGATTGATGTAGGTCTTGATTTTATTGTTTCCGATGAGTTGTGATTGATGTAGGTTTTGATATTATTGTGTAGCATGTCTTGCGATTGATGTAGGTCTTGATTTTATTGTTTCCGATGAGTTGTGATTGATGTAGGTCTTGATATTATTGTGTAGCATGTCTTGCGATTGATGTAGGTCTTGATATTATTGTGTAGCATGTTTTTCGATTGATGTAGGTCTTGATATTATTGTGTAGCATGTTTTGCGATTGATGTAGGTCTTGATATTATTGTTTCCGATGAGTTGTGAATGATGTAGGTCTTGATATTATTGTGTAGCATGTTTTGCGATTGATGTAGGTCTTGATATTATTGTGTAGCATGTTTTTCGATTGATGTAGGTCTTGATATTATTGTGTAGCATGAGTTGTGATTGATGTAGGTCTTGATTTTATTGTTTACTATGAGTTGTGATTGATGTAGGTTTTGATATTAATGTGTAGCATGTCTTGCGATTGATGTAGGTCTTGATATTATTGTGTAGCATGTCTTGCGATTGATGTAGGTCTTGATTTTATTGTTTACTATGAGTTGTGATTGATGTAGGTTTTGATATTATTGTGTAGCATGTCTTGCGATTGATGTAGGTCTTGATATTATTGTGTAGCATGTTTTGCGATTGATGTAGGTCTTGATATTATTGTGTAGCATGTCTTGCGATTGATGTAGGTCTTGATTTTATTGTTTCCGATGAGTTGTGATTGATGTAGGTCTTGATTTTATTGTTTACCATGAGTTGTGATTGATGTAGTTCTTGTTATTATTGTGTAGCATGTCTTGCAATTGATGTAGGTCTTGTTATTATGTAGAGGTTTTTGTGGTTATACACTGTTATTTATAATTCGTGTCATGTTAGTTTATATGTGTGTATGTTTTTGTGTATTAGTATAGTTTTTATTATTATAACATTATTATCACAAGTTTATATGATAAATATCTTTGAACATTGACAATGCAATTCATTTCTTGCCAGTGAATCGAATTTTGTAACACTCTGTATATAATTATTTTTTACCTAATTAAAGAGGAGTACTTTGTTGATGGGTTTAAATTAAAATGGAACTAACGGATTGCCATAAAAACTATATACCCGATAATCAGAATTCGACATTTCTAAGGAAGCGGAGAAAGTGGATTTATTTTTTTTCCTCAGATCAAAGTTCTAATTTGTCAAAATTGTAAAATACACTAATCCAGTAGAAACTTTGAAAACAGGCGTTTGTACATTCTAGTTAAAACCACTTAAAACTTTAATCTATTTTACAAATTGAATAAAAACTGATTCCGTAGTATAATTTTAAACTTAGATTCGGTAATGAGATCCACCAAAGATTATCATCATTTTATAATTTCTGTTGCATCACATCTGAGAGTATTAGGATGTATTCTCTCTTTTTAAAATACAAAATGATTGCAAACATGTTCTCACACAGACAGAGGGATTCATTATAATATTTAAGTTTGTTTATTTCTACGACACTTTTAGGTTGTACATTCCTCTAAAGTCTATATCCGTTGATGATGATTTAATTATAATATTAAATAGAACCATAGAGTAAAATGTCACAATACTTCACTTGTCTTGTAATACATTACAACTAATACTTGAGCTTACGTGAAGAGATTTTGTTGTGTTTTATACGTTTAATTTCCGTGTATTGTACACATGCAGGTTATGTTGGATGACTTATTAAGGCTATAAGTAGAAATGTCTACATTTACAACAGAGTTTCCTCTAATTGTTTATATGAAATATCTACGAATATGTTTCATGTGTTATGATAATGTTCCTGTAGTAGAATGATTGCAACCTCTACATCTTTTGTTTCAATATTGATTTTTCAAATTGTTATATTATTTCGTATTAGCTTGGGTTAATTTCTGAAATAGGTTATATTTAATAAATTTGTTTTTATTTTTCTTTCATTTTATCATTATATAAATTTAGATTGTTGCATACAACAACCCCTCAACAGTTTTATAGTAGTGATCTATGCAAGGTGGTTGACAAAACTTACAACGATCAGTAACTTTGTTAAGATTGCTAATCACGGTTTAAGTCAATTTTCTTGTAGTGACGTGGTGCCAAGTTTTTAACAATTTATATGGTAATGAGACATGTCATTTTAATTGGATCTATGTGACAAGAAAAATTACACCACAACAGTTTGTATAGATCACCGTTAAGTAGAAATAAAGGAAGTTGTATCTCCCAACATTACCTTTATTATTATTATTTGAAAATCTATACAGGAAAAAGGAGTCCTCGTACGGTAAGGATGGCTCAAAATTTTTAAAAGAGTGTTATTTTTTTGCCTCACTAAGCATTTAATGATGTTTCACATGACAATATATCCCTTTCTTAAATAAATGCAAATTTTGAACTGTTTTGGAAACAGAAATTTAAAGTAATTATTACATAAAAATAAGCATTGTATATTTCCTGAACTTTCATTTAATACGGCTATAAATTTAATTTATAAAAACAATATAAGCATTTCACAAACTAAAAGCGAGTTGAAAACAAAATTATGAACACAACAGAAAAGAACAAGTCCCCTAGGAAGAATTGACCTCCTGTAGGAACACCCCAGACTATTATTTGATTACTTTATCCCCCTTCTACCCCTAGGCTACGTGTAAACTTCTTTTTCCCTTTTACAGTCCACAAGTTGCTACTCTTGTCTTCATTAGTTTTGTATCATAACTAGTGTTTGAAAATATAGTAACGAAACTGACAGTATCAAAGGTGGGAACAAGTCTGACTGTGTTTTGTGTGTGTGTGTGTGTGTGTGTGTGTGTGTGTGTGTGTGTGTGTGTGTGTGTGTGTGTGTGTGTGTGTGTGTGTGTGTGTGTGTGTGTGTGTGTGTGTGTGTGTGTGTGTGTGTGTGTGTGTGTGCTTGTGTGTGTTTTATTTAAATATAGGTAGGAATTTTGTCAGATTATCTTAAAAGTTCCGATGGATTTTAAAAATTAGTAAACAATTAGATTGTTAAATTGCAACAAATACTGTATTATATTTTGTCAAGTGTATAATACACTTGTATGATCTACTTGCACAATCTTCTTAACACAACCTACTTGTGTATTTAAATATCCAATAAATAGAATTCCAACTAAGTTTTGACTATTCAAATAGGTTTTAACTTTTCTTCAATTTATTTGTTGTTAAAATAATTTAGCAAATTTCATAACTTTTCTTTCGAGCACAAACTGACCAATGAAAATGTCAACATATAAGACATTAAAAAATCTAGATTATGATTTGGTTTGTTTATTATTTATCACCATAGCAACAGCGCTGATAAAATCCACGAGTTAACTCCGTCACGCCCAGTGTAATAAATAAATGTTCTCAAACATTATTAATTTTCGAAACAAATATGAACACTGATTTAAATTTCATTCTCAAATCTTTTCCACTGTTGGCTTATAGAATAATATTTGATTTTCAACATTAAATTTACATATCACAATAGTTTCTCATTTATTGATTTATAAAATATGATAAATATTGACAAAATTATACTCCTTTCGCCTTAGTATATGTTTGGATCTTCAAGTAAATTGATGAAACGCTGAAAACTTTACAGTAAAACAGCGATTGTTAATAACACTGGCGTAGCAACAAATACCAGCATTGATACTCCCTTATTACCCAACTTTGAAGTTCTTTTTTTAATTTATATTTTTTCCTTCTTGAAAATTATACGTTTTATGTTTTCAACCTTTTGCTCACCCTGTATTACTATATGACCAGTACTGTAGCAGGAAACGAACTTTGCTTACATCATGTACCAGTAATTATGAAGAGCACTAGGTTCATTATTGTAACAGAGCTTTTCCGTTAATGGTGTTTCTTTAAATGTCAATTCACATGTCTAAATCCACTTTTTGCATCTTTCTTACACTTTTTCACTTTGTGTGTCTACTTCAGAATGTTTAAGATGATATGCAAAAGAAGCATAAGCTTTCCTGTATCCTGGTATTTCGTAGTGATCAGATATAGTAGTGATTGATAATATTATCAACTTGTTTTTGTAAGTGTCATGCATGTAGTTTATGTAGTAAAAGTATAAAATTCTCCAGAGGTGTTTTGCGTCCGATGAAGTGCCTTGATTGAATATAGAAGATTGATTTGCAATAAGAAGAAATGTAAAATTCATAACTTATAACTGGGATACCGACTGTGAATATACACGGAGTTGTATAGAATTAACGGAAGAGATTTTGATGCAGCATGAGGAAAATAATACAAATACTTTATATTTCTCTTGGCTTAAAATATTGTAATAATTTAAAATTTTAAGTCTAAGTTATTTAATACTTACTCCGTCTCGTGACCTATTTTGTAACAAGTTTCGCGTTTCAGAACGTATGTTCCATCTTCAGACTCGTACCTGAGAGGTCGTTAAAACATTAAAACACTACAAAACTACATTTCGTTCTGAAACGCGTAACATATGTTACAAGACGGAGTAAAGTAATAAATAACTTAGATTAAAATCTGGTACTTGGGTACGATTATTCAAAAATGAGTTTCAAGTACTTTAAAATTTAAAATTACAAAATGTTTTTGTTTACTTTTGAGTTTTGAAAAATTAACATATTGATTGTAAAACTCTTGGTTTTTTGCAAAAAATATTTTATGTAATTGAATCTTTATTTTATAGTGATCCTTGTTGTTAGCTTTATTAGCCAATCAGACACGCCCTTGTTACAATTTGCTTTCATGCTTTAACAGCAGATCAGCTGTGGAACAAAACATATAGATTGATCGATGTAACTGATTGCCCTAAGCAACTTTTGGCTGATATTTGTTTTGTATCGTCAGCGATTGTAAACACGTTTGAGTCCTTCTACAAATAGTCATGTTACAATATAAATATATATATATATATATATAGTTTTAAAGTTTTAATTTACGCTGTGTAATTTCATTGACAACTTAAAAACTGTGCAAAATAAACGTTCCAAACAAATACCAATTACTTTCTCCCACACATCCATAAAATCAAATAATAACCGTCACCAACTGACGAATTACAAAAGAAAATGCAATTTTGTTGTTTTTTTGTCACTTGTAGAAAGATATGTTTATACGATACTCTCTAAGGGTAAACCGTATTTGTTTAAAATGACAGGTAGGGTTCGATTTCGATTTGATATATTGGTGATGATCGTCAAGTTTAACCAAAACATTTAACATAACCGGTAAACATATTTCGATAATTTTGGCTTTAGATCATCATGGCAGATTTTATTTACTCCACTTGCTTAGATATACCTCATCACAGCTTTATCTCTATCGCATATCGCGCAACACTACAACAAGTAACTGATATCGAGGGGGCAGAGAACAATTTTCAGATTTTAAATTTGTGTCTTCTATTATATAACTCGTGTCCTATGTCTCAACTGCTCCCTATTTTTTCTCTGTTTACCATACAATAGAAAGCTGAAACACCCCACTAGGCTCACGGGGGTACGATGTGAGACAACGTCATCGCACCCTTGATCAGCTCTACATATCTACAACAAATTGTCGCGATTGATCAAAAATTTTCTGAAACAATGTTAGCTACATATAGATTTTATTTCTCTCCAGAAATTAGTTCCTTTTTTAAACGTCTTATCTTTAAAATTTGCGGGTTATTAGTGTCACTATGGTAATTAATTTTGTCACAAAGATAGGTCAATGCTCAGGAGCCCCTTGAAGATAATCATTTAATTGGCCTTCTAACTTTGCTGCTTGCTCTAAACACAAGTTTACTTTTGAATAATCCCGACAATTAGGTTATGCAAACTAATTATCTGTGCTAATGTAAATAGCTGCCTTAGTGAAAAAGTTACGCTATAAAACTATTTGCATATTAAGTTAAACCATTGACCCACATTACATCTGTGTTGGAATTACTGATGCGGCTGAAAAAGTTTGTGCTAAAATTTATTAATATAGGGTTTCAACAATACTAAAAACACAACAAGACAAATGACGTTATTTGCATAAAAGTTGTAACTACCTCTTTACTATATTTAAAGTTTGTAAACGATATTTTTGAAATTAAAAAAAACCGAGAAAATTAGGATTCTGAAATATTTGTAAAATGAAATCAGGTCATATTGTCTCAAGAGATGATGTTTTATATCTCGTTTTGCTATTTTGTTGTTTGAGTTGTAAACTAACAACCCGGATTATTACATTTTGTTTGAAAACTCCGAAATGTTATGCTTAATTCTCTTCAGTAACTTGTGAGATGTAGAGGAGTAACAACAAAGTCTTTAAACACATTTCGGTTTCCAACCATAAAACGATGGTTTCTTAAAACGTGAAATATATTTCTTACGTTTAAAATATTTCTTTTCTAAATTTGGTTAGTTTGTTATATTGCAAAACTGCATCTATTTATAAAATTTAATTAAATTCATTAATATTTTCTACATTTAGAGTTAATTGTTTAGAATGAGCATGGACGAGTATGCTACTCACTGAATAGATCATTCAATTTTAAACTCATTTCATTTTATTTGTTATGTAAGAACGAAACAAGTTATTCACAACTTCTTTTTTTCTGAAGGAGTTATAAACATAAAACTATGTATAAAATGTACTAGTTTTGTAACTAAAATTGTTAATATCAAATTACTCTAACGTTGAAACAACAACAAATATTTTCCATAACTTTAAATATCCCTAAGAATCGAATTAAACAATAAAATATCCCCAAACCGAAAGTGTTTTATTTCTTATTCCACTTGGATATCCTGAAAAAAAGGAACGAATGACTTAAATATTTTTAACAAATTTCTGTGTTAATTTTGCAAACGATAATTGTTGAAAAGATCCCTGGTTGGACTAGTTGCTAAAATCTCTCTTTGTATTGTTAGAGGGGAGCGACGAGTAATAGCGAATCTTGGCAATGGTATCTAGAATTACCGTGACAGGAACTCTTTCTGCTGACCACATATCAGCGTATAAAAAGTAGCCAAATAGACTATTGCATATAATAATAATAATGTATAACCGTAGTTGTACTAGGAACAAGAATAAATATCTGGAAATGACGAAGTTTGAAAATGTCGATTTGTTGAGAATTTTGTTTGTTGGGGTGTTGGTGTCTGCTGACTGGAACTAATGATGGCAATATAATCAAGGAAATGTTCGAAGATTTTAATGTTTTTATAACAGTGGATAATTTGGTTTTTAATTAATTATTAAGCATTAGAATACTTTAGTTTTTACGCTTTTGTTTTTCTAGAAAATTTTACAAACTTTATAAAGTATATTGTGTTACAGGGTTCCTGTGTTTCACATGTAAACTTAACAATGCCTCCACCTACAAGGACTGCTGCTGGTGTCATTATATGTTGGATATTCGACAGTTATAACCTACTCTATCTCAGCTACAGGGTGTCCATAAATACTGCTTCCTTATATTACTTAAACTATGGTAATATTACAATGATATTATTGAACCCAATTTAGAACAAAAATTGTTGTTTAACTTCCGATCCAATATATTAATTTTAAAGACATCTTTAGAAATAAATCAGTGAGTTGTACAAATGGTATTTATTTATTTTGAAGCCTTGTACAAATGTAATTCGTATTTTAAACTGAAATTTTACACTAACAATGTATAGTAATAATATAATAAAACAATGATTACATGCTTTAAACAAACAATTCACTCCAAAATTTGGCGACATACTAACACCTACATGTAAGTACATAATTTTTTTAAAAAAACGAGATTTTAATGTATTTTTTTAATATGTAGGCCTACAATTAACAAAACCCAGTAAAATGCATTGATTTTCAGTAACTGCTTTTTGTTTATATTTGTTAAAATGTCGACTTTCATGGGTTCTTTTAACTTTTTAGAAAGTTTATTCTTGAAATAATCTCCAGCTTCAGATCGAACTTTTCCAAAACAGCCAATCGGTACTTTTGAAAATCCACCGATATAACAAAAATGTGCTATGGAATTATGAGCAGATAAAAAAGAAAGAAAATGTATTACAAAGAAAGTAAAATGTATTACAAAGAAAGTAAAATGCATTACAAAGAAAGTAAAATGTATAACAAAGAAAGTAAAATGTATTACAAAGAAAACAAAATGCATTACAAAGAAAGTAAAATGTATTACAAAGAAACTTTACAAACGTGAAGTCACAATTTGTATTTATAATTCATACATCTCTGTGATTATGTTTTTGGAATGATATTACAGTTTTGTTACATTTGGTATTAGTAGTTTATACCAAATAAATAATATTAAAACCGAGGCCCGTAGGGAAATCTCCAAATATTACAACACATTTTATACATCATATTGTTTTTTGTTTGTTTTACAACATTTTTTGTGTAAGTGCGAATACAAAAAAAAGATCGATAATTTAAAATATATTCTTGTGTTTAATGTTAAATAATTATAGGCCTACGTTGTATTTTTTAAAAATTTCTGAGAACATACATTTAAGGGAGAAATATGTTCAAATATTAAATCCCAAGTTAGTTGTTCAAACACTTTTGTTAAAGTCTTTTTGTTACGTTGAGATTTGGCAAAACAGTTGACTTTCCATTACCCTCTACACAAACAGGAAACCATTGTTTTAAATGGAGGCTTCGCCAAGAAACATTTAAATACTATATTTATCTCTGTCTCTCAACAACAACTACTCTCTTAAAATGACTTGTTGGATGTGAGAGCCGATTGCGACGTTATTTTAGCTGTACTTAGTAAGTGTTTAGAACGTTACTGTACTTATAAATACATTTATGTACACGAGTTTTCGTTTGTCAAAACCGTTGTGGAAAATTAGTGTTTTTACTAAACTCGATTTCTAAAATATGTTTTTTATTTATAGTTTAAAATTATAAATAACTGTCTGCTTATGGCAGGAAATAAAGAAGAGAACGTAACGTTACTAAGAACTATAACAGCTATTGTGTAATGTCGATGTTGTAAGAAAACCTTTATTTTAAATGTATAGTCGCTACTTTTCCTTTGTAAGAGTGAATATGACAAGGTTTTTAGGAACAGTTTAAGTATTTATTAATAAATCCGTTGTAAAGTGGAAATCTAAAAATTTCTGTATAATTAAATTTACAGCGTATTATACTAATTTAAGGGCTGTCCCACTGGGAATGTTTTTGACTGCAATATTATTTTTAATATTTATTAATAATCACCTCGTACACATTCGGTGGTACATAACAGCTTTGATTTGAGAAAACTAGGGAACTAATTCAAAATTATATTATTCTTAATTATAGATTGTTAACGCATATGATATGGATATGAATGCAGATAAAACGGAATGTTTATTTTCAATGAGTTTTTTGAATCGAGAGCTTTATATCCCTTTTACATCAGATGTAGTCTTATGTCTGTGCGTCTGTTAAAATCCGATGAAACCAAATATTTTGGAGAAGTTGGATACCAAATGAAAATATAAATAGGATATGTGTAATAATAACCTGAGTATTAGAAAATTATTTTTTCTTAAGGAAAATTTGTAATTTTAAACAATGTAGACTATGGAAACTATAATGTACTTGCATGTTTCAGGATACTGTATGGTTTATAATGTTGGGTCGTAGCCCCATTTACAAATATAAATCCGCTTAAATCTACTCTTTTGTCAGAATTGTCACACAAAATCAAATTCACTGCAAAATATTTTGTAATCTTTTACATGCGCAGTATAAGAAGTATAATGTAATGTTTTAATAAAACAATTTTTAAATTTCTCTTTTTTTACTAATATATAGGTTCTATGGCCTCGGAATAGAGAAAACCAATTTTCGACATTCGGTCCGTCTGACATCGTTGTTGTCCGTACAGTAATCAAGATAGCTCCCTCAAATATTAAGATGGGAACGTGAAATGTGGTATATCGGACTATAGTGTAATAATATGGAAACCTATAGAAGTAAAAAAAAAATAATTAAAAATGTCAAAACAGTGCCTATTAAAAAAAAATTGTTGTCCATATTTGGTGTCTGATTTTTAACTTACAATATACTAAATTAATAAAAGATATAAATTGTATTTATACATATAATGGTACTAACCTAATCTTCCTACGATATCAATTGTTGATTTTATGATCAAAAATGTATTTTTTACAATTACGATCTCCCAATGTGATATTCGTATTATTACAAAATCCGACAAAGGCCTAGCCGAAGTCTATTAGAAAATTGTGTAGCAATTGTTAAAAAACTTGTATTGTATAGAAAAATATTAGATAACACCTCTTGATCTACCAAATCAATTTAAAATTTCCTATTATGCCCAAGGGCATCAAAGATAGAATATCTACTTGTATACTTCATTGCAGAGTGGATAGGTATGTACCATGATGACATATTTCAATATGTTTGTATTTAAGTTCCTGAGAATGTTAGATAAAAAAGAGGGAAATAATCCACAAGAGCAATATTATCAAACTAGAAAGCACATTAAAAGGATTTGTTAGTAGACCAAAAACATGGTTTCGAGGTTTCTTTTTTATTTAATTGCTCTAAAGTGTGTAATTTGTTACCTGTAGAATTCAAACAAAGTAAATTTCTAAACAATTGATATAAATAAAAATCTGGTTGATAATTAATGATAGAATTGATGATTTTAAAAGGATGTGTAAGAGGGACCAGTTTGATTCTTTGTAATACATCAGGAACTAAGAGTTAATTGGGACTCCAAGACTAAAAAGGTGGTTAAATGACGTTTTTATTGTAATTTGATTACCTCAGCTTGGATATGATGACGTCAATTCAATAAACTAATTGTTTTATTAAATACGTTTTACAATTTACAATTTCACAATAAGTCTAAGAATAAACTACAATAATTTCATATTTCCAATAAGAAGATAACAATAAAACAATAACACCCCGAGGTAAAAAAAAAAAAAAAATTAGTGCACACAAAAATGTAAAGGAAAGAAAGAGACAAAAAGGGGGGGGGAACACTTAAAAAAGAAAAAAAATGAGGAGTTAAAGTGACAAAAAATGCAGCTGACCGAGTTCACACTAAATAAACATTAAACCTACATAGAATCTCTGAAAAAAGAAATATACAATCTCTACAGCCTCTAGAGATGGGGTTGAATGATTACTTTACATAAACAAACCAAAATAAAAGAATTGCTTGACAAAAGTATAGGAACACAACGAAAATTATACAACTTCATCATTGAAATATATAAAACTAGTACTTACATTATTTACTCATACCATTACTCATTCGTACACAATCGATAATATCATTCAACATACTTCTATCATTATTAATTAACGAAATTACATTAAAATACAAATCAACAATTTTTCTTTAGTTAAATGCTTCCATAATAATTTTCCAAACTTATATTTATTTCCAACACATACTCTAAAAACATCGGGCAAACAAGATATCTCGGAGCTAAGTATACATTCAATTTCATAAAAAACTGATAGGTTTGGTCACATACTAAGTATGAATGACAGCAGATGTATTAATGAGGATTATATTCTTACAATTTAATATCAATATCTGTCAATTTCGTTTTCTAGAGACACGCATGTGAAGTACGCAATCTCTATTCAAAATTTTAAAGTTTTTACTTGAAACTAACCACCATTAATTTATAGTGGTGGTTGGCATAATTTTCAGTCGGTAATTTATAAAAATAAATATATATTTTACTAGAAAAAAAATATTACTACTAATATTTTTGGAGAGTTGACAAAATATTTGCTACGTATGTATCATATTGAATTCTTGCCTGCTTACGGAACACTTGAAAATCATGATTACAGTTGTAGTATATCCAACTTTTCAGGTTAAAATTAAAAAAAAATTCAGTTGTTAGTTTTTGTTTTACTAATCTCTATGGTAACAATTTAAATATAAATGTTTTTTTATTTTCTCTCAATGTATTTCAAAGAGATTTTGTTCTAATCCTGTAACCATTTTTCTATTTACATGACGGAAAAGAAGAAGAATTTTACCAACACGGCAGTGTAATGATCTGAAAATTTTCCGGTGTCCAACCGATATTTGAAAACGTTTAAACAGAAATAAACTTAAGAAATTAATTATGTAGAGGAATAAATATTTTCTAGATGTAAAAATTTCATTCAAATTTTCTGATTTTGAGAAAATATAACGTTTATATCTTCCTTATGAGGGATACATAAAATGTTTCTAAATTTCGATGAAATTAATACATTCGAAGTAGAAAATTTCATTAACATTGGTCCAATAATACATGAACTACAATGTTGGACATTCGGGGGGATCAGATATATCCTATATGTGGGGTCCCTAGAGAGAGACATCCAATGTAATAAACATATTAATTTCCAATGCGCTTTGTACAAAGAAGGAATAAAAGGGATTATAATTAAAAAAGTTACTGTTGGTTCTGGGTAGTAGACCTTACTCGTTCAATGTTTTATTAATACATTCAATAAATCTACGTAAATAAACTTTTTTGTAAAACAGTCCTTTGTTTAGGAGGTATGCTTTGTCCATATCCTTTAGACTCAGAGCTCTTTAGGCTTTGAATAAGAAGTAGTCCTTGTACAGTCATACCTTACGTGTCGCGTCTATTATTTTTAATTAATGTATGTTGATTGAATTTTTCTGTGTTTCAGTAATGTTGATTTGAGGAGAGCGATAACTTTGCAGATGGAGCAAATCTTCCGAAACGCGTCTAAAGAATAAACGAAGTTAACTAACGGATAAGAAAAAGGCAACTCAATTGTTTGCACATTGACCAATATATATTGTAACGATATCATGATATCACTTATATAAACAATTGATAACATATGACATCTTATACTAAATAATTAAAATAACTTATGGAAAACTAAATTAAAATGGAATAATAATAAATATGGAAAAAACAAATATTAAATGATAAAGCGAAGCGACAGCTGTCAGCTGCAGTTAAAATTGTACGTGTCATTACAATAGAACAATAATTTATCTAACCTTGAAGAAACACATGGGCTACATTAAGAAAAAAACGTCGATAACGGGATCTTTAGGGGAACGCGGATGTTTTATAAAAAAAAGAGAGATCGAAGGGAAAGCCAGCGTCATAACGGTACACCAAGTAGAAAGTTCTAACGGTGCTCCAAAAGCACAAAAAACGGAAAGAAGGAAATAGGTCGACCAATCGAATACGATCCCACGCTTAAAAAAACCAACGGGCAGATTTGAAACGACCACTAAGAAGCGAAAAAGACAAATGTTGAGAAAGTTGAAGAAATTTAAACGAATCAGCGAACAGGGAGCGAAACTCGTGTTCCGAAGAAGGGGGAGAGTTCTGCAGGGACCAGGTTTCGAAAAGGAAGGGAGTCTTGAAAGAAGAGTCGAAAAGGAAGGTTCTGGGAACAGAGAGTCTGCTCTGTGGTCCAGAAAGTTTGAGCAACGTTGATGAAAGAGACAAGACGTCTCTGAGTTAATCTTAAAAGTATAAAAATTGTGATTAAAGTAAAGTAAAAAAAAAGGATAGTTAAACAGAAAAATTGCAGATTAGAAGTTTTGTGGAGTTTCAAGTCAGATAAATAAAAGGAGTCCGATCGACCGGAGCCAAGGTGTTACCATTCATCGCAGAGAAGGAAGCTGGAAATAGAGTCACATCGAGAGCGCCAGAGAAAGGGATTAATAAAAGAATAAAGTGCGTCGGGCTGAGTGGTGATTTAAAAGAGTCTATTATAGTGTTTGTGTAGTGAAATGTGCAAATCGACCGATTGAAGGGATCAACATTGATAAGTACAAAAAATTGTTAATTATTCTTTAAATTCATCATAAAAAATTCACTTTAATTGAGCCATTAAAAGAACCTATTGACCCGAGATAAGAGATTGTGTTTTGTTAAATAAATTTAAAAAACTGAGCTAGCTTATAAAAAAAAAAATTTTAAATGTTAAAGTAAAAAAAAAAAAAATAGTAAAGGAAAGTATAAAAATCTAAAAAAAAGAGTTAATTTTTTGTCTAATCAAGTAAAAGTTAAATGTTAAAAATAAAGTAAATTCATATTATAATTTATAGAATCGTTTCATAAAAGAATACCAAATCGAGTTAAGATTGATATAAATTTATTGTGTAAATATTCAAGGAAAAGACAGACAAAAGGCCTTGAATATTCTTGGAATAGGAAATTAGAAATTAAAGAACCAAATTGTAATAAATAAATTAATAAAAGGAATGTTTGATGAATGAATGAAATTAGTTAAGTAACGTTTGAATAATTTAATGTACATGTTCCATTGTTTCTCAAATTTATGTTAAAATAAACAAAAGATTTTTATAACAGGTAAAAGTTGTGTTATGCGTATTATTTATTATTTCATATTAATAATAAATAAATAAAATAATTAAAAGAAAAGAAAACCAAAAAAGTAAGTGGAGCAAATGTATGTTATAATATAGTTTAGTCAAACACTGTTGTTAAAAATTTCAAATATTTAAGTTTGAGGAGTGCAGTTATAGCGAGAAAAATCAGTAAATATTACCATAAATAATTACTGTACGCTTAAATAAAACACAATTCCCAGACAGACATAATTTACTATTTTATGGATGGTATGGTGATGGTATGGTTACTAACTCTATTCTGTACTGATCGATGTATAGTGGTGTCCTGGTATGCTGACTGCCTTTATCCTGTACTAATCGATGTATGCTGTACATGTACACTGGTATGCTGAGCATCTCTATTCTCTACTCCTGGTTGTATACTGGTACCGATAGCGTCTATTTTGTAATAATCAGTATGTAATGGTACCCTGTTATGTAGATAGTCTGTATGCAGTACTTACCGATGTAAACTGGTACACGGTATGTTGACTACCTCTATTCTGTACGCATCTATCTATATTGGTGTCCTGGTATACAGATCGCTTACCTGGAAAACAAACACTGGTAGGCCTCTGCGGCTGACGATCCAATTCATTGAAAGGGTAAACTACTGTTTTATATTTTACTATTTTTTATTGTATATACGTATATTCAAGCTACATGAAAGTTTCATTAGGTTTTTGTGGAAAATCTCAGAACGCAAAACCGTGTAACTGATATGTATTAAAGATAGTTAAAAAAAAAAATTTAAGCCTACAAAATTCCAAAAGGTTTAAATTATTATAAATGAAACATTAAAAAAATAACGAACGATCAATTAAAATATCTTGATAATTTTGTTTAGAAAATAGTTCCAATAAAATTTCTCTTCTGTTATTTTTTGTACTATTACTCATTACAAATTTTTAACTACATATTTTACTGATTTTCGTAAAAGTTTAATTACATCGTAGCTTGCTCCATTTCGTAGAACTGTTTATGTCACTATAATTTTAAAGAGATAAATAAAGTATAAACACCTTGTACATATTATGTTGGTTGTAATATTTAAACATAAATTTCATAACCTAACAAGCACAGAAAGAAACATACAGACGAAAAATAAAGTATTCAAGTTAAACACAAACTGCTCTCCCTAACTCAATTTTTACAAACTTTTGGAATCAGGTTTAAATAATACACTAGAACATTTAGTTTACAAAACAAAGTGACAATATATTTATTAACAGAAACATAAGTTTATCCTTACATACAATACATACATATAGATTTATAACCAACGTCATCTGATGTGCGAGATACTCCACAGTAGCGCTAGTTGTATAGGCAGACATGTTATGCCAGGGTTTGTAGAGCTACCTCCATGCTGCATTGCTGCAGGCGTTTCACCTGCAACAAGAGTCTTTGTAATCAGAGTACTTGCAAAGCTTAGCCTACTTTTGTAACATGCAGCCTTCTAATGTTTGTTTTTGTCTATAGGACCATGTTACATACTTAACCTCTATAAGACCATGCTACATGCCTAACCTCTATAAGACCATGTTACATACCTAATCTCTATAAGACCATGTTACATACTTAACCTCTATAAGACCATGTTACATACTTAACCTCTATAAGACCATGTTACATACCTAACCTCTATTGTTAAACTATTTGAGCTTCAAAAGACTCCATTCTTTACATCCTAGATGCTGTAATAAGTACGATTGAGCTTGACTTCTGAGATGAAATTGACTGGATAGAATAAAAGTTTAATAAAGACAAATGGAACGTTTATTTATTTAAAACTGTTTCAATGACAAACTCACCGACCTCAGTGATACATGAGATACAATAACTAAACTGTAACACTATAAATTTGATGATAGTTTAGTTATAGTAGCTAGTACATTACTGAAGATGGCGACTTCGTCATTGAAACGCGTTTGGATAAATAAACGTTCCAATATTCGTGTTCCCGTTTTATTTTATCAACAAGAGTAAAACGTATCACGATATAATAGACTTGTTTTAGCTTTGCCTATAGCTACAGTTATAATTTTGGAAACTCAAAAGGAGGTTGCGTATTCCAGGCAAGAAAGCATCGCTTAATTTCTACTCTCAAGGGATTGTATATACTATTGTTTAATTCTTCCTTATTTTATTATCGATAATTATTAATATAAATAACATTTTTTTATTTTTACTATCAATAATATCGGAAGTTTCACTTATACTATAGGCATACAATGTAACATAAGATCATGTTTTTGTTTGTGATAGCGTAAATACATTTACGAGTTTTAGTAGATTGTTCTTTAAACATAAGTGACGTAGGCCATCGGTAGAAATAATGGGTGTTATTTTTACTTAACGTGCGAGAATTTATTAAGACAATTTGTTACACATAATAACGCAGGTAATCTTGTAAATCATTTCCATATTATATTTAGGCGAAATAAATAAAACATTGACTGTGATGTATTATGTACAGATAAAGTATTATACTTGAAGCAATGCAAGGGATGCGCAGATTGCAGAAAGCGTCTTTTTGCGCAGGTATAGCAAGTTACATAGCTTTCTGGTGTTGATAAAAAAAATCATTGAAACCAGTTGTTGACTTAAAAACATTCGATATTTGATAAAAAGTCACATAATTAAGTCACCACTAATACATTTTTCTACCCTCCTACACTTTTATCTGTACCAACCGCTTCATGTCTAATATTTTCATATAAATGGAAGTAAGTAACTTACCATTGAGGACATGCAGTGACACCGATGTAGAAGCAACATCAGCCAAAGAACATGTATAGTTACCAGAGTCCAGGTTATTGGCATTGGCAATGAATAAACGACTCTTTGCCCCGTCCGAGAGGATATCAGTCTTTACACTGTAACAAAGTAATCGAACTGAATTTGTAGTCTTACTTGTACTTAAAAGTTATATAAAGACATTGAGACATGTAGATACAAGGTCCATACCAAAAATCACAAATATAAATTCTTGCATGTGTAAATTGGATTTTTGTTATGAGGCTAGGATTGCAGTATTGTCTACATATGTTTGTCACTAACTTTAATAAGTAAGTTATCAGGCTGAGAACACTACTCTGAGGTACTTCTGTGCAAAGCAACGCAACCGGGGTGTCCTTTACAAAAAAATCCCACGACTGGTAGGCCTCTTGCATTTGTGACTTGCAACGCAACCCTCCTCAGCTTGAATTTACTTTTTAAAGCAAGGATGTCAAACACATTCAAGACGATTGCTGGTATTTAATATTCTGTCATTTACTTTATATTAACAACCAAGTCGTGATTTACGTTTTGATAACAATCCTTTAAAAAACAAAACTTGAGTTTAATTATATATTTTTCTTTTCTTTACTTTTTTTTTTTTTACCCTGAGTTCTATTGACTCTTAAATCAAGATCGTGCCTTGTGGAAAAAATGTTTCTCAAAATTTCTATTTATAAAACACACAAAATTCATATATGTAACTTTCTTAACCTAATTAGAGCACAACACAGAAACACAAATATATCACCTGAAATTTCAAGAAGGTTAAGACAAGACACAATAAAATACTATTTTATGTTTGTAAGATATATCTGTCAGTTATATTGGATATGATGAGTAACTGATAGAAATATTGTAATATTAGTTTTTAAATTTACATTTCTACTATATGAAATTGTTTGACATTTCTGTATTTTTTGGTGTAGTATTACATATTTTCCGTGTGAGGATTTTGGCAATGTTTGCGTTCCCCCTCTCCCCCTTTCACAATATGTTTAAAAACTTATATTGAAAAAGGAATATTTTTTAGATTGTAGAACAGAACTATGAACTTATAGGAGGAAATAGGATTACTCCATTACTCTTTAGTTGAGTTTTATGACTTATGTTGAATCTTTTATAAAGTATTCTATCAAACAAAAGCAGTTATAAAACTTGCTTCGTAATAAACACTTTTCTTCAATTTATAGTTTTCCTTTGTTACTCGTGCAATGTCAATTCAATTTGAACCAACTTCTCTCAGAAAGTGAAGTATTATTTTATTCTAACAAAATCACTTTGATATAATGGAAGTTACTTTATAGGCTATATAGGTCATTAGATTGTTCTATCTTGAAAGTAAATTAATGTGGATAGTGGAGTAAATTGAGATATAAAACACACTTTGTCTGGTGGCGGGGTGGGAGGGGTCATATCTTTACAGTTGCACATATATTAGAGGTGAGCGTAACATATCGTAAAGTACTTTTAAATAAACCGAACTTTTAAACCATTGCACAAACTTTTACACTTTCCCATCCTCAAAACCAAATAAATTCAACTAAAAATATTTATCACACAAAAATGTGAGTTCAGCAGTTCACAGTCGAAAAGTGAAAATGAACCAAATAGAAAAAAACAAATATTTCAATAGAACGTGTCTTCAGAGTAAATTGTATTAGATAGAACTGATTTTGATAGAATACGTTCTTTCTAACACTACAATGGAAGTTTAAAAAAAAAACCAAAACGGTATTATTATAGACAAGGTAACCATTAGGGTCCTTAAATGTTACTCTTTTGTAATTTGGTGACCAAAATTTGGTGAAAATCCTAAGAAGCGTTTGTTGGGTTTTCTTAAAAAGGCAATCCTCCAAAAATGGCAGGTATTTTAGTTATCAAAAGTAGAAAGAATAAAAAAAAAATCAGCAACAAATATCCTGATATGACTAAAATATATTCATGTACCAAATAAGATTAAAATCAGTCCAAACTGTAATAGATAAGTAAGGACAGATAGATACAGTGATATTATTCCAATACTCAAATACCCCCCCCCAATCAAGACATCGATTTTCCCCCGTATCAACTTTATAACACAATGTAAATAAAAATTCAATTCTGTCTGACCATTTGACTTAATAGGACTTCCAACTAGGCGCAAACTGTATGTGCAACTTTAAATGTCTTGAAGCGCTGACTGGTCTTTAACTTGAGTAATATGGTTCATATTGTTTAGTCAGGATGTTGAAGGTTTTGCTATCCTGTGCTAAGACGTGACTTTTAAATCAAATTAGAAGGGTTTGATTAATTAGGAGAAGCTATTTGCCGGAGCTGATGACATCAACAAAGCTTCAAATCGGGTGACGAGTTTTATTTTTAACGTACAAATTAAAGTTCAACGTGTCAACAGTTAGTACCACTCGGTATCGTTACATTGTCCAATCAGGATCAAGATGAATCTTAATGAAACTTTAGTAAAGGATACTCCCTATTAATAGTTCCAAGTACACAACGTGTAAGGTAAGTTTGCTAATCGAAATCAATTTACACCTTCGATTTTTGATTGGTCTTGATGTTTCATGGCCTCAGAAAACCTAAATTAATTTTTGACATGGTGTTCATCTTTAGTGTCGTTGAAGTTGTAAACAGTGTTGTTTATACGTAAACAAGATGTGGGTAACATCTTTAGATAAGATCATGAATTTGATATAAGGGACTCAATTAGAGGCTAATGATTTTCAGAAATATTTATTTAAAATAGGCATTTTAGAGATTGTTTGTTCATCACAACATTTAAAACAATTATCACATAACAATATGTTATAATATTTTTAAAACTTACACATTCAGAAATTACATTTAAACGTAATGACTAATAAATATTTAACCTATATTAAGTTTATGTCACAGTGAGTGATTTTCCAGTTTCTTCAATCAAAATCAATTCATTTCATTTATGTTGTAACTATAAACAACTTGCCCATTAATACATTTTTCAGAACAAGATATAGAAATGAAGATTGTTTTATATGAAGGAAGCATTTTTCAACTTAAAACGTATTTAAAATTGAATTTTACTTCAAATAGGGATACATATTTTTTTAGTAGCTCTACAATGTCCCAAAGAAGTGTTTGAGTCAATAAACACCTCGTGCTTAGTTAAAAGTGTTGTATGTGTTATTTTACCAGAGTATAAAAATCCAAATGTCATGTTGCTTCAGACGCCGTCACCATATTAGTTTCTCACCTGCTCCTTATTAACTCTCTGTCAAATCAATTTCTGATGTGTATTTATTTCTGAATACCTGTTGTAGATCCCTCTGTTCTGCACCTGATAAAAACTTAATAAATAAAGACTAAACTGATTTCTCTTCTGCATTTATCGTAATTGAGAACCCTGGAACCATGTCTCCACATAATGAAATGAGTAGGTTGAGGCACTCTTGTTATAATACATTTCAGTTCTATAGTACTGCCGAAGTTGTAGAACTTATTTGTAATCTGTAGCCCTCTCTCGTCAGCGATCTCCATCTGTGGAACTGTATATAAAAATAAATAAGATAGTATTTGACTAACCTGATTCCTCCTCTGGATGTGTCGTAGTTGAGAACCCTGGAACCATGTCTCCACATAATAAAGTGAGTAGGTTGAGGCACTCTTGTTATAATACATTTCAGTTCTATAGTACTGCCGAAGTTGTAGAACTTATTTGTAATCTGTAGCCCTCTCTCGTCAGCGATCTCCATCTGTGGAACTGTATATAAAAATAAATAAGATAGTATTTGACTAACCTGATTCCTCCTCTGGATGTGTCGTAGTTGAGAACCCTGGAACCATGTCTCCACATAATAAAGTGAGTAGGTTGAGGCACTCTTGTTATAATACATTTCAGTTCTATAGTACTGCCGGAGTTGTAGAACTTATTTGTAATCTGTAGCCCTCTCTCGTCAGCGATCTCCATCTGTGGAACTGTATAAAAAATAAATAAGATAGTATTTGACTAACCTGATTCCTCCTCTGGATGTGTCGTAGTTGAGAACCCTGGAACCATGTCTCCACATAATAAAGTGAGTAGGTTGAGGCACTCTTGTTATAATACATTTCAGTTCTATTGTACTGCCGAAGTTGTAGAACTTATTTGTAATCTGTAGCCCTCTCTCGTCAGCAATCTCCATCTGTGGAACTGTATATAAAAATAAATAAGATAGTATTTGACTAACCTGATTCCTCCTCTGGATGTGTCGTAGTTGAGAACCCTGGAACCATGTCTCCACATAATAAAGTGAGTAGGTTGAGGCACTCTTGTTATAATACATTTCAGTTCTATTGTACTGCCGAAGTTGTAGAATTTATTTGTAATCTGTAGCCCTCTCTCGTCAGCAATCTCCATCTGTGGAACTGTATATAAAAATAAATAAGATAGTATTTGACTAACCTGATTCCTCCTCTGGATGTGTCGTAGTTGAGAACCCTGGAACCATGTCTCCACATAATAAAGTGAGTAGGTTGAGGCACTCTTGTTATAATACATTTCAGTTCTATTGTACTGCCGAAGTTGTAGAATTTATTTGTAATCTGTAGCCCTCTCTCGTCAGCAATCTCCATCTGTGGAACTGTATATAAAAATAAATAAGATAGTATTTGACTAACCTGATTCCTCCTCTGGATGTGTCGTAGTTGAGAACCCTGGAACCATGTCTCCACATAATAAAGTGAGTAGGTTGAGGCACTCTTGTTATAATACATTTCAGTTCTATTGTACTGCCGAAGTTGTAGAACTTATTTGTAATCTGTAGCCCTCTCTCGTCAGCAATCTCCATCTGTGGAACTGTATATAAAAATAAATAAGATAGTATTTGACTAACCTGATTCCTCCTCTGGATGTGTCGTAGTTGAGAACCCTGGAACCATGTCTCCACATAATAAAGTGAGTAGGTTGAGGCACTCTTGTTATAATACATTTCAGTTCTATTGTACTGCCGAAGTTGTAGAACTTATTTGTAATCTGTAGCCCTCTCTCGTCAGCAATCTCCATCTGTGGAACTGTATATAAAAATAAATAAGATAGTATTTGACTAACCTGATTCCTCCTCTGGATGTGTCGTAGTTGAGAACCCTGGAACCATGTCTCCACATAATAAAGTGAGTAGGTTGAGGCACTCTTGTTATAATACATTTCAGTTCTATTGTACTGCCGAAGTTGTAGAACTTATTTGTAATCTGTAGCCCTCTCTCGTCAGCAATCTCCATCTGTGGAACTGTATATAAAAATAAATAAGATAGTATTTGACTAACCTGATTCCTCCTCTGGATGTGTCGTAGTTGAGAACCCTGGAACCATGTCTCCACATAATAAAGTGAGTAGGTTGAGGCACTCTTGTTATAATACATTTCAGTTCTATTGTACTGCCGAAGTTGTAGAATTTATTTGTAATCTGTAGCCCTCTCTCGTCAGCAATCTCCATCTGTGGAACTGTATATAAAAATAAATAAGATAGTATTTGACTAACCTGATTCCTCCTCTGGATGTGTCGTAGTTGAGAACCCTGGAACCATGTCTCCACATAATAAAGTGAGTAGGTTGAGGCACTCTTGTTATAATACATTTCAGTTCTATTGTACTGCCGAAGTCGTAGAACTTATTTGTAATCTGTAGCCCTCTCTCGTCAGCAATCTCCATCTGTGGAACTGTATATAAAAATAAATAAGATAGTATTTGACTAACCTGATTCCTCCTCTGGATGTGTCGTAGTTGAGAACCCTGGAACCATGTCTCCACATAATAAAGTGAGTAGGTTGAGGCACTCTTGTTATAATACATTTCAGTTCTATTGTACTGCCGAAGTTGTAGAATTTATTTGTAATCTGTAGCCCTCTCTCGTCAGCAATCTCCATCTGTGGAACTGTATATAAAAATAAATAAGATAGTATTTGACTAACCTGATTCCTCCTCTGGATGTGTCGTAGTTGAGAACCCTGGAACCATGTCTCCACATAATAAAGTGAGTAGGTTGAGGCACTCTTGTTATAATACATTTCAGTTCTATTGTACTGCCGAAGTCGTAGAACTTATTTGTAATCTGTAGCCCTCTCTCGTCAGCAATCTCCATCTGTGGAACTGTATATAAAAATAAATAAGATAGTATTTGACTAACCTGATTCCTCCTCTGGATGTGTCGTAGTTGAGAACCCTGGAACCATGTCTCCACATAATAAAGTGAGTAGGTTGAGGCACTCTTGTTATAATACATTTCAGTTCTATTGTACTGCCGAAGTTGTAGAATTTATTTGTAATCTGTAGCCCTCTCTCGTCAGCAATCTCCATCTGTGGAACTGTATATAAAAATAAATAAGATAGTATTTGACTAACCTGATTCCTCCTCTGGATGTGTCGTAGTTGAGAACCCTGGAACCATGTCTCCACATAATAAAGTGAGTAGGTTGAGGCACTCTTGTTATAATACATTTCAGTTCTATTGTACTGCCGAAGTTGTAGAATTTATTTGTAATCTGTAGCCCTCTCTCGTCAGCAATCTCCATCTGTGGAACTGTATATAAAAATAAATAAGATAGTATTTGACTAACCTGATTCCTCCTCTGGATGTGTCGTAGTTGAGAACCCTGGAACCATGTCTCCACATAATAAAGTGAGTAGGTTGAGGCACTCTTGTTATAATACATTTCAGTTCTATTGTACTGCCGAAGTTGTAGAATTTATTTGTAATCTGTAGCCCTCTCTCGTCAGCAATCTCCATCTGTGGAACTGTATATAAAAATAAATAAGATAGTATTTGACTAACCTGATTCCTCCTCTGGATGTGTCGTAGTTGAGAACCCTGGAACCATGTCTCCACATAATAAAGTGAGTAGGTTGAGGCACTCTTGTTATAATACATTTCAGTTCTATTGTACTGCCGAAGTTGTAGAATTTATTTGTAATCTGTAGCCCTCTCTCGTCAGCAATCTCCATCTGTGGAACTGTATATAAAAATAAATAAGATAGTATTTGACTAACCTGATTCCTCCTCTGGATGTGTCGTAGTTGAGAACCCTGGAACCATGTCTCCACATAATAAAGTGAGTAGGTTGAGGCACTCTTGTTATAATACATTTCAGTTCTATTGTACTGCCGAAGTTGTAGAATTTATTTGTAATCTGTAGCCCTCTCTCGTCAGCAATCTCCATCTGTGGAACTGTATATAAAAATAAATAAGATAGTATTTGACTAACCTGATTCCTCCTCTGGATGTGTCGTAGTTGAGAACCCTGGAACCATGTCTCCACATAATAAAGTGAGTAGGTTGAGGCACTCTTGTTATAATACATTTCAGTTCTATTGTACTGCCGAAGTTGTAGAACTTATTTGTAATCTGTAGCCCTCTCTCGTCAGCAATCTCCATCTGTGGAACTGTATATAAAAATAAATAAGATAGTATTTGACTAACCTGATTCCTCCTCTGGATGTGTCGTAGTTGAGAACCCTGGAACCATGTCTCCACATAATAAAGTGAGTAGGTTGAGGCACTCTTGTTATAATACATTTCAGTTCTATAGTACTGCCGGAGTTGTAGAACTTATTTGTAATCTGTAGCCCTCTCTCGTCAGCAATCTCCATCTGTGGAACTGTATATAAAAATAAATAAGATAGTATTTGACTAACCTGATTCCTCCTCTGGATGTGTCGTAGTTGAGAACCCTGGAACCATGTCTCCACATAATAAAGTGAGTAGGTTGAGGCACTCTTGTTATAATACATTTCAGTTCTATAGTACTGCCGGAGTTGTAGAACTTATTTGTAATCTGTAGCCCTCTCTCGTCAGCAATCTCCATCTGTGGAACTGTATATAAAAATAAATAAGATAGTATTTGACCAACCTGATTCCTCCTCTGGATGTGTCGTAGTTGAGAACCCTGGAACCATGTCTCCACATAATAAAGTGAGTAGGTTGAGGCACTCTTGTTATAATACATTTCAGTTCTATAGTACTGCCGGAGTTGTAGAACTTATTTGTAATCTGTAGCCCTCTCTCGTCAGCAATCTCCATCTGTGGAACTGTATATAAAAATAAATAAGATAGTATTTGACTAACCTGATTCCTCCTCTGGATGTGTCGTAGTTGAGAACCCTGGAACCATGTCTCCACATAATAAAGTGAGTAGGTTGAGGCACTCTTGTTATAATACATTTCAGTTCTATTGTACTGCCGAAGTTGTAGAATTTATTTGTAATCTGTAGCCCTCTCTCGTCAGCAATCTCCATCTGTGGAACTGTATATAAAAATAAATAAGATAGTATTTGACTAACCTGATTCCTCCTCTGGATGTGTCGTAGTTGAGAACCCTGGAACCATGTCTCCACATAATAAAGTGAGTAGGTTGAGGCACTCTTGTTATAATACATTTCAGTTCTATTGTACTGCCGAAGTTGTAGAACTTATTTGTAATCTGTAGCCCTCTCTCGTCAGCAATCTCCATCTGTGGAACTGTATATAAAAATAAATAAGATAGTATTTGACTAACCTGATTCCTCCTCTGGATGTGTCGTAGTTGACAACCCTGGAACCATGTCTCCACATAATAAAGTGAGTAGGTTGAGGCACTCTTGTTATAATACATTTCAGTTCTATAGTACTGCCGGAGTTGTAGAACTTATTTGTAATCTGTAGCCCTCTCTCGTCAGCAATCTCCATCTGTGGAACTGTATATAAAAATAAATAAGATAGTATTTGACTAACCTGATTCCTCCTCTGGATGTGTCGTAGTTGAGAACCCTGGAACCATGTCTCCACATAATAAAGTGAGTAGGTTGAGGCACTCTTGTTATAATACATTTCAGTTCTATTGTACTGCCGAAGTTGTAGAACTTATTTGTAATCTGTAGCCCTCTCTCGTCAGCAATCTCCATCTGTGGAACTGTATATAAAAATAAATAAGATAGTATTTGACTAACCTGATTCCTCCTCTGGATGTGTCGTAGTTGAGAACCCTGGAACCATGTCTCCACATAATAAAGTGAGTAGGTTGAGGCACTCTTGTTATAATACATTTCAGTTCTATAGTACTGCCGAAGTTGTAGAACTTATTTGTAATCTGTAGCCCTCTCTCGTCAGCAATCTCCATCTGTGGAACTGTATATAAAAATAAATAAGATAGTATTTGACTAACCTGATTCCTCCTCTGGATGTGTCGTAGTTGAGAACCCTGGAACCATGTCTCCACATAATAAAGTGAGTAGGTTGAGGCACTCTTGTTATAATACATTTCAGTTCTATTGTACTGCCGAAGTTGTAGAACTTATTTGTAATCTGTAGCCCTCTCTCGTCAGCAATCTCCATCTGTGGAACTGTATATAAAAATAAATAAGATAGTATTTGACTAACCTGATTCCTCCTCTGGATGTGTCGTAGTTGAGAACCCTGGAACCATGTCTCCACATAATAAAGTGAGTAGGTTGAGGCACTCTTGTTATAATACATTTCAGTTCTATAGTACTGCCGAAGTTGTAGAACTTATTTGTAATCTGTAGCCCTCTCTCGTCAGCAATCTCCATCTGTGGAACTGTATATAAAAATAAATAAGATAGTATTTGACTAACCTGATTCCTCCTCTGGATGTGTCGTAGTTGAGAACCCTGGAACCATGTCTCCACATAATAAAGTGAGTAGGTTGAGGCACTCTTGTTATAATACATTTCAGTTCTATTGTACTGCCGAAGTTGTAGAACTTATTTGTAATCTGTAGCCCTCTCTCGTCAGCAATCTCCATCTGTGGAACTGTATATAAAAATAAATAAGATAGTATTTGACTAACCTGATTCCTCCTCTGGATGTGTCGTAGTTGAGAACCCTGGAACCATGTCTCCACATAATAAAGTGAGTAGGTTGAGGCACTCTTGTTATAATACATTTCAGTTCTATAGTACTGCCGAAGTTGTAGAACTTATTTGTAATCTGTAGCCCTCTCTCGTCAGCAATCTCCATCTGTGGAACTGTATATAAAAATAAATAAGATAGTATTTGACTAACCTGATTCCTCCTCTGGATGTGTCGTAGTTGAGAACCCTGGAACCATGTCTCCACATAATAAAGTGAGTAGGTTGAGGCACTCTTTTTATAATACATTTCAGTTCTATTGTACTGCCGAAGTTGTAGAACTTATTTGTAATCTGTAGCCCTCTCTCGTCAGCAATCTCCATCTGTGGAACTGTATATAAAAATAAATAAGATAGTATTTGACTAACCTGATTCCTCCTCTGGATGTGTCGTAGTTGAGAACCCTGGAACCATGTCTCCACATAATAAAGTGAGTAGGTTGAGGCACTCTTGTTATAATACATTTCAGTTCTATTGTACTGCCGAAGTTGTAGAACTTATTTGTAATCTGTAGCCCTCTCTCGTCAGCAATCTCCATCTGTGGAACTGTATATAAAAATAAATAAGATAGTATTTGACTAACCTGATTCCTCCTCTGGATGTGTCGTAGTTGAGAACCCTGGAACCATGTCTCCACATAATAAAGTGAGTAGGTTGAGGCACTCTTGTTATAATACATTTCAGTTCTATTGTACTGCCGAAGTTGTAGAACTTATTTGTAATCTGTAGCCCTCTCTCGTCAGCAATCTCCATCTGTGGAACTGTATATAAAAATAAATAAGATAGTATTTGACTAACCTGATTCCTCCTCTGGATGTGTCGTAGTTGAGAACCCTGGAACCATGTCTCCACATAATAAAGTGAGTAGGTTGAGGCACTCTTGTTATAATACATTTCAGTTCTATTGTACTGCCGAAGTTGTAGAACTTATTTGTAATCTGTAGCCCTCTCTCGTCAGCAATCTCCATCTGTGGAACTGTATATAAAAATAAATAAGATAGTATTTGACTAACCTCATTCCTCCTCTGGATGTGTCGTAGTTGAGAACCCTGGAACCATGTCTCCACATAATAAAGTGAGTAGGTTGAGGCACTCTTGTTATAATACATTTCAGTTCTATTGTACTGCCGAAGTTGTAGAACTTATTTGTAATCTGTAGCCCTCTCTCGTTAGCAATCTCCATCTGTGGAACTGTATATAAAAATAAATAAGATAGTATTTGACTAACCTGATTCCTCCTCTGGATGTGTCGTAGTTGAGAACCCTGGAACCATGTCTCCACATAATAAAGTGAGTAGGTTGAGGCACTCTTGTTATAATACATTTCAGTTCTATTGTACTGCCGAAGTTGTAGAATTTATTTGTAATCTGTAGCCCTCTCTCGTCAGCAATCTCCATCTGTGGAACTGTATATAAAAATAAATAAGATAGTATTTGACTAACCTGATTCCTCCTCTGGATGTGTCGTAGTTGAGAACCCTGGAACCATGTCTCCACATAATAAAGTGAGTAGGTTGAGGCACTCTTGTTATAATACATTTCAGTTCTATTGTACTGCCGAAGTTGTAGAACTTATTTGTAATCTGTAGCCCTCTCTCGTCAGCGATCTCCATCTGTGGAACTGTATATAAAAATAAATAAGATAGTATTTGACTAACCTGATTCCTCCTCTGGATGTGTCGTAGTTGAGAACCCTGGAACCATGTCTCCACATAATAAAGTGAGTAGGTTGAGGCACTCTTGTTATAATACATTTCAGTTCTATTGTACTGCCGGAGTTGTAGAACTTATTTGTAATCTGTAGCCCTCTCTCGTCAGCAATCTCCATCTGTGGAACTGTATATAAAAATAAATAAGATAGTATTTGACTAACCTGATTCCTCCTCTGGATGTGTCGTAGTTGACAACCCTGGAACCATGTCTCCACATAATAAAGTGAGTAGGTTGAGGCACTCTTGTTATAATACATTTCAGTTCTATTGTACTGCCGAAGTTGTAGAACTTATTTGTAATCTGTAGCCCTCTCTCGTCAGCAATCTCCATCTGTGGAACTGTATATAAAAATAAATAAGATAGTATTTGACTAACCTGATTCCTCCTCTGGATGTGTCGTAGTTGAGAACCCTGGAACCATGTCTCCACATAATAAAGTGAGTAGGTTGAGGCACTCTTGTTATAATACATTTCAGTTCTATTGTACTGCCGAAGTTGTAGAACTTATTTGTAATCTGTAGCCCTCTCTCGTCAGCAATCTCCATCTGTGGAACTGTATATAAAAATAAATAAGATAGTATTTGACTAACCTGATTCCTCCTCTGGATGTGTCGTAGTTGAGAACCCTGGAACCATGTCTCCACATAATAAAGTGAGTAGGTTGAGGCACTCTTGTTATAATACATTTTAGTTCTATTGTACTGCCGAAGTTGTAGAACTTATTTGTAATCTGTAGCCCTCTCTCGTCAGCAATCTCCATCTGTGGAACTGTATATAAAAATAAATAAGATAGTATTTGACTAACCTGATTCCTCCTCTGGATGTGTCGTAGTTGAGAACCCTGGAACCATGTCTCCACATAATAAAGTGAGTAGGTTGAGGCACTCTTGTTATAATACATTTCAGTTCTATTGTACTGCCGAAGTTGTAGAACTTATTTGTAATCTGTAGCCCTCTCTCGTCAGCAATCTCCATCTGTGGAACTGTATATAAAAATAAATAAGATAGTATTTGACTAACCTCATTCCTCCTCTGGATGTGTCGTAGTTGAGAACCCTGGAACCATGTCTCCACATAATAAAGTGAGTAGGTTGAGGCACTCTTGTTATAATACATTTCAGTTCTATTGTACTGCCGAAGTTGTAGAACTTATTTGTAATCTGTAGCCCTCTCTCGTTAGCAATCTCCATCTGTGGAACTGTATATAAAAATAAATAAGATAGTATTTGACTAACCTGATTCCTCCTCTGGATGTGTCGTAGTTGAGAACCCTGGAACCATGTCTCCACATAATAAAGTGAGTAGGTTGAGGCACTCTTGTTATAATACATTTCAGTTCTATTGTACTGCCGAAGTTGTAGAATTTATTTGTAATCTGTAGCCCTCTCTCGTCAGCAATCTCCATCTGTGGAACTGTATATAAAAATAAATAAGATAGTATTTGACTAACCTGATTCCTCCTCTGGATGTGTCGTAGTTGAGAACCCTGGAACCATGTCTCCACATAATAAAGTGAGTAGGTTGAGGCACTCTTGTTATAATACATTTCAGTTCTATTGTACTGCCGAAGTTGTAGAACTTATTTGTAATCTGTAGCCCTCTCTCGTCAGCGATCTCCATCTGTGGAACTGTATATAAAAATAAATAAGATAGTATTTGACTAACCTGATTCCTCCTCTGGATGTGTCGTAGTTGAGAACCCTGGAACCATGTCTCCACATAATAAAGTGAGTAGGTTGAGGCACTCTTGTTATAATACATTTCAGTTCTATTGTACTGCCGGAGTTGTAGAACTTATTTGTAATCTGTAGCCCTCTCTCGTCAGCAATCTCCATCTGTGGAACTGTATATAAAAATAAATAAGATAGTATTTGACTAACCTGATTCCTCCTCTGGATGTGTCGTAGTTGACAACCCTGGAACCATGTCTCCACATAATAAAGTGAGTAGGTTGAGGCACTCTTGTTATAATACATTTCAGTTCTATTGTACTGCCGAAGTTGTAGAACTTATTTGTAATCTGTAGCCCTCTCTCGTCAGCAATCTCCATCTGTGGAACTGTATATAAAAATAAATAAGATAGTATTTGACTAACCTGATTCCTCCTCTGGATGTGTCGTAGTTGAGAACCCTGGAACCATGTCTCCACATAATAAAGTGAGTAGGTTGAGGCACTCTTGTTATAATACATTTCAGTTCTATTGTACTGCCGAAGTTGTAGAACTTATTTGTAATCTGTAGCCCTCTCTCGTCAGCAATCTCCATCTGTGGAACTGTATATAAAAATAAATAAGATAGTATTTGACTAACCTGATTCCTCCTCTGGATGTGTCGTAGTTGAGAACCCTGGAACCATGTCTCCACATAATAAAGTGAGTAGGTTGAGGCACTCTTGTTATAATACATTTTAGTTCTATTGTACTGCCGAAGTTGTAGAACTTATTTGTAATCTGTAGCCCTCTCTCGTCAGCAATCTCCATCTGTGGAACTGTATATAAAAATAAATAAGATAGTATTTGACTAACCTGATTCCTCCTCTGGATGTGTCGTAGTTGAGAACCCTGGAACCATGTCTCCACATAATAAAGTGAGTAGGTTGAGGCACTCTTGTTATAATACATTTCAGTTCTATTGTACTGCCGAAGTTGTAGAACTTATTTGTAATCTGTAGCCCTCTCTCGTCAGCAATCTCCATCTGTGGAACTGTATATAAAAATAAATAAGATAGTATTTGACTAACCTCATTCCTCCTCTGGATGTGTCGTAGTTGAGAACCCTGGAACCATGTCTCCACATAATAAAGTGAGTAGGTTGAGGCACTCTTGTTATAATACATTTCAGTTCTATTGTACTGCCGAAGTTGTAGAACTTATTTGTAATCTGTAGCCCTCTCTCGTTAGCAATCTCCATCTGTGGAACTGTATATAAAAATAAATAAGATAGTATTTGACTAACCTGATTCCTCCTCTGGATGTGTCGTAGTTGAGAACCCTGGAACCATGTCTCCACATAATGAAGTGAGTAGGTTGAGGCACTCTTGTTATAATACATTTCAGTTCTATTGTACTGCCGAAGTTGTAGAACTTATTTGTAATCTGTAGCCCTCTCTCGTCAGCAATTTCCATCTGTGGAACTGTATATAAAAATAAATAAGATAGTATTTGACTAACCTGATTCCTCCTCTGGATGTGTCGTAGTTGAGAACCCTGGAACCATGTCTCCACATAATAAAGTGAGTAGGTTGAGGCACTCTTGTTATAATACATTTCAGTTCTATTGTACTGCCGAAGTTGTAGAACTTATTTGTAATCTGTAGCCCTCTCTCGTCAGCGATCTCCATCTGTGGAACTGTATATAAAAATAAATAAGATAGTATTTGACTAACCTGATTCCTCCTCTGGATGTGTCGTAGTTGAGAACCCTGGAACCATGTCTCCACATAATAAAGTGAGTAGGTTGAGGCACTCTTGTTATAATACATTTCAGTTCTATTGTACTGCCGGAGTTGTAGAACTTATTTGTAATCTGTAGCCCTCTCTCGTCAGCAATCTCCATCTGTGGAACTGTATATAAAAATAAATAAGATAGTATTTGACTAACCTGATTCCTCCTCTGGATGTGTCGTAGTTGAGAACCCTGGAACCATGTCTCCACATAATAAAGTGAGTAGGTTGAGGCACTCTTGTTATAATACATTTCAGTTCTATTGTACTGCCGAAGTTGTAGAACTTATTTGTAATCTGTAGCCCTCTCTCGTCAGCAATCTCCATCTGTGGAACTGTATATAAAAATAAATAAGATAGTATTTGACTAACCTGATTCCTCCTCTGGATGTGTCGTAGTTGAGAACCCTGGAACCATGTCTCCACATAATAAAGTGAGTAGGTTGAGGCACTCTTGTTATAATACATTTCAGTTCTATTGTACTGCCGAAGTTGTAGAACTTATTTGTAATCTGTAGCCCTCTCTCGTCAGCAATCTCCATCTGTGGAACTGTATATAAAAATAAATAAGATAGTATTTGACTAACCTGATTCCTCCTCTGGATGTGTCGTAGTTGAGAACCCTGGAACCATGTCTCCACATAATAAAGTGAGTAGGTTGAGGCACTCTTGTTATAATACATTTCAGTTCTATAGTACTGCCGGAGTTGTAGAACTTATTTGTAATCTGTAGCCCTCTCTCGTCAGCAATCTCCATCTGTGGAACTGTATATAAAAATAAATAAGATAGTATTTGACTAACCTGATTCCTCCTCTGGATGTGTCGTAGTTGAGAACCCTGGAACCATGTCTCCACATAATAAAGTGAGTAGGTTGAGGCACTCTTGTTATAATACATTTCAGTTCTATTGTACTGCCGAAGTTGTAGAACTTATTTGTAATCTGTAGCCCTCTCTCGTCAGCAATCTCCATCTGTGGAACTGTATATAAAAATAAATAAGATAGTATTTGACTAACCTGATTCCTCCTCTGGATGTGTCGTAGTTGAGAACCCTGGAACCATGTCTCCACATAATAAAGTGAGTAGGTTGAGGCACTCTTGTTATAATACATTTCAGTTCTATTGTACTGCCGAAGTTGTAGAACTTATTTGTAATCTGTAGCCCTCTCTCGTCAGCAATCTCCATCTGTGGAACTGTATATAAAAATAAATAAGATAGTATTTGACTAACCTGATTCCTCCTCTGGATGTGTCGTAGTTGAGAACCCTGGAACCATGTCTCCACATAATAAAGTGAGTAGGTTGAGGCACTCTTGTTATAATACATTTCAGTTCTATTGTACTGCCGAAGTTGTAGAACTTATTTGTAATCTGTAGCCCTCTCTCGTCAGCAATCTCCATCTGTGGAACTGTATATAAAAATAAATAAGATAGTATTTGACTAACCTGATTCCTCCTCTGGATGTGTCGTAGTTGAGAACCCTGGAACCATGTCTCCACATAATAAAGTGAGTAGGTTGAGGCACTCTTGTTATAATACATTTCAGTTCTATTGTACTGCCGAAGTTGTAGAACTTATTTGTAATCTGTAGCCCTCTCTCGTCAGCAATCTCCATCTGTGGAACTGTATATAAAAATAAATAAGATAGTATTTGACTAACCTGATTCCTCCTCTGGATGTGTCGTAGTTGAGAACCCTGGAACCATGTCTCCACATAATAAAGTGAGTAGGTTGAGGCACTCTTGTTATAATACATTTCAGTTCTATTGTACTGCCGAAGTTGTAGAACTTATTTCTGATCGGTAGCCCTCTCTCGTCAGCAATCTCCATCTGTGGAACTGCAGGGAAAATAAACTGTTCCATGAATATATTTTATAAATTTTATGGCATGTATTTACATTTCTAGGAATTAGATTCCTATCAGATTCAATTGTAAGGGGACTATTGACGGCTCCTCATTTTAAAGTTCTCCACACAATGGAATCGGGTAAAACCTAATATTAATAAGTTGAATAAAAAATTGTACTACAGTAAGATAATATTCTTTTCAAAATACACAAAAGTAAATGGAACCATTATTCCTAAAGCGTTATTATATCAATAATTGTAACAAAAAAAAAAAAAAAAAAAAAAAAAAAAAAAAAAAAAAAAAAAAAAAAAGAAGAAGAAGAGAAACACAATAATACATAAAGCAAGGTAAATTTCTACAAATATTTATATAACTATCCACCAACGCACCGTCATTTAAGTACATCATATTAAAAAAAATATCCAGTAGTATTTTAAAACTACTTTAAAGACCATTATAATTTTCAGGGTACGAACTACATTAGCTTTGTGCAGTAATGTTTGGTTGGAATCTACATAGCTGTAGGTGTGTTACTATTTATGAGGTATTCTGAATAGTCGGAGTTCCATTGTTTCCATCACGGTTTTAAGGTGAACTCAGTGTTCATTAAATCTTTGTACAACAGTTGTTCTCCTAGTCTGTGCTATCTAATCATTACAAGAACACTTATAAACATTCTGGTTTTTAATTTACTAGGTCTTCATTGGGGTCGGGTAGATTAAAAACATTAAATCAAGTGAAAATTAATTTTTCTTACTACACTGTTGCATATAATATCAATTTACAAATACAACCAGTTATGGATCAAGCAATTTCCAAGCAATATAAATTTTAACCGATAAATCACAAAAATTTATTGATCCAGTAAAGCCTAACAGATTACCTTCATCCTTATTATAAGTAATGCCACAATTTATTTATAAGTACTTGCTGCAGTCTTATATAATACTCTGGAGGACGATAAATTCAATCCTGTGCTTCTAAAATAACTTTCCAACTTGTAATACGTTTCACAAATCCTTTTCAATTTTTTATTTTTTCTTCCTCGCAAATAATGACATATGAGTAATTGGTAAGTTTATCGAATTTATTTACGAAATATAGTGTGCAGCTTGTCAAAAGGAAGGTGGAACCATATCCTGTGGGTTGATCATTACCAACATAACTCGTGTCTGAATTTAAAAAAAAAATGTATACGTTACAGGGTGTTATAAAATTATACTAGCATATTCAAAGCTGTTGAATTATTAAGAGATCCACACCTATTAATCAGATTGTATTACATTTTTACTTTACCAGTACAAAAAGACCTACACTCTCAACCCTGTAAGATGTAAGTTGAAATTGTATATATCAACCTATATTTTTTTTACCAGAATTCTATGTAAAAAACATCATTTTAAAATTACGTTATTCTTAGTGTTAAACAGTTAAACAAATACGTAAAACAGATATTGATCCTGACGAGTTGTTGAGATAGAAATTTCAGTTCTAGAACAAAAACTAATTGTAATGAAATAATTATATATCTAAAAAATGTTAATCACTCTTGTTGGTAATTGGTAATTTTGTTTGTAATATCGGTCCTTTAACCCCCTTAATTAATTTAACCCTTGAGTAAAATTAATTTTCAAACATTACTGTCGCTTTTTTATATTTATCAAATATGGTAACTTTATTATTTTATAATTTGTAATTAAATGTTTAGTTTTAATTCTAGATTATAGTTATATATTTTGTTAACTTTATTGAGTCTCAATTTCAAAAACAGTTGCTTCTTTTAAACACAGTATCAAGAATTAATTCATTTCATAATTTGATTTAAAAGTAAACCTGTAATTTAAAAATTTGGTTTTCATTTTAAAATGTTAACTGAGACTCTATAATTGCCATACTATGCATATAAATAGTTTTGACCAGTAGGTGTAGCTCATTACTGGCTTTTAGTTAGTTCTAAAATTAACTAACAGTCCCGTGAGTTATTGAATAACCTGTGTGTTCTGAAGCTAAAGAAACATTAGTAGAATCCTTTAAGTAAAGACAATTATTACTGGTCTCTAATCAATAACTAGTAAAGACAATTACTGCTCCTAATCCTTTACCAATAAAAACAATTAGTGCTCCCTAATCTTTTACTAGTAAAGACAATTACTGGTCCCTAATTCTTTACCAGTAAAGGCAAATTACTTGTTCCCAATCCTTTACGAGTAAAGACAATTATTACTGGTCTCTAATCAATAACTAGTAAAGACAATTACTGCTCCTATTCCTTTACCAATAAAAACAATTAGTGCTCCCTAATCTTTTACTAGTAAAGACAATTACTGGTCCCTAATTCTTTACCAGTAAAGACAACTATTTGTCCCCAATACTTTACTAGTAAAGATAATTACTTGTCCATAATTGTTTACCAGTATAGACTTTTACTGGTCCCTAATCCTTTACTAGTGAAGACAATTACTTGTCCATAACCATTTACCAGTAAATACAATTACTGGTCCCTAATCCTTTACCAGTAAAGACAATTACTTGTCCCTAATCGTTTACTACTAAAGATAATTACTTGTCCTCAATCCTTTACCAGGAAAGACAATTACTTGTCCCTAATCCTTTACTAGTAAAGACAATTACTTGTCCTCAATCCTTTAACAGGAAAGACAATTACTGGTCCCTAATCCTTTACCAGTAAAGACAATTATTGGTCCCTAATCCTTTACTAGTAAAGACAATTACTTGTCCATAATCCATTACCAGTAAAGACAAATACTTGTCACTAATCTTTGACAAATAAATACAATCACTGGTCCCTAATACTTTACCAGACGTCGTTTCATTGACCGATGTATAAAACGTTGGCCTTGTCTGTTATAGTACAGTGTTAGTAGGGTTAGTGAGTATGTAACAACTGGATTATTGAAACGTTCTGTCGTCTATTATTGTTATGTACAAATAATGTGTTTATTGTGGAAACTTGTGTTTTATTAAATTTGGTGCCCACAATCAATCTTATTTATGCCAAAAATAAGTAAGTTTTCAAGTATTGTTAGAGTTATATTAAGTACTATATATTTCTTTACGCAATAATGTTTATGTCTGAGAAGAAATTCTGTAACTTTTAAATATATTACAATGCAAAGAACCTTTCCGGATGTATGAGAATAGCTAGGTAACTGTTCCGAAGACAAACAACTTAATAGAAGCTAGAGAGAATCCAGAGAGTATCTCAGAAGTCAGTGAATATAATTCTCAAAGGTAAAGTAAACAATTACATTCTTAGACACTTGGGCTCACATACCTACAATATGCAGATATATATTGAACACTATCGGAGGATGTGATGAGACTTGACACTCGTAATGACCTTCGTCTCTCTCATCCGCATCCACCAGATGGAGTTGCCAGTCGTTCGGCCTCTTAAAGGTTGCGGAGAGTCTGAAGTCTCCACTGTAAATCTCCATACCAACTGAGAGAAGATGGAGTTTACCGTCGTGTCTTCTTAACCACGATACCTAGAAGAAACATTTATGATATATGTAACAATAAATAAATTATAACATTTATATACTTGTACCTACTTTGATTATTTGTGAGCTTTAACACCAAGTTAAAAATCAAACACGGAAAGGGGCTGAATAGGCAATTTCGATGCTTCATGAACCTCTTAAGTCGTATTTTTATACGAACTAGGAAAATGCCAACAGGTGAGTTTTGTAAGAGGTGGAAAAACTAATACTATAATCTTTTGCGAATTTTGAATTCAACTTGTCCCTAAGATTTTGTTTTTATTTAAAAGGGTAGGTGTTGATAATATTAATTTTTAAGTTTTACACGTGTATATTTTATTTTATTTTTAATAGGGTTAAAGCTCAAAATTCCTTTTTAAATGATTTCGTAATTATTAATTTAGAATAATAACTCAGTTAAAGAGTATAACATTCTATTCAAGAAAGAACAACGTTCGTGGTACTGAAAGTGATTATAGAAAAAGATGATTCGTAGCCAGGAGAACTTCACTAGGTCCTAAATATAATTGCATTTAGGAGAAGGCACACAAAAATAGATAAAACTATATGAAAAAATACTGCGGGGTTAAAGTTATGTATTGGAATAATATTCATTAAGCTAAAACGTTTCCCATTTATACGTTGTTTGATAATGCAAGGAGAGCAAAGAACCACAACAGATGCTGTTTCAAACTCTACTGTGTTTGACAACCCTTGTAATGGCTGACATTGCATTTTAAAGTCTGATATTTTATCTGTACAATTTGTGTGTTTATGTTTCAAATAAAAGGTGAACGGATTGTTTCATGATGATAATCTTTTTGAAATGAACATGAACTGTTTTGATGAGAGCTTTGATTGATGAAAATATTTAAATATTAGTAGCTTACAGTCTCTAGAGGAAAATTATGTACAATATCTCACATTAAGTTGTCCCTAAGATTTATTTATTGCAAAGCATAGATCTTGTGTGTATGATTTTTACATTTGTACGATACGCCGATCGTTTCTTATTTGTTGGTAGGGTCAAAGTTAAAAAATCATGGTTATTACTCAGTAAGAATCAAGAGTACATGGACTAATTACGGAAAAGAGCAAAAAAGTATAGTGAAATGACTTATCCAAAAGTTTTTAATTTCTAATAGTTTTCCAGAAAACGTGATTGAAATACACACATTCTCTGGACCGTAGGTGTAAAACGTGACATTTATAAAGGGTGGCGAGGAAATATAGGTATAATTATGTTAAAATATTAGTTTTGTATAAATCAAGAAAGATCATAGAGAAAAAATATTCAGTGTTGAATAGCATATTTGGGTAAATGTTTAGTTTGCAACAGAATTTATTTATCTATTTCATGATATTTCTCACATTATTTGCGAACCAAAACAGGATATAAAACCAACACGTATAACCCTTGTATGGCCCATGGCTTGTAGGCAAGGATTGAATTCTGAACAGTGAGAAAACTATTGCTCTAAACAATCTACAATACAACTGAGCAATTTCAACTTTTGAATTAAATCACGATTAAACACTAATTAATAAAACTTAAAAACTCAAATTAATAAATATAACATATATTAACAAATTATACATAACACAGTTAGAATAACATAAAAACAAAATTATTTAAGTTACCGAACTACAAAACAACAAATTTACGATATATAGGTTAAAATAATCTGTTTGGTTTTTGTAGTTATTTGGTCTTATTTTCTTTAAACGTTACCCTTATAAGTTTGATTTCTCAAATTTATTTTATTTATTATTGCCATGAAATGAGATCAATTTATATTGTTATTTTTTATTTACACTTTTTTTAAAATATTTTCTTTTTACACTAATCTAAATTAACAAATACCATTTAATACCCGTATGAGCTGAAAGTGTATTATTTCATAACCAAAGCCATCTAAAAAATGGAGTTTGCTTGTATTATATTCAGGGTTAAATAGTAAAAAAATTTAAAGCAAAAAGAACTGTAGGAACTTAAAAGTAAATGTAATTATACAGAGAGAATTGTTTTCGTTATTTCTCTACCCATAAAGACTTTAAAATTATTTTTCTAACGTTCATTCTCATCATTTGAGATATTTGAGTTGATACTCACACTTCCCAAATAATGTAACGAAACTATACCCAAATAAGACATCATGACTTCCCAACACCCTCCCAGGAATACAGGATATGATTGTAAAGACGCTCACCGTGGTGCTGTCGGTGAGGTCATTGACTTTACACGACAACACGACTGTTGTACCCAGCTGTGCTGTGATGTTGATATATCTTGAGGAATCCTCAAAGAAAGGCATCCTTGCCACAGTCACTGGAACTATAGGTATCATATCTGTTGTTGTCTCATCCCAGATACTGTTAAGGTAGTTCTGGTAACGAAGGTCATCTTGTTGTCCTGCAACCATAACATTATAGGTATACCAAAAACAAAAGTATAAATAATATAGGGGACAAAACCTTACCCTTCACCACTCTAACATTTCGTATCAGCTGATTGTCTGGTTCGGTATTGGATAAACCTAAAAAAAGTAATACAAATAGATAAATTGGCAAAGAACTTTCTGGATTTTAATGGCCAAGCATTTTCCATTAGTTTTAAGATTGTCTCCTGTAAATATATAAAATACTAAACTTATTCCTTTATAAGTGTGATTACAATAAAATTTGTCTCCGCTAAAATCGAAACAGGCATATATTTGTACGTTCAACGTCCGGAAACAGGCAGGACGTCCGTTCAACGGAAAACAACAATGGAATAACATCGTCAATACCTCCTACAATGTGCTTGTTAACATTCAATTTGAAATTATGTGTCTTTAGCAAACAGTTGAATTTACAAATAAACCCAATCGACTCTTTATTATTTCGATAGATTTTATAATGGACGACCTATTATGTACTTGTAATATTTAGGCATCAAAGTAAAAGATAAAGTCTTGGTAACCTTGTATGGAAAAATGCTACATTTCGTATTAGTCGGTGTCTGTGTTTTTTTTTATTTTATAAAAGTGCAACATTATGATATATACTATTTTTTAACACAGCCTGTATACGATATATAATGTATTTGGTAACGTCACATGAACTTCGACCATCTTTTTGACTGATCATCTCGTTTTATTTTCCAGGAAACCGATTAGCGACCTACCGTCATCGTTATTGACAGTAACGGGTACATAAACATGATACCCGACACAAAAGTTAAGATGATAACATGAAATTTGTTTTAGGGAACCTATTGTGGACTCACATGGATCTATTGAAATTTAAAATATCAAAAATAGTGCTATTATAAAAGTTTTTGTTCGTATCTATTGTGTTATTCCACTAATAACACCGAATTAGATTACAAATAACAGTTTTAAATTTTACACTTAGTGGTGTCTTCCTCGCATCTCTCCTATAAAAATATTAAAGTTATTATAAAAAATGTATTTTACACTCTCCTAACATAACCTAACCTAACCTACCAAGGACACACTATCTCCACCAACGAATAACAGAGTTCCGAAACCTGAACGACAACTGTTTTAAATAAACAAACCTTACGAGATAAAACTTATTGATCTAACAATATAATTTAACGTTTACTACAAAAACCAACTTTTGGGATTACATTTTCAAAATCTCTTTGTATTACATTGTATGATAGGTCTGGATAGAACAATGCGTCCATCAATGTGTTTGATATTATTTTAATTTTCTTTATATCGATAAATGCAATATTACATATGTACAAGATCTTCACAAGGGTTTTTGCCAATTAACTAGTACAATGTTTTAGATTATACTTCTTGAAGTTATCGTTTTGTATGTGTTTTCCAACGCGAAGCGTCTTTTAAAGTTTAATATTTTTACACAATACTATTACCTTTGAAACTAATTACACTTATAAATACATTAGTTGTATTGAACGTCTGTTTTAAATTAGTAAATTCTAGTTTACAAGGAGAATTTATTGATTGTTTTAGAACATCCATAGAGAGAACATCTCTCTAATAGAACGTCTATTGCGCATACACTTACTTGCAAAAAAAGCAAAGGGGAAATTAATCAAAAATTAATTCGTGTCTTATCACATCGGCACATCAGCTGAGCGAGCTTAATCCTAGAAGGAAGGAAGCGTTTGGATTGCTTCCTGCAAGTATCAGACACATTGTAGCTGTTGGATAATAATTCACGTGTAAAATTAATAGTGGAGAGAAATTAGAATTTGAAAGTATTTGGACATCCAAATTCTTTTTATTTTTATTAGGGAGGTAAACTCGATTATTGCACTTCATCTTGCAGGAAATGTTGTGGATATATTATTTGAACCATTTGAAGTTAAAACATATACATTTTTTATCGTTTTTGTATACATCTAGAGTTCCAGTGATTGGATTTCCGTCTAAGCGATGACAAAATGTTCGTTCTGTAAAATATGTTATGATTTTTATATCACTCTGCTTTAAAAAAAACTGTCAAAATGAACAGTCATAAATGAATTACTTTGTGATTTATTTTTCATATTTGCCTTAAGAACAAAATACATACCTAATTTGATACAGAGTTACAGAGTGACTGGAAACAATTAAACCCCTGTTATTTATAATAACAGTTATTTATAATAACTTTGTTGTTAGTTAAAAAAGCATGACACACCTTACGTCAATCTTTTTCTCTTTTGTTTAGTAGTGAGGCCAATTTTATAATGTTGAATATTAGTGAGTTAGAAGGCAAAAGGTGAGTCAAATGAAACATATGGCCATGTATCCCGTATCACTCTATTTAAAAGCGCTCTCTGAGACTAATTTTATATGAATTATCATAATGTAATCACGTAATAACTCATTAAATTTGATTCATTTTGTCTCAGCGAGCCCAGTCTATTAAAGCATATCTTGTCCCAGTATTTCATATTGTCTTGTAGTATATCTTCATAAAGTATAAAAGTCATATTATATGAGGAAGTATAGGATTTAAATATTATGAGATATTTTAAATCACACCCTCCAATACCACGAGGGTAAAATCACAAATTTAATCCTTATTTGAGAATCCCGTCATACTTGAGAAGGTTAGGTTCGGTTAGGTTAGGTTAGGTTAGGTTAGGTTAGGTTAGGTTAGGTTGGGTTAGGTTAGGTTAGGTTGGGTTAGGTTAGGTTAGGTTAGGTTAGGTTAGGTTAGGTTAGGTTAGGTTGGGTTAGGTTAGGTTAGGTTAGGTTAGGTTAGGTTAGGTTAGGTAGGGTTAGGTTAGGTTAGGTTAGGTTAGGTTAGTTACGAGGAGATGCCACCTTAATACAATCAATTTAAAGACCGCATGTTTTAGTTACGGTAATCCAAATAATTTATTTTGTTACATTTTTCTTGTTTCACCGAACGTTTTAAATTAATTCCATGGCCACATGTTCTATTTTAAAATGTTTACTTATATTGCTTCTCCCACTGCTGGATTCCAAATTGAAAAAAAAAAAAAAAAAAAAAAAAACGTAGAATCATATAAGTAGTACCGGAACTAGCATTAAGATTTCTGCAAACTGTGTTTAGCTATGTTAATTAATGACAACGTTTAGGGCGTGGTGTTTTCCCCTACATGTTGATAACACCCCTCCCCCTCCTTGGATTGTACTTGTAGCTACTGAAAATAATATTTGTTTTGAAATAAACTGAGAAGGCGGTTATTGCTTTCTGAAAACTAGGAACTTATTTTGTGCAGGTCTTGACCTGCGGAAAAACTGTTTCTTTGAAGCGTGCTATGAGTTTACTTAGAATCTCTGATGAAGAACTCCCCTAGCCAGACTTCAGTAAGTTTTGGTGTATGTAGCCTAGTCATCTGCGCGGATAGGTTAGTTTAACCAAAGAGAAACATGTATGCGCATAATTTAATATTTTGCTCTGGGATAAACCCACACTTTGCTCATCTCCATATCGTTTCTTTTCGTCTATCCTGAAGTTTCACAAAGCCCATTGTAAACGAGTTTCATTGAGCAATCCGACCTTCATTCTACTCTTACATTATCAATAAAATACAATCAATTAAAAATTCAAAAATTATGTTTTATTTCGTGGATAACATTGAAATAAGTAAAAAGTAAGTACATACCTGAATTCGAAGCGGAACGAATATGTATCCATAGACTTATTAGTAGAATAGATGGTTTCATGATGCTGCATTCATGGTTTCTAACTGTCCCACATATGTATGTCTGAAAAATTCAATTAATTATTAAACAAACTGATTGTTCTGAAATAGTTAATATGGGTAAAGCGAAACATGCCAATTGCTTTCGTAAAAATGTTAAACTAATACTATTATAATATCTATTAAAATACCTAAATGTACACTTATAAAACTAAAAAATTGCAGTCTTGTGAACGTTTATATGGTCCTGTGAATAAGTAATATTGAGAAATAGACTATACAACATTGTTTTATCGTCTAACATGGGAAACATAATTTTAATTCCTTACCTACCAATCATTAAACTTCGAAACGTTTAGTCGTCAGTAGTGTTTAGAGGGTGAATAACAACAATTTTCACCCTTTAGAAAAATTCACCCCCTTGTAAATCGTAAAATATTTTGTCCAAAAACTATTACATTTGTGGGATATTTCACTCACATTGTAACTTAAAAATTCAAATTAGACAATCAACACATCTTTAGATACAAAATAACAAATATATCAAGACAGACATCAATACAAAATGATTTTTTTAGCTCAAATTACTGAAAACTTGCTAAATATTCGCAAAAGTAGCAAATTGAGTTTCTGAGTTGTAAATGAAAAAAATAATAAAGATTGAAAACCACGGAAGTAACGCTTCATTTTAAAAGGAGTAACAAGTATAGCAAATCCAATGTCAGACAAAAGAAACATAAAATAGAGCTATGTAACTGTGTAACATTACTTTAACGCACGGTTGAAAGGAGTTTCATTATAATGGAAGCAGCACTGCCAAATTAGAGAGAATTAACAACGTTCATCATTTTGTCTTGGGTTAGGTTGATCGGGGACTATAAAACTGCCCCGAAATTTCGGGTAGTTTTGAAACGATGAAACTGCACCTCTCATTAAAGAGGATTAGGAAGGGTCGCTTCGCAAGACTAGATATGCTGAAATTGCCCAGAGCGCAATTTCGGTAGTATGTGTTTAAATTTAACCTCAATCAAGCATATAGGCGTGTAAGGTTAGGTTAGCTTAGGTTAGGTGAGGTTATGTTAGGTAAGGTAAGGTCCCGTAGCGTAACATGTAAAATAAATTTTTAAATATTATTTGGGCGCTTGCGGCAATTTCAGCATTTCTAGTCTTGCGAGGCGACCCTTCCTAATCTTCTTTAATGAGCGGGGCAGTTTCATCTTTTCAAAAGAACCCAAAATGTAGGTGCAGTTTCACTACGCCCGGTCGATTTCCTCATTGCCAAATAATCTCTCTTCAAAAGTTGTAACATGCCCTAGCTATATTCTACACCTTGCGTTTAAACTCTTCATCTTTCACCCAGGTCTCTCTTACCCAACTCTCGATCTTCTCCGATCCTGAACGTGTTAGCGTATTCGAGGACTATGGTTTTCTATTCTTACATCGTATCTTCTGATTTTCTAAATATGTAATATGATTTGTGAAACTAGGGTTACTAAGGAGATAGATTTCCCAGTAACCATTAGTGTAGAAAGTATTTTAATGTTTTTATTTTATGTTTGATATTTAGATAGATTTCTCAGTTTCGTTTTGAGGACCATTTTATGCTCCATTTTTGTTATGGCGATGACGAAGTCGTTGATGTTTTGCATTTAGCTGCACATTATATATATATATATATATATATATATATATATATATAAGGTTTTGTCCACCATTCAAGTTATAAAATAACGCTTCGGATCATTTAATTCGTCTCCGTCATGTGTATTTTGTTTTGTTTCTAATGCAAAGAAAGCAGATATGTTCTACATTAAAATTAGTCACAAAGTGTATGTTAACTAACTTTTAACAGAAGTATTAAATTTGACAAACCTAAGACGAATAGATTTAAATATTTCACCTTCTAAACAACGTGAGATTTTCAGCTGACATACGATGCCACAAATTATGAGAAACTTTAGTAAAGACATCCGATGTATGAAACTTCCCCCATTATTTAAAATTAAATTCAACTTAAGTGGTTGTCTTACTCCCATTAGGATGTGACTGTCAGAGTTAGAATCGTTTATCCTGAATTTATGTTTCGTAATAAAATATGGTTAGGTTAGGTTAGGTTAGGTTATCTTGTAATCGTGACTTAACATACCTCGTGTAAAGAGTAACAGGAGAGAGATAGAGAGTGAGTCAATATGTGTGGGAAATGTTTCAGGGATGGTTTGAGCTTACTAAAATAAAGAAAAAGTCCTTCCAAATAGTTCCTAAACTTTTTCGTTTTTCGTCTACCGTTTTTTTTTGTAAACAAATCTATAATTTTATAAACGGATGAGATTTATTTTTAAACAAAACAAGAGTGTATTTTTTAAATGGCTGCTGTTTAATATGTTTAGTATCGAATATGTTCAAAAAAGTTCTTTTCATAAAACATTTAAAAAAGTCAAACTTTATTATTTTTTAAATTATGAACATGCTATTATTATTTTTCATTTAGTTCAAGCAGCCAATACATCCACAGCAGTTGTTCAGGTGACCTCACCACAGTCAATCATCTGCAAACATTTCTACCTTAACCATTTTTTTAGAGTTTATGATTTGCATTATATCTTGATTGCTAACTGAAGGATTCACTTATAATTATTACGGGTCTAGCAATAAAGAGGTACTTTCCACATTATTCCAGGTGGCCGGAGGAAACTTATTTCATATATTTTTGTGGTAGATTCGTTTTTTGTTTGTTTTATTATTTTTTTCATATGATTCATCTTGACCAACTCTTGTCTTCTGACCAGGAATGTATTAGAGGATTCAAAGATTAGATGTATTTATTTTATTTGATGTTATATTTTAAGGAGTTATAGAAATCAAACACACACAAATTCTTTTGTTAAATTCTACATTTATTGGTTTAGCCAACAATGGTTTCGCTAGTTAGGGCATTGACGATGCTTATACAAATACCTCTTTTTAATAATTTAACAAAATTAAAAGAATGTGTGTGTGTGTGTGTGTGTGTGTTTTATTTGTATAACATAGAATTCTATCAAGTATCGTCGGTCATCAGTTTAAACAATTTTCAGGAGTTGATGGGTCAAAAGTTTTTCATATTACAACCACCCATTATTTCAGGTTGATGATTTCATATTAGATCAAGTAATTTTAGAAAGATATTCTTTCAAAAAAAGATTATGGAGTGTGAAAGAATCTTAGGTTTGATCAATATTTGATTATCAAAAACCGCCCTGTTTCCATCAACGATCTTGTGGAAGCACAAACAATCAAATATAACAAGTTGTACACACACATTTACAAATCTAGGTCAAAATGATGACATCCAAATATACGTCCATATGCAAGTCCTTACTCAGGATGCAAATCTAATGCAGGATGTGGTCTCCTCATCATACATAATTCGAAATAATTCTTTGTCACTTGAGTAGGTATTATGGCTTCCTATTTGTATGAGGAAGAATTCCAAGATATTACCAATTTACGTTCTTCCTTATATCGAAATTAAATCACTATACATACCATAAACACAGTTTCCAACATCATACTTAAAGATAATAAAACACAATTTTTTATTTTGTAATTTCACTTGGTGCAAAAAAAAATTTAAATAATGTGTTTAATTATCTTTAAACATGGAATTCCACCAAAAACCATCGGTCTCAACAGTAATGAAAATCATACTTAAACTTTATAAAATTTGCAAAATCAATAATGTTCAAGATATTTGTAATTAGATATTTGTAAGTTTACCATTTTGAAACGGTGAAGTGAAAAAGTAACCGATATCGTTGTGAACTGGAAACTAATAGTATAAAATATTCTGAAAGACTAGTTTTCCTATCATAAACCATTGTGGAGGTATAAATATGTATGCCTATACAACAAATAAAAATAACAGATAAAAGCAAAATGTAGTATTATTAAACATATTTTTATAGAAGAAGTTTTCTTTTTTTTTTTAATGTCCAGAATCATTTTAAAGAATTTGGCAAACTTTAAACTTCCTGCATTGCAGTGTTAATACTTCGTCGTTAATTTACACTAAAGGCTATGGTAGGTGCACATTTAATAGCCTCCGGTGTCGACGTTTCCACACAAGGTACAAAAGTTGAAATTCTGTATTATAAGTTCAATGATAAAACAAATTACAAATTACTTAGTACACTTCCGCGATATTCAAGTTTGTTGTACGGTGTCCAAGGTTAGGTTAGGTTAGGTTAGGTTAGGTTAGGTTAGGTTAGGTTAGGTTAGGTTAGGTTAGGTTAGGTTAGTTTAGGTTAGGTTAGGTTAGGTTCGGTTAGGTTAGGTTAGGTTAGGTTAGTTTAGGTTAGGTTAGGTTAGGTTAGGTTGACAATGACAGTGGATAATGAGGTGTCAAAGCGTGATGAAGGAACTTACTTCAAGATGGATTTTACATTATCTTTAGAAAATTAGATTATATATACATGGTTACATATATATATTATATATGTATGGTTATATATAACGATATATATACGTTAGATATATATATATATATATATATACAGTATATATATATATATATATATATATATATATATATATATATATATATATATATATTATGGATCTAATATACTTTAGATTAAACTTAAAGCATTCTATCGCAAAAGGTGGTGTTTTAACTCAAACATTTTTCACTTCGCCTTTATTTTTGTTGTGTATTTAAAACTAAACGCTCCCAACAATCCTGATGCAAATTTAGGAATAATGTTTTTGCTGCTAAAATAGGTCGAACAATTTTTTTTAATGGCTTCCACCAATAAACATTCACTGTTGTAAAGTGAGAACTCAGAGGCACAGACTAGGCATTTCGTATGTGCTATGATGTATTAAATATAATGGCGCGAACAAGAAGTTATACAATATCTTTGTTACCAATTACTCTACTTGAGGACCCTTTGTTACACAGAAGAGGCTTCAGGAAGATATTTCCTCGGCCGATAGATATTTGCTCAAAGGAGTGGAGCAGTAATAACAGATTGCCCAGTTTATTGTGTACCTTAATAACATTTCAGAGAGTTACGTTACCGATTACTGATATATCAACACGTTACCTACTTGGACCAACACGTTACCTCCTTGGGTCAACGCTTACTGAGAACTGAATGGTTTAAAACAATGTTTAATTCCTAGACTACTTTACGGAATTCCTCCCTCTGGAATTCTGTAAACCAGAATGTTTTCGGGAATGCAATAAATCTAGAACAACAACAATAGTGACATTTAAAAACAGCAATAAGTTAAATTCCTAGCAGAGGTGGCGGTCTCTAGTGAACAAGCAACTATAACTCCGCTGCTATTGTTTTATTGAAATCCAAGTTTGATATATGAGTTTACTAAATACAAGTTAACTTATTGACTGGTTTCTATATCGTTGTGATTTATTGCTTTGTGGTTGTGTATTTATTGTGATGTTGTGAATATGGGAGAGATGTGAATTAACGAGTATATCGATTCCCTTATGTAAACATTGTTATTTCATTTTCATGTTAGTGCGAGTGTTAGTTACACGGTCAAATAAATTTTATTGGAGAAAGTTACAAATCAGAAGCCGCTCATCTGATTTTATTCAAACGATTGAATTAAAAAAAAAAATGTTTTAATTAAAACTAATAATCGACAGGCGTTCTGTAAGTAACGATATGTGTATCTTGATATAATACCTAACCTAACCTAACCTCACCTAACCTAACCTAACCTAACCTAACCTAACTTAACCTAACCTAACCTAACCTAACCTAACCTAACCTAACCTAACCTAACCTAACCTAACCTAACCTAACCTAACCAACCTAACCTGACCTAACCTAACCTAACCTAACCTAACCTAACCTAACCAACTGTAAAATTTATACTTCTAAAGAATATTCACTAAATACACTGTTTCTTGAATTTTCGTTATTTGTAAGTTAAAAATAAATACAAACATTAAATGGATCTGTTAAATGGGTTGGAAGTAGGTGTGGTCTTAAAATAGTTATTTTACAAGAGCAGAATTGGATTTATCGTTCTCTAGAGTATTATAAAAGACGGCTGCAAGACGAGGAAGTAAAGATAAATAACGGAAATTGTGGTTTAATTTATAAATGTAATCAACTAAACCCCAGTGAAGTAACAGCATGAATAATTCGCAGTGTTATGCCTTATCGTTTAATATTTATATTGTAATTTTCATAGAAATTGATATTGATGAAAAATTATGTTTTACAGTCCTGTTAAAAGCTTTACCTTGCCTCCAACCTTCAAAAACCCGTAAATAGAATGTAAAATGTAGAAATAATATAAAGCAAATGTGGAGTTCTGTTGGTCTAAGTTTTACTTTAACACATTTATTCAGTTTTTTCTCCAAAATAAGTTATACCATCTGAAAAAGTACAAATTAAAATCTATTCAGAAGGAAGGGCTCTAGTTAGGAAGACATGACAGAACGATTATATAGGGTTTTCGATATATTTAGTATAACGGATAAGTCAGACAGCTAGACAGCATTAAAATGTATAATTATATTCGATTACATTTATTTGTTTAACTCCATTTATGTTTTTGTTAAAATCTGGTCGTAAGGGTTTCAAAGGAAACGAGAAGGTTGACGAACTGTCAAAGAAAAGTGCGCATACCCCATTCATGTTGCCCCTAACCTGCTTTTGGAATAATCAAAACTGTAGCAAGCACTGTGTTGACAAGGTGGGTTAAACTCGAGACCCATGACTGTTGGAGAAAAACCTCAAGGGAATTTGTTATACGTGTCAATTTTTCGAGTCAAAATAAAATCAATATAAGTAACCTATGAGTAATGCATTTCAACATCCTGTTGAATTTGTTTTTCCAATGATATCGCAACTTCTTATTTCTGTTGATATTGCAACTTGTCGCAAATAACTTTATATGTTTTATTGTTAATTGATTTTGTAGATCCTTTTAATTATCGTCACATTGACACTAAGGATGTTTTTTTTTGCAGTTTACACTACAAAAAAATTTTAAGTTGATTGTATGTGTTGTGTTTCTCATTTATTACTGTACATTTTTAAATTTCATTATTGTTATTTATCTTCTTGTTTTTTAGAGTGTTGTTTCAAGTTTCACTTATGTTTTTGGTTTTAGTTTACTTTAATATATTATTTTATGTTAACCTTAAATACTGTATTTCTAGCGATTTTATTGTTTATTTAACTATCTTTATTATTCTTGTTTGTGTTGTTACACTATTATCAAGATCACTTTGTTTTGTTTTTTTATTTTAAAGATATTATGTTGTGTTAATTGTTTTTTACCATTTATTATTGTAATGAATTAGTTGAAAATTTCCTTGACCACAAACTTAGGAAAAAACGCAAATAATTAAACATAAAACGCAAATGGATTTGTTTATTCCCTTAATTTCTTTTACACATTCCAATAGCAAAGTTATCATCATCACAGAAATAAAACTAAATAAATCCTAAGTAACTAAAGTTAAGATGAACAAACCTTCAACTCCCCAGATCAGTTAGCCTATGAGAAGGAGGCCAGTAGGGTGGGATGAACATAACTATCCTAAACTTGCAAAAAAAAAAATTGACAAAATATTTTATTTCTAAATTCTTAATTCTAGTGTTTTACTAATTTAGTTAGCTGAAGTATCAACAGGTTATTTTAGAACAGCAAGATATTAGGAATATACTGTATAAATAAAAATTGTGTCAATTTTTTTAGTTGTAATATCACATACATAGATGTATTTTGCAGGTAGCAAACTGGCTGTGGTTCATGGCTTTGTTTAGGGTACAGTTATGTTCATCCCACCCTAAAGGTCAGAAACAATGGCTTCCTTTTCATATCCACTTGTGTTAAGTGTTTAGTCAACTGCGTTTTTTCCTAAGTTTGTGGTTACGAGAACATTCAACTAAATCATTGTGAATTATTTCACCACAATGCTTACATAAGATTTATATTTATTATTGTACGTTTTATTACGATTATGTTTTTGTGTATGTGTAGTTAAGCTATTGCCAGTGTCACGTTTTATTATATATTTTTAATTTTTTGAGAACGTTATGTTGGTATTATATTTTTGTTAACGGGTTTTAGTATTAGGGGATTTAAGGCTTCGACTGAGCTGAAAATAAAGACAATCTAATCTCTCACCACTAGACATCTCCATCACGTACATAAACACTTAAAGATGAAATTATTTAAATATAACTTATAATTTATCAAAATCCAAATTACTTTTATCGTTAGTTTTTACAGAACACCTCCTCCCAACGTCAAAACAAAAACATGTACCGGGTCCAAGTTAAGCCGTGTGTTGTAAATTCAATGATGGAAGTAACGACTTAACACCATTAGTTTATATTGATTAATTACAAATAACTTTAGACACTTCCTTAATGTTCAAGTTTGTTCTATTAGTCTAGAGAGACAGTTTGTTATCCTGCGGCCAAGGTTTATTATTCAGGTCAGGTTGACAAAGACGGGGGGATAATGAGGTGTCAAAGCATGATGAGGGAACTTAGTCTAAGATGGATTATACATTGCTTTCAGTATGTACACTATGGTTCAGTTAGAAAGCAATAACATTGGCTACTGAAGTGAAGTTTTGTTTTGACATTTTGTCTGTGTGAATTTTTTATGCAATCCAAACATTTTAAACAGTGATCTTATGCGATTAGGGTAGAACTATTCAAACCGATGTTTACAAGTTTTAATTAATTAAAACATATAAAATAGTTTCGCAAACTACAAATATATATCGATATATAATGTAATCGAGTTACGATGTTGGTATTGTCAAAGATTAGTTTATTCATTGGTTCAATACAACACTGTAGACCTTGCTCCTTACAAGTCTTAATACATTCAATATATCGATATTACAAACTCTGTGTGGTCTAGTACACAACATGACATAAAGCAATAATTTTAGAACAAGAAGAAACTGATATCATAACTCCGTTAGTACACTTCAACAAAACTCCACTTAGAGGATGATTTATTGCAAACTAAATAGTTCATTGATAGATAGAAAAAACTACTTAAATACAAGATCTCACAAAAATTACGTTTACTTAATCAAACGCGTTTCAACGACAAAGTTGCCATCCTCTGTGATGCATGAGCTTACAATAACTTAGTTTACTTAGGTATAACTGTTACTGAGTTATAGTTTTGTTTATTGTAGCTCATGTATCACTGAGGAATGAGTATTTGTCATTGAAACGCGTTTGATTAAGAAAACGTAATTTTTGTTAGATCTTGTGTTCGGTAGTTTTTTCTATCTAATAACATCTTACAAGTCAAGCTCAATATTTATTTATCCTTCAATTATAGCTTTCTCCTTGTCTTAGGAGAGAAATTTACAGTTGATTGACATATAGGTGATTATGCTGTAAAGCGCTGATTGCTAAACAGGAAACTCTACCCACACCACTGGTCGGTCTTGATGTCGGGGTACCTAATTCGTTGGAAGCCTAAACAATCCGACTATGAATTATATATTACTCCAATTCTTGTTGATACATAATTATGTTCATTTGTAGGGAAATTCTCAGGGAAACAAGGCTGTATATCTGTTAAGTAAATAATAAATTATTTGAATTTTTTGCAATATTATGAAACTGTCAAATTCTGCTTAATTCATGTAAATGAAAACATTAAAAAGTTATAAGTGAGTATATTTTTATTTTGGTTTTGGGTGGAAAAGTTTTAGAAAACTTCTGTGTTCACAGAACCATTATGTAAAACCATTTGTAAGGCGAGACCTTTAAAACTAAAAATGTGTACTACGATTACATACAAGAAGTTCTTTAAATTGTCAGTTACAATGTTTTGTTGGGATGAAAGTTGACTGAACTTTTGTGGACAATGTTAAATGATAAATTACATTGCATTTATGTGAACAGCGACGATCTGAGTAACAGTTGATAGGCAAGTAATTCAATATAATTTGTTGAAGCGTTTAAACCTATTGAAAAGCATTACAGTCAGTAGGCTGATTGCTGATAAGTTTATCTGAAATTGCAATAAGCTTATTACTTTTAAGTTTAAATGACAAGAGCTGTAGAAGACAAACTCTTAGTGACTCTGCTACCGACATGAAACAGACCTTTAGAAACAATAAATCTGATAAATTTGAGAAGTTATTTTGGACAATGAAAATAAAAAAAAAAAGTTATAATGAACATAAATAAATAATATAATGAGTAATAAATTATTTATATTACCTTTATAGTTCCGTCATGTGACTTTGCGTTTGTCTTAATTACAAAGACGCGTTTCGGAGTCGTAGCTCCATCTTCAGTTATTTCACCCCGTAGAGGTGGTTAAAACATTAAACACAACAAAAACATTAACACTATACACACAAATAAATAAATACACGTATACGTTGATTTGAACATTTTTTTACATGCGCACGGTTTCATGGTTCGCGAACTACTGGCATCATGGTGAGGCCAAGTTTATCTGACTATGGGTTGGTTATATCAGTTTATTTATAACTCATTGCCGTCTCAAATAATGCGTTTGATTGGAAAGATAATTTTAACGTGTATTTATTTATTTGTGTGTATAGTGTTAATGTTTTTACGACCTCTACGGGGTGAAATAACTGAAGATGGAGCTACGACTCCGAAACGCGTCTTTGTAATTAAGACAAACGCAAAGTCAGATGACGGAACTATAAAGGTAATAAAAATAATTTATTACTCATTATATTATACAAAGTGACTTGGACACCAAACAATGAACATAAATAAATACTTGAACCAGTCTTACCATGGAGAACTATAAATCGAATCCTGTTTTTCTAAAATAACTTCCACACTTGGAAGTCTTTTCCCAAATCCTTTTCTATTTATTATTTATAATTTCTTTATAATTTTAGAAATCTTTTTGTTTAGCGATATACATTTGGATATAAACTTGTCATACAAAATATGTAACCATAAAATTGGCATTGATCACTTCCCATAGAACCTGTACCTGTAAATTTATATTGAACCATATGTAATGATTTTTATGTTTTTGTAACCAATAACAACTGAACAAAAAATAATTAATATAAACCTGTTGCGTTAACTAAAATACCTGTAACAGCCTAATTATTTAGTCCCCCAAAGGGCCTTCTTTAGGGTATAAGTCCACATTCTCAAATATATACTATGTTATTATTATTACAAGATTCCGTAAAAAAAAAAAAAAAATGCGTTTTAAAATGATTTTATTTCCGTTATTAAAATATATATATTCGTTTAGAATATATAGTAAATTAAATATTTTCATCTTTAGCACGAAAAATAAATATTTAATCCAATTTTAAAATTACTCTAAAACCATTTGATAGATTGAATTTCAGCTGAAACTTTAAAAAAAAATGATTCTTTGTTTTAGAGTTTATGGTCTGATTTTCAACGTCACTTTTTATGGAATTCTCTATTAGAAAATGTAAATTTGCATTTAAAAACGTTGACTAAAAACATCTTAAGGAGAGTGTGACGAATTATTTGTTTGAACAGTTGAGTTGTAAACAAAAAGGTAGTTCTATTTGACAAATGTGTGGAGCTAAATCTTGTTTTTCTCCTGCATTCGTTCATTATCTTATTAGTTCCGCTATCGTAGATTTTATTAAAAGATTTTGGGTAATATTTTGTCATATGCAGTCGTTATTGAGATAGCGGTCCCCGTAGGTTGTTTAAATTATAATACTTACTTCCCTAAACCAATCTCAGAATTCAAAACTAAGTTTAGGCTATAATCAAAACATGGGAATGATTAAAATAACAAAGATTAGTTGATAAATTGAAGTAAAACTGCTGCAAATTTTTAAATAAACGTTAGACTTTTTGAGTTTCAGATCCAATTGTACAAAGAATATTATCATTTAATAAATTTCTAAACATATGTAATAGAGTTTACATAATGATTTTGGGATATCTCGTTCTTTAAAATTTACCCATTACAAGATTTTTGATTGTAGGAACTTCTATAAATTGATTAATATTTATATGTTGCGATTTAAATAGTTGTATGTTAAAGAGAGAATAAACCATCAAACATCCTCTGTGAGTTGAGCTTGTCAAATTGAGCTGTAATCCAATTTGAACAATGGGTGTAACTCAGTTCTGACGACATTGATTCAGAAATTATCAAACCGTGTCCATACCTTAATGACAGTCCATCAAAACTGATTGTAACTAACTTGAGCAATTGTTTCATTAAAATCAGATGACAAGTTTATATTTTAGTGCAATAGTTTATAAAGGAATTCAGTTTGATCATTGTAATTTGGCGTATATTTTTTTATTGATTAAACGTAACATTGCATGGGTTTGTATACCCACTACTCGTATAGTTTTTCATGATTTAAAATCAAATTATCGAGTTTTCTTTTGTTAGTATCATACCTAGCAGTAATTTTTAGGGTTAATGTGTTTTGTTCAGAAGCAAACTTTTTTGGAATATATTTTATCGTTAATGTTTAAATTTTTAGACAATGCTTATAGGGTCTCATATATTTCTTTAAAATTCAATTAAGCTTAAGTTATTTTATCTTTAAAATTTATTTTGAATAAGTTTAAATTGATGTATCTATTTACTGAAAATAGAGCTAACAAAAAAACCTTCTCATCCGATTATATACGAAGAATGAAAGATGAACGATAACAGTAAGAAAGTCGGACTTTCAACGTCCTTTTAAAAGTCATTTTCCGTTGTAATCAACGATATTTCGACTCTGGTCACGTCAGGGGATACTTCTTATAGGTTTCACAGCGTGTCATTTAACCTCAATTCAACTCATATCTTTTGCTTCAACTTTGTTTTAAATTATTTATGAAACAAAAATAAAATCTTTTCGTCACCCGTATAAAGTGCTGAAAGAATGTGTAAAGTTACCTCCCCCTTTTTATGGAAGCTGAACGTTTGCCCACACCCCAAGTTGTGAGGTTACGTGAAAAATGTTAACTGTTAAAGATCAAAGTTGTAGATAATAGTAATGTGATGTTATATGATAAGATTTTATGCCGCTATTTTGGATTAAGAAGAAGTATATGAAATGAATTTATTAAATATATTACTTTATCGTTAAAATAAAGTGTTATTTTTAAATTTCATAATTCGAAAACCTCTCCCCCTTCCACTTAAAAGGATTAATGGTTGGTTATTATTTTAGAGCTACTGTATATTGCAAGCACTATATACATATTCAGGAAGTTTTTGTTTATTTTAAATTTAAAGTTGACCTATAGATATTTTAGGTCTACATTACAATATCAATAAACTGTACAGAAAACATTGGGCTCACTTCATTTCAAAACCAAACTCCAACAATATTTGTCGCAATTTCAATAAAACATTGATACGTCATGTTCATTATTATTTTGTCACTGAACCGAAGTTTTGTATTATAACTGAATATTTTATGGCTTTCTTATCAAAGTGAAAAGATAAATTTCTTCACAATGTTCTAAACTATAATTTGTAGGAAACACAAATTGTCAGCTGAATTATGTTAAGCTGAAGTAGTTATTAACAGTCAATGATTCATGTTATTTCTACAAACTATAACTTTTATTTTTATTTTCCACATTCATATTTCTAAACTAATGTAAAGTTGTCGGAAGTCAATTCTGGGGATTTATAGTAACGCCGTCTATTTCCTGTTTTAGCCTACGGAATGGCTTTCGTTCCATTGATCCTAAAAGAACTTGTTGTTCTATCCATCACTGACATATCACGATTGTTCATGAATTGTAAAATGTACAAATAAACTTTGCAAAAACATTGCACAAACTATCTCGCCTACCCATTTCCAAAAATACATAAAATCCAATCATAACTACTCCTGACCAAAAATGTCAATTCAGTAGTCATAAGTGAAAATGATTCATGGGAAAATATTTGTCGTACGGTCTAGATTTGATTCGTTTGGGCCATAAACGACAATGAATCATACAACGGATTTATAGCGGGTTTTTTATCTATCATATTATTTTTTCTATATTAAGACTATGTAAGACAGTAAATCTTAAAACGTATAAAAACGAATATTAATCAAAATAACATTAAAAATAATCTACGTTGTAATTAAATGTTGGAGTGTAATCATCTGTAATGTTTTGGTAACGAATAATTTACATTGTTTCCAACAAATATTTGTGAAATGATTAACTGTGGAATTCCATACGTTAAAGTACATAACTACATAATCAATAACCAATCATTATTGTAACAACAGTATGTTTTATTCCAAAGTTGTGTTGTTGAAATAATTATCATCTTCCAGTCTTCTATCGTCAACTTGCGCGACAGACAAAGTAAACGGCCTCCTTCTACTTCTATATCAATGTGAGATCACACTTTATTTCAGTTCAACTTCAAATATTAGTTCTAGTTTAGGATTAAAAGCTACTGAAGATGAAAATCTTGTTATCGATACGTGTATTGGACTAAAGTAAAATAAAATATTACAAATTATCTAGTCATATTTACAAAGATAAAGTTTAGAGTTATCTCTTGATACAGACATATAAACAAAGTTACATAAAGCAGTTTTTAGTCATTATAGATTTAAATTCTTAAAAAATAAAAAATAAAATAATAAAAAAGTTTCGTGTGTCAAACTCTATTTGCGATGACAATGTTAGTTTGGTATCCCTGCCAGTTTGTAGAAAAGGGAAACACAATGTACGCAAAAACTGTAATCTCTTGGTTTTTATTCGGTTTGTATCAGAAGGTAGAACTGAATTCTAGGAATCGTTGCTATATACTGGACGATGGTTATATTCTAACTTAGTTAATTTTTAAATTTCACTAACTCGGTTTTGATTAACATACTACCTTCTTCATTTCACAATAGCTCCTTCGTTATGTTGTAACATATATATATATATCTATAGTGACAAAATATATTTAATAAGAAAAAAAGAAGTGAAAAAAAAAAAAATAATAATAATAAAATCTTCAAAATTGAAAACGAACCATTTTTTTCTTAAATTTTAATTTTAACAATTTTATTTAATATAATTTATATTAAATCAAAAAATAACCACAGATGGGGATAACAATATTTGGATAAATTGTAAAACATATTTAGAAAATCCAAGTTAGAATGATCAATAGTTATTTGTGCAACTAGTGAGCAAAGTGGCACTTTTTTAAACGAGAGAAAAACGTTTTTTTATCGAGTTTAAAAAAGTCACTTTGATCACGAATTGCACATTATACTTTGTCTACAGTTGTTGTTTTGGCAATAAAAAAAGTTCATACTGGCGGTAGTACTTTTTCCTTGATTTGACAGGAAGGAGGTTTAGTACAACGTTGTTAGCTTTTTCCGCTAATTTAGGCGGTGTATTTGACAGGTTTTCATCCTCTGAACTGTCCATATTTTAAAACTAACTACACAAAATATAGCAGTAGTGCTAAACAACACATCAACACTGAGTAGAAGTTCTCACGTCAAAACTGAGGTTATTTATGAATATTACAAATAACTTAGGTGTATTGTTGAGGAAACGGGATTGCCAACTTCAAAACTCGGCAAACGAAAAATATTCTTCGTGTACATACACTGTCAATCATCTTCATGAATAATTACTTCCTTTTTCAACTTTAAAACGTTGTTTTGTTGTTTATTTATGTTATTTTACATGTAAGAATTAATCTAACCTACATACGGGACATTTCCTGTATATTATAAATCAATTCAAATAAACTTAACTTAAATTTCGATTTGTTCGGTTGCCATTCGGAATGAGAAAAGTAGTGGGCAAAGTGAAACTGTTGAGAAATCTGCTGTTTTGCAAACTAATTTAAATGAACAAAATGCCACTTTGTCAACAACTGTAGACAAAAATTATTTAAATATTTTGATTTACGTTCCATTTTGTAGAAACTCTAAACAAACAACTTGATCAAGTAAAATTCGATTTAATATATATGTTAAATATAATATAAATAAATATAAATGTAATTAAGAAAGAAGAAAACAAACTCCATAAAAGCGTGTTTCACCACCTACTTAGGATTGCACCTTAGCAGGATACCTTGAAGAACACTTTCTTACAAACAACAACTTCAACGTAAGTTTTTTTCAAAATTTAATTCGACTGGACTAAATCTATACATCAATAAAGATTAGACAGTAGTTAAGCTGTGTGTAACATCCCGAGGTAGCAATAACCCAACGTTGCTTGATGAGGAATTTAGAAATTCGTATGGGTTTTTTAGTACCACTATGTTGCCCATCAATTTATTTTACATATTGTTAGAGACAATTGGATTTATTGAGCGACACATTTTGGAATAGTGCCAGAACGATAAATCCCCCACAGAAATGGGTTCAGGGGATGCTCTGGCTTTGGCGATTTAATTTTCAATGTACTATTAACAAGTCAGCTAGCTTAGTTGGGTTGCTTAACTTACACGGATTTTATGTTTTGATAACTAGATGAGTACATGGAATGCATAATTTAGTTTGTTTAATTAAAACATTTATTTACTGCTGAAAACATGATTGTATATGTTAAGCATGGAATTTGTCGTACTTACATCCAAAAACTTTACAACAATGGTTTTAGTTTATTTGTATTTTTTTGCCAGTTATCGAAAACAAAGTTTTCAGTTTTTAAGTTATAAAAGGTACCGTTAAATTTAAAAGTAAAAATTTTCAAGACATGTAAGAATAATAAGTTAACACAAATTCTTACATATATTCGTTTATTGACCAAATCCGTTTCAGTCGCCACCTTGAGTGATCTTTGACCTACACGAACAAATTATAACAAAATGGTTTCATTGCTGTGTTACGTATGAAACAGTTAAACGTCCCTTTGTGGACGTGGCTTAACTTTAAACAATCCAATAGAATTGTCAGAAATTGTACAATGAAATGTAAGAAATGTATGAAAATAGAATACATTTACCATTATTGAACTTCATAACTATAAAGTAAATATCAATACATAAGAACATAATTTTAAAATAAATACATAATAACTTATGTATATAACGTAACATATAAATTATTATAATAATACTTAGTAACATAATAAGAACAAAGGAAGAAAGTTTTAACAAAATATAAATATATATTTTTTAAAATACAAAATTGATTAATAAAATGACATAAACGTAAATATATCAGTAAAATAAACAAAATGAATGATAATAAAGTCTAACTTTAATAATAATAATAATAATATACGTAATACCTCCTTAATGGTGTCAGATGTGTTTATAATTCAATTCTAAAATGTAAATTAATTCTAAATAATTAATATGAAAAGTAGAAAGTTTAGGCTAATAAACTAGGGACAATATCCTATTCAAGATTGAATAAAATAAATAAATTTTAATAATTATCATGACTGATATTCTTTAACAAAGTAATAACTGTAAATTATTCTAAATGGATGCTATTCAAGTGGCAATTATTTGTATATATAATAAATATAAATGACAAAATATGTATTTTGTAAAATACATTATAACAAATCACAACTTCCATACAAAAGTTCTTACAGTTAATAATACCTTCTGACTTATTAACCTCAAAGTTCATTAACTTCAAAACATGCCTACACACTGGATTTGATTAAAATGTATTCACTCCTCTGAGAGCAGACGACTGAGAGATATAATTATTTGAACTAAACTGATATTTTCTAGAAAAGTTAGACGTAGTTTTGTTTTATCATAACATAACTAGGAATATTTGAGAAAACCTAAAAGTTTAACAATAATTCCTCTAATTTAAATAAAGGCATCATTTTTAACGTTTTGTCATATGATATCACATTGTATAGGCTTTGTTGAGACGAGACTAATGGCATAAATCAAATTGAAATGTTCACCATCCAATCAAAATAAGGGGGGAAATCGCAGTATATTTTTACGATTATTTTCTTTATAATTGTTTTTTTGTTTACTTCAAATTAAATTGACGTTCATGTAAGGTAGCATCTCTTAACTGAGAAGCCTCTCTAATAGCAATAAGTGAAGGTGGGGAGATGTAATTTCCTGTTTAGCTATCTTAATACAATCATGTTAACGGCTACTACTTTAGTGTGGTCTTTAACCCCCCCCCCCCAAAGATACTTCGTGTCGTTTTTTAGTGATTTACAGACAACTATATGTCCTACTTTTTGGAATCCCAGCCCATAAACTTTAATTGAAAAATGTGGGGTAATTGTAGAAACAAGTCCTCATTACCAAAAACGATTTTCAAAAAATGTTTTGAACAAAGTTAAAGAGTCTAGCTTTAGTTTCAGCCATTCACTATATTTAAAGTAAAAATTGCCGTATTATGTTTAGGTTTACTTGGCAGTTTTTATTTCAAATTTAACTAGCGTAATTGACTATACTTTTCAACGATTATCATAGTTATTAACTTTTAGCTTGAAGAGTTAGTTTACCGGGCTTTTTTGGAAATATTAAATTGTATTGCTACATCAAGGACTATTCTCCAGTTGTGGAGGTTTCGTTAACTCAGTTATTGCAAAGGTTTTCCTACACTACTTCCTTGTAGTTCTGGTTAGGTCTTAGTGAGCTTCACAGGTGTGTTCATATTAAAAAGTCTCTACTAGTTCTTACGATTGTCTCGGCCTTAGAGGACATCGAAACTATACATATGATAATGTGAAAGTGGACAGTCACTCACTGTGGCATAAAATTAATATAGTGATAAAAATTAATTTTTCTTTACGTTAAAAGTGATTTTGAATTGTAAGTTTTTAAAATTATTTTCGTAATCTGATAAGTGTTCTACATGTTCTGATGATGCCAGACAAATAGGCGAAACAACTGCAAACTTTAGTAGTTAATAAAAGATTGCTCAGCCAAGTAAAATATCCATAAATATATTACTTTATAATAGCAATAAGTACGTTTACACCAAAATAAATGTAAGAAATATTGTAGTCAGTAGTAATTGAAATCATTTTTTCAATTAAAAAACAACAGGGGAAAAAAAAAAAAAAACAGAAAAGGTATGTTCTTTGTTTAGGTTTTGGGACATACTGTATCAATGATTTGGAACTTTAACCATTACATTTGGCGAAGTTTGGTAACACTTTTAGCATTTTACACCCCCTATTTGATTACTAAAATACCCCCCCATACCCAAAATGTTACAAAAGAATTCAAACCTAAACTGTAAATGAAAGCAGACAATTCCAACCTATTTATGTTTGGAATTTATTGCTGCGGTAGAATTCCACAGTTGGGAGTCTCAAATAATTGAATATGCGTGAAGGGGAAAAGAGGGCATGGCGTCTGTGGGAAAATTTATAATTTGAAATTAATACGATTTATACAGGGTGACTCAAAATACACGGCAATATTTCGGGGTTGATTCTATAAGTAAGTGTAATAAAAAAATATGAATGTAAATAGAGATGCGGAATTGCTACGGTAGTGAAAAAGTGTTTAAAGAAATTCAATAAATGAAAGCCAGTTATATTCCTCTTAAAAATTTCTTCACATTCCATTTTCCGTAAATATTATAGTAATTTTTTTAAACATGTACTGGCTTACAACCAGTTCTTAATTATTAATGGATGTATTAGACATTGTTATAACCGAAAGCAATGTATTAGTAATACAAGGTGTGATACATTTAGTAATAATAAACAGCTCGTTAGCAGTGGATGTTCTTGAAAATTATGATTTTTTTTTCTATTACTGACTCCAAAAAAAATAACAATAGTGTTATTACACCATTTACCCTAGCTCTGGTCTAATTTTACCTGAATTTGACTTTGAAAAGTATTAAAAATCGTCTTTAGAAGAGCTTGAATTGGGGAATTTTTGAAAATTTTGTGCCTTTTAGCTCCTAAACGGTTAAAGATATGAATAAAATATCTGACAAAAAAATTCTTAAAATAATGTGATTTATTTAAAATCTCCATAAAAATAAAATAACACGTAAGAAAATTAAGAACTGACCAACAAATCTTCCAAATCATACGCCAAAAATAGCCGGTGTTTTGAAACTTTAGTAATACCTCTAATTTTAACTCAAAAAGTCTTGGGGAATATGTTTTAAACATTGCGGTCACACCTGTTTCAATCACCCTGTACGTTATATATTAAAATATTAAGTTTATAAACATGTGTTTTTACTTCACCACATACACAGAGAGTTGTTATATCATAAAAATGGAGTTTAGTTTGACCAAAATGTAGAGATTCATTCTGTTTTTGATGAATAATTTTAAACAGTTTCCATTTACTCTATCGCATAGATAGCATAAAGAAAGTTGTATCATAGGTAAAAATTGAAGTGGAATGTTTGCCTATACAATTTATTTGGAACACTTGAGTCGAAAACGTGTTTTTAAAAAAATCGTAGACAGCTGGCGTCTCTTCTGTGAAGTTACCCGCAGCCCAAATTCTAGGACTGATTTGAATCAAATTTGATATTTCGGTATATCATGGTTTTATTTTCAATTTTTTCGATAACTCAGAAGTTTCAGTATCTGACTTATACAACAACACAAAATTACGATTTTCTCAAAATCCGCCCTATCGATTTTGATGAAAACATAGTGAAATCTGAAAATTGATATTCTAAAACGCGTGTGGAATATACTGCAAGTAAAAATATCCGGAATAAATAAGGGAAGAAAAAACCTTCTACCGCAGTCATTAAAGCTCAACATGTTGATGACAAGTTCAGACCCTATTTAAATAAATGAACAGTTTTTTCAATACTGCGCCTATGGAAACCATAAAATCGACATTTTTGATAAAGAATTTTTTGTTTTGTTTTGAGGATGTGTGTCTGAGAAATTTCGTGCAATATTATTGCGCCTTTCATTGTGTCTAATGTTTGTGGGCAATATTAAAAGTAGTTTCATACTATTGGTGATGTATCGTCGTTTTTTATAAAAAAGAAACCTTAATATTATTTATTATTTGTAGGTATAAATATAATTTCAATAATACTACCTAGACGACAGGCGGTTGTTCGTTAAAAGGGGATTGATTGCAAACTATATTTTATATTTTGCAATGATATTTCCATAGATGTTAATAAAGTTAAAGTACAATCAATTCAGAATCAACATCAAAACCAAGATGTTTCGAAAAAAAAAAATACCCCCCCCCCATTTACAGTATGATTTTTGTAACAAAACAACATACGAGTATTCCATCATATTAGTTTATACAACCAACCAGGTCCACCCACCTAAATAAATTTTTCCAAAGTCAAAATCCCTAAATATTTTTGTCATATTTGAAAACTGTGATGCACTTCAATAAAAGAAGATTCGTTGCTTCGTTGTATTACAAGAACATGCTAATGTGTTTTCTAGATGAAATTTAAATGCAAAAGAATGATTATCACACAAGATTTTGAAAACGGTTTTTTAAAGAAAAACAGGGAAATGTTAAAATGAAATTGGATTATACGGTTAGTAGTTAATAATTAATTTCATCATATAATGTTATTGTTAATTGAATAACCAGTGCCAACTTTTCTGTTATTAATAAATTATTGTAATATGGTTATTTTTATTATAAAAACACATTTAGGATTCTGAGCTTTAGAAAGGTTTTTGCACCATACAGAAATGCTTGAGTAATAGTTTAGTTTAACCACTATACGAATTATGGAGTAAGTGTTAATCGTCAAAATGTTTGATGTACTTGTCTTGATCTTAGAACCAAAAAAATTGATTTTCCACACACCATCCGACCTGTATGTAGACATGATAGCCACAAAAATAAAGATAGAAACATGAAATTAGGGATACAGTGCTCATCTGGAACTCTATTGAAATTCTGAAAATTTTATTTTTACATTTGTCGAAATATTATTTTTATTATCTTCAGAAAATTTGATATGGTTTCGCCGAGAGAGGGGCAAATTGTAAAGGAAGGGGATAATTTGTTTGTATTAAAACTGACATAACTTCCTCTCAATTATACGTTGTATGGCGACTTTTGTATGGGGGGACGGAGATGGTATTGGAATGTTATATTTTAAATTGAGTTTGATTTAGTTGATTCAATACAAAAGCACTTAGGTGAGAAGTCTAGTGCAAAGCTTTTATACAGTTTTTATTTCAATCATTCACGTAAGCTGCCATACTAGGATGTGTAATATTAATGAAGACAAAAGGAAAAAAGAAATAAAATACAGGTCCTTTAAAAGTAACAGTTCTTTAGGTTTTAGTAATAAGTTTTATAGGAGTTTTATTAAAACAAAATGTAAATTTAGTCATCCTAAGACTTTCCAATCAATTAAAAAAATAAGAAATTCAAAATTAAATTCGTATTTAAATAATTGAAACTATAAATACTTTTAAATATCATTAAAATCTGTCAATGTTTGACTATTTGCCATTTCTCTGTATATTTGTTTTGTAGTTACAAAAACATCTACCAAAATAAAATGATTTGTATTAAAATCTTTACAACGAGGGTTATGTAGACACAACGTTTTAAATTGTATTTTAAGTTTTAAAAAAAATGACCAATCACTATTGTAGCACACGGTCTGGAGGGATCTCGGATTAAGAACAAAGAGCCCGCTAATTGTACGAACGAGCAATCGTATATAAAAATAAATAAAGTGAAATGGAATCTGATATGTTTTGTAAAACTTTCACAGGGAATATTCACTTAATTAAAAATAAAAACCTTATAGCTTACTAAATTTTGTCATGTGTACGCTTATTATTTAAAATCTGTTTGGGTTGCAAAAACAACAAATAACTTCTTATTTAGTAGAGTAGATACAAGTTTTACATAACTTCATTTTTATCAAACATCAATTGAAATAAAATTTAAAATTAATAGTAGTCTGATCATTTACGCTTCCAACTAGAAGTGACCTTCAATATATCAGGAGGTCAGACTACTACTAAATGTTGTACATATTTAACTCTTAAAACCATCAATAATATAAGTGTTACGTCAATTTGTAAATACAAATGTTATTAAAATTATAGGTCAAGAAACTGTTCTTTAATCAAATTTTTAATTAATTCCTTCGAAATAAAGAGATACAGACTTTGAGTTTAATCGAAATCTAAAATTAATGAAAGTACATTTTCCTACTCACACAACTCCAAAACAAAATAAAAATGAAATAAAATTAATCTTCAAACACTTTGAAATTTATAATTGTCAATAAATAAAAAGTGGGTATGTCTCAAGGAAATCGTACAAAAAGTGTATATATTTATTTAAAGAAGGGCTTAATATTCATTGTTTCTCTTGTTCCAATAAACACGTCCTAATTGTAGTGGTATTTAAATAAAAGCAGATTTTAATAACAGCAATCAGTAATATTTTGGTATGTGTGATTTTGTATTCTGGTTTGGATGGCAATCACTAACAATCCCAGAAAACAGATTGACCCATATTTTACCATCAATAAATAACTGAAACATAGCATTTTTGTTTTTGTTATAATCGGTTAATCAGGAACTTACATTTTTAAAGAGATGGAGGACCATAAAGTTTTGTTTGTGTCCTCACACTTGGAATAAATGGTTTTACAGAAATTCTTAAGTTTGAAATTTTATCATAACTTTATTCAATTGTTACATCATTAAAAACATTCAGAAACGTGGCTATATATGGTGAAATGTATCCACATAAAATGTTAATAAAATGCGTCCAGTTTGGGAAGCAGTGTTCTGAACTTACAACAGATGACACACACACACACACACACACACACACACACACACACACACACACACACACACACACACACACACACACACACACACACACACACACACACACACACACACACACACACACACACACACACACATATATATATATATATATATATATATATATATATATATATATATATATATATTAGTACACAGCAGAACTCAATACGGATAGACAATTAAACATCTATTTTTTCCCATCACTTAACTTTCTTTATGTCAGAAAGTTATAATTACTATTCCGCTCTGGACGTATCTTTATATTAAAGTTATTTGAAAGTTATAAATAATCACCATTATAATAAACAGAATGTCAATTGTTAGTTTGGGTCAGAATCTGTGTACAATGTCATACCAAATATAATCATAATGCCTGTGGCTTATATCATTACTATGACAAGCTCTGATTCCCTTATATCACCTCAGGCATGGTACAACATACAACATCCACACTAAACCCAAATCAGTTGTATGCTTGTTAAAAATTATTACATATATGATATACATAAACAGTGATTCTATGAAAAGCACAATTTGATCCTTGCAACTGTTATTACTTTCAGTAAATGTTTCTTGTAAACACAATGTGGTCACTGTATGAAACGTGATGTGACAAGCTTCAGTATTAATATACAAAGAAGTAACAGTTACACTTGAATAAAACACCTAATAATAGAAGTAATAAAATACATTTCTTAATGAATAACCTGTTCCATATATTGTGATTGACTAACTTCTTTGGAAAAGTACACGATCAGACTACTGTTGATATTGTATTATAATTGAATGTTGCTAAAATATATACAAGCTATATCTAAGTTAAGTTAAATAAATACAAATATATATAAGTTATAATAAATATAAACAAGCTATATGTAAGTTATAATAAATACATACAAGCTATATGTAAATTATAATAAATATATACAACCTCTATGTAAGTTATGTTAAATATATACAAGCTATATGTAAGTTATAATAAATATATACACGCTATATGTAAGTTATGGTAAATATATACAAGCTATATGTAAGTTATGTTAAATATATACAAGCTATATGTAAGTTATGTTAAACATATACAAGCTATATGTAAGTTATAATAAATACATACAAGCTATATATAAGTTATAATAAATATATACAACCTCTATGTAAGTTATGTTAAATATATATAAGCTAAATGTAAGTTATAATAAATATATACAAGCTATATGTAAGTTATGGTAAATATATACAAGCTATATGTAAGTTATGTTAAATATATACAACCTATATGTAAGTTATGTTAAATAAATACAATCTTTAATATGTAAGTTGTGTTAAATATATAGGCTACATGCTCTATGTGAATTGTGCTAAAATTTACAAGAAATACAAATTGTAAAAGTAATTTCTAAGAAATCTAGTACTAAGTATGTTTGTTATTTTCGTTTTCAAAATTAAAACTCCGACTACTAAGGTTTATTTATGTACATTTTAAAAATTCGGAAACTTTTCCGTTTAAATATTAATTATATCTAAAACAAAAGTACCAGTTCTTATTTTATATGATTCTACAAAAACAAAATATTAGTTCGAATAACCACAAATGACTTTGTACGGACAAACATTTTACTTTCAATCCTTCATGACTTTATAACTTGAGTTCTGTATATATTAGAGAAGTTGATGGCATAGAATCGTTTAAGCGAATGTTGCAGTGACAGCTGATTGATTATTCATTGTTGTTTGTATTAGTCTTATGATATTGATAAATATGGTTTTAGAAAAAATCAATACGGATTTTTGATAAATTAAGTAATTTATAACAGTCCCACTGCCGATTTTTATGTATTTTATTAATGACGCACTAACAGCTATTTTGACACAGAGAATTTGAACAATTGTTTATAATTCATTTGAAAACAAATCTTGTTTCAGTAATTTTTTCTTGCGGCAGCTACCCCAATTTTTTAAAAACTCTCTATTGGGAAAATATGCCCACGTGTCAATTCTTATAAAATGGGTGGACGCCATTAGGCCGTAGACGACAATGACGACATCATACCGGGTGAATAAAAAGTCAAGACCCCCCCTCTAATATTTTTCTAAGTAAATATACAGAGATATCCTTTTGGTGGTCGTGCAATCTTAGCAGGAAGTTTCATTTTATGATTTTGAAAATTTTGAATGCCCCCCAAAAATGGGGGATTTTGGGGGCAACTCAAAATTTTTAAATGTAAACCCCCTTCAAGTGACACCTCATTTTGAAGTGTTTACAAAAACTTAAAGAATGGTGAAAACCAGAGTTCGCTATCTCTTCTCTATCAAAAATGGTTGCCCGTCAAATGTTATTGAAGTCTACACTTATATTAGTTTTCAAGGTAAAGTTACTTTCTCTGAAACAACTGGGTTATTTTTTTTTCTGTGTTCTAAATCAGTCAGGGATGCAAAGGACAAAGATTCCAATGCATATTGTAAAGCCTACTGATAAGATGTTTGTTTGCAATGAGTGACCTTAGTACTGTGGACTTTCCCAGTTTGAAGTACGGTTTAGTACAAACCAGCCCCTTTTTTGTTTCAATCTCATCAGAATAGGTCATACTTTAGAGTGAAATCTTTGTACTTTGCACTCCTAACTGATTTAGAACACAGAAAAAAAAAATAACCCAGTTGTTTCAGAGAGAGTAACTTTACCTTGAAAACTAATGTAGCCTAAGTGTAGACTTCAATAACATTTGACGGGCTACCATTTTTGATAGAGAAGAGATAGCGAACTCTGGTTTTCACCATTCTTTAAGTTTTTGTAAACACTTCAAAATGAAGTGTCACTTGAAGGGGGTTTACATTTAAAATATTTGAGTTGCCTCAAAATCCCCCATTTTTGGGGGACACTCAAAACTTTCAAGATCATAAAATGAAACTTCCTGCTAAGATTGCTCGACCACCAAAAGGATATCTCTGTATATTTACTTAGAAAAATATTAGAGGGGGGGTCATGACTTTTTATTCACCCGGTATACATCACACAATTAGAAAACATTCCATACACCAGTTTAACGAATTCAAAGAACCTAAAACTGAACACCGCAAAAATTCTACAAATACGCGAGAAATTAAAATTTGTAAATCTAAGCCCCTGGTTTCATTTAACGTTTTAAGGGCCTGTGAGACTCAAAGTTGGATATCTTTGCTGAGAACTTCTAAATAATAACATCAGTCATATTTCCGACGCCACACTTTATCCGATTTTATTGAAACTAATTTGTTCCCTAATAGCAATTACATTACTCATTCTTTATTTATTTCAAATACAAAAAAATTAAATTTAAATACAAACTACCATATCTTACGCAAACATAATTTTCAATTTGAAATTTTGTAATACGTTACTTTAGTGCGAGCAAAGATAATTATTTAGAAATTGTTATCACTTAATATAGCAAAAAATACATTCCGTAATGTATAAATAATTAGAGTTAACAGCGGGTGTTATGGAATTCAGAAAAAGTAAATAACCATTAATATAATAACCAATCATCTAGAACACATTTTGTTGCTTGAAAAGTTTTAACAATTATAATCGTATAATATATATTTAGAAAGTAAAGTTCATATTTAAAACTATTCTTGTAAGATTAAAACACTTGATAGAACCAGTAAATTTTGTATTAATTTATGTTGGCTAAAACCTCCTCTATGGGATTTAGTAGCATATATAAATATTGTAATTCATCAGCCATCATTACTTTTCATTTATCATGACAAAAATGAATACATTTTACCTGTTTAAAGTTTAATCTTGGGAAATTTGACGGTTTCAGGAGAGGCGTAAATTTGGCAAAAGATTTAAGAAGACAGTAAAGGTTTTTATAAGGAAGTTATTTTTATTCTGGGACTGACTACATGGTCAAGATATGGTAGCAATAAGCAATCAAATATATTACATTTTTTTAATGTTTCATAATTTTTTTGTAGGTTGTTACCAAACCTGTAATGTTCATATTTTGTTCGTGTTAATTAATGTGTGTTGAAGTTAATTTTCTATTGTCACTTAAACTGAACTTATTCAATTTGTACTTTTTGTGCTAAAAGTGTAAATTTATCAATTTTATTTTAATGGTGATCTATTAAATTAATAACTTTTGTTACACAAATTATCTTTTTGTCAAACAAAAAGAGAGAATAAATCAAATTAAATTCTACAGGATTTACAATCGACATAAAATTTAATTTTTTACAATTCTATTTTTCAATTTAATATAATTCCATACACATTCTTACTAAATCATTAAATTTGAGTGAATGAAATCTGAGAGAGATTTACGACGTCATTTTTGTTTCCAACATTACAAAACGAATCTAAGTTCGAAAATTCAAAGACAAATACTCAACTCTATACATGATGTTTATTAGAAAATATTATAAAAGATATTTTGTACATTTATTAAAAAAAAAAAACAACAGTTCTTTAACCAGACGCTGCTCATTGGAAGCGTAAATAATCCGACTATGGTATATATTTAACACTGATTCATTGATGGATATATAAAAGTTACAAATTTAGAGGAAATAAATAAGGAAAATACTAAATCTGTGATGTAAAATGTAAATTATTTCATATTTTTTTAACCCTAATCAACTTAACAAAATTTAAATTCACATATTTGGATACATTAAAAAGAGAAGTAAACCGGGAAGTCGTTTATGTTTTGGTCGAGTATAAACTACTTGAGTTAAGATTTCAGGAAACGATTCAAAATTAGTTTTTTACGACTGCTCGATATTCCTTGTTCCCGCTTTTCGCCATTATATACTTATGAAGCGCCTGTATTCCTAGTGGAAGCTTCAAAGTCGTGTAATTCCTAGACACTGTTTTATAATTAAAAATATAAAATACGAAACCTTGTAAATAGATCATTCGGAGCAGTTTTAAAGAGCTTTACGTTTACATTTCATAACATTTGGTAAACCTGTTTCGTTTTAACTCCGTAACTAATGCACCAACATACAAAACGACAAAAAATGAGTTAAAAAAAGTACAATTAAGTTCGTGTAATTTGGTAACTTGTAATCTAAAAATTTATAAATTTATCCAACAATAATTACAATTATAATTTTCCTTATTAATAAATAATATATTTATTATAATTAATATCAATTATATATTTATATATACTAATGTATTTAATATAAACTAATTTTTAATAAAGTTATTTAAACAACTTAATGTTAATAGATTAAACTTACCAAAATATATGGCAAGAAGGGGGAAAAAAATTCACTAAAACAGCCTAAAATAATTCACAATTTGTCTTTTTCAAAATAATAAAATTAAAAAAACGTATTCACTTTAAAAGAAGCTAATAGATTAGAATGTACAACGCGTGAACCGCCGACCAAGGTTGTGACTGGTGTTTGCAGCCGCCCAGTCTCGTATATTTTCGGTAAAGTTCGGAATAATTCGGCTCGCCAAGCGCACTTTGTAAACCATACCAACACTTATACAGGTCACTTGACATAACATATGGTCTTGTTACTTTGTTATGGTAATTTTCATTGAGAGACGTTAAATTTGTCTTTAAACTGGGAATTAATAAATTCGTAAAATATAACAGGATTGTTTCCTTTGGAATAAGAATAAAGAGAACATTATGCGATAGGTTTTAAAAATCAATGCAGGTTATACGTTATAAATAGGTTTTGAGATACCATAGTTAAAATGCCAGTCGTCTGTTAGGTGTTCAACAGCCTAAAGAACGTGCTGTTTTTGACAAAATTGTTTATACAATATAGGGATGTTTTGACCACATTTCTAACTTTTTTTTTGTGAACCATTTGAACGATAATTCAAATTTTTAGTTTAATTCATGCTACCAAGAGTTACATTTTGATATAATTTACACTCCAAATACTTTTGTTGAATACTATAGAAAATAAACAAAAGTATTCAACTGCCTTAAAGTTTGTTGTGTTTTATTACAAATTTTTGATGTAATAAATTTCCATTTACTTATGGTTTCACTTCCAAATATTCACGTTTCACCACTATTTTATCAAATTATTGCTCTAACTGAAATGACCAGAAGATGGTTTCTTCGACCATGTAGGAAATAGTAAATTGTAATAATAGATAAAGGATTGCCTCACTCGTGTCGGTGTCTAGGCCTTGAATCACATTTTATTTTGACGGCATGGTTCTAATTACATTTTTGACAATAAATTAGCTATTTGTCTTCATAAGGTTGGTACCATTACATACAGAAATGAAATATGAAAATCTATATCTAATTTAGTGTGTTAAGTTTGCGACGCCTTTCACCAAAAGGCAAGTGTGCACCATAAGTTGCCTATCTTGGAGTACAAGGCGCTCTACAGCCCTTTGATAAGGAAGCGCTACCCCCACTATCACGGAACCAAGTTTTATCTCATTTTTAGTAAAAAAAAAAAAAAAAATCAACTTTTAACAATACCTGTGGTATGGGTATGAAAATATGAAGAATTGAAGAGTGTACAATTTTTTTAAACCAATGTTATGGGTATTAAAAGATGTAGAATTAAAAATAGAGTAAACTCTGAAAAAATCACTTTGAAATCTCAAATAGTTTACGAGAAATTGTAGGTTATTATCACGTTTCGCCGCTTGCAACCCCTTTTTTAAACGCTTGTAGCTCCCCAACTATACATTGTAATGCAATGAAATTTCACAGGAGGAAGATAAAAGTTCAAATTTTACTGTGGTGTTTTGCATTTTGAAAATATATTTTATAGCTTATGAGTAATTAATTCGAGAAAACAGTTAATTTTCAAACTTTGTAAACTCGTAAGGCACCCCCTAAAGTAAAGAAATTTAAACAATATTACTTAAAATAAGATTTCTTACAAATTACTTTTACAATTTGTATATCTTGTAAAATTTAACATAACTTACATATTGCTTGTATATATTTAGCAACATTCAATTATAATAAAATATCAACAGTAGTCTGATCGTGTACATATCCAAAGAAGTGAGTCAATTACAATATACGGAGCAAGTTATTCATTAATAAATTTATTTTATAACTTCTATTGTTAGGTGTTTTATTTAAGTGTAACTGTTACTTCTTTGTATATTAATACTGAAGCTTGTCACATCTCGTTTCATACAGTGACCACATTGTGTTTATAAGAAACATTTACTGAACGTAACAGTTGGAAGGAGCAAACTGTGTTTTTCATAGAATCACTGTTTATGTATATCATATTTGTAATAATCTTTAACGAGCACACAACTGTGTTGGGTTTAGTGTGGATGTTGTATGTTGTACCATGCCTGAGGTGATATAAGGGAATCAGAGCTTGTCATAGTAATGATATAAGCCACAGGCATTATGATTATATTTGGTATGACATTGTACACAGATTCTGACCCAAAATAACAATTGACATTCTGTTTATTATAATAAATATGGTGATTATTTATAACTTTCAAATAACTTTACTTTAAAGATACGTCCAGAACGGAATAGTAATTATAACTTTCTGACATAGTAAAAGGTAAGTGAAGGGGAAAAAATAGATGTTTAATTGCCTATCGGTATTGAGTTCTGCTGGGTTACAAAGAAAATTATTCAATTGAAGAAAGTTATGATAAAATTATAAGCTTAAAACTTTCTGAAAACAATATTTTCCAAGTGCACGATATGAGGACACAAACAGAATTTTTTCTCACCATATCTCTAAAAATGCCAGTTCGTTAGTAGTTGGTAAACAAGTAAACTTCGCCATGTTTTACAAGATGTGGTCTGTCAAAATCGGCGTTATTGATTTCGTTCAGATTGTAATAAAACTTACAGAGTAACGATAAAACCTCTCGCGAGTAAAAACACATCACCGTTTTAGATAATTATAAGAAAACCAAATGAAGCTAAACAGCAGACTTTACAATATCGATAGTAATAAAACTTAATTCATGCTTAGCTGTTTGTGACAAGTAAGCAAGATTAAGGCCTTGTTTAATTAATTGTACAAATAGTATCTAAAACAAAGCATCCATGGTTTATTCTCTCTTTTGACCGATAACTAACGAACATTTTAGCTTATTTTTCTTTGGTTCTGTAGATGGGTAAGTGAAATAATTTGTGAAGTGTTTTTGCACTTTTTATTTTGTTTGAAGGTCCTACTTGAGGGATTGTAGTCAGTAATCATCTGTAAGAAAGCACTGTCAGTCATTTGAACTTTGATAATCTACTTCGCAGACACAACCCTAGACGTTAATGGTTTGACTCCACATTTATGTTATCAGAGGAAGGATAATATATAAATAAATACAGTCTTCGCGGGTAAAAGTGAAGTATGATATTGGTCATGGAAAGTTGATGAAACAAGCTTATAGTAGAAGTATGCAATTTGTATTGTAAAGTCTTTCTTTGAAACAAAGGGAACATATTAAAACACTCTGACCTCAAATCGCAAGCATTACAAAACTAACCAAATTCTTTTTTGAAGAAGGTCGACTCATAATAGACATGGACCAAATGTCATCTCTTTACAAATTCGTGATTAACTGAAACAATACAGTAATATAGTCTTGTCATGAATCAAATACCATAGTTTATATTTCTAAGTTATCGCATTTCCTACGTTCTCTAAAAAACATTCATCGTTAGCCGTTAGTTATTGTAGGGTGTTCACATTTTTTTAAATTTTTATTTGTATTGATATATATTTTGTTAATATATATTTTGTTAAGTAATATGATAATTGTTTTTCAACTCAGCACACATTTACATGACAAACTTTAACTATTACTGAATAATATTATTGGTAATACTCTACAACAAACGTCCAACTCTTTGAAATTGGAAATTATACTGCACAAACTCCAAGCGTCATCGTTATTTTAGTATTCATACTCAAGTGCTATTTTTTACCTCTGCAAACCCCCACTATGCAGATTTAAAATACGGAAATAATTCCTCTATCCAACAAAATTTTAATCATTCAAATAATTACAGTTTAGGGTTTTTTTATTGTAACACAAATTTTAAATATTTTGGTCGTTAGATTTTTGGTAGAGACAACATCCCCCAAAGTAAATATATTGAACTGAATTTATTAATGTATTCATGTAGAACCTGACTGAAGTTTTCACTACCAAACGAACTTTTACAAATCTCTATTTTCTTTGGAATTGTTCAATTTATTAAATTCAAAAACTGCATATAACGGTAATACTTCAGATTTGCTGGACGGAAAATAATGTTATAATTTCAAACCTTTCCCAGAAAGTGTGTTATTTGTATTGTTACAAACCCATTCAAATCTTCTTTATAATCCTAACATCACAATAATAAAGCCTTGTCACAGATCATCTAAATAGGCTTAACGGCAACTAATGAATCATTGTGTTGCTGCTATACTTCATTATTCTATTGTATTGCTGGGATAATATGGTTGTGGAGCTCATCACAGGGTGTTGTGGGCAGAATATCAAATCTACATAAGTTAAATTAATGGCCATAAACGCCCCTACATTGTGAGCAATTATGGCAACGAAATCTGTAGGTAAATTAAATTCATATAAGTTTAAAAATTATATTTAGAATTTTTGTCGGATCGTTAGAAGAGGAGAAATTAAAGCAGAGAGAGAGAGAGAGAGAGAGTTATACAGGGCAGGTTTCTAAGATTTAAATATATTACTACCTCCAATCAAATATACTCTTGAAGTGTATTATGTTGTCAATCTAAGAGCATTACTGGTCAATTCACAAGGAAAAAGGATTTCATTTACGATCAGCATATGTTGAACAATTTAAAAAAATCACTGCATAGCTGAATTGCTTTATTTAATTAGTTTTAGTCTCTTCAAATGAATCTTAAATAAATAAATAATTAAAAAAACATTTATAGCTTAATCAAAAAATTGGGTAGAGCGTATTCGGCGAGTTCTGTACATGTGGATAGTGGACAAAACATTTTGCTTTGTAATTATAATTTATTTGATATTTTACGTCTAATTGGTATTATTTATTGTTATTCAACTTGAGTTTATTGTTTATTTTCACTGTGTGAAAATTATTTTTCATGTTTTTTGAGAAGGGGATATCCATAATGGACTTTATCTCAGCCAAGCCCTGTTTCGGGGTAGTTGCGGACTCCTTTCGACTAAAACCTCTCCTTTCAACTGGTAGTGTTAACCTGTTTCAAAACCGCGTGATCATTATATCGAAGTTGCTACTTTTTGTTAACCAGAAAGATTTCTCTAGGTCTTCATATCTAGAAATTCATTATGGCGTTTGGGTCCAGCAGTCTCTTGTTTCCTCTTAAGGAACGATCGCCCTGAACGTTGCACCAAACCGACTATGAATATATTATCCTTGAATAGCTTTCCAACTGGATAGTGTAATTCAGTTTGCTGATTCAGTTCAAAAAGTGGAGCATAAGGCTTGTATTCAAGTCAGTACTACTGGATAGTAAACAATTTAATCCATTTAAAATAAAGTACATACGCTTCAGTAGAAATCAAAGCTTAAATAAGACACTAAGTGTCATGCTAGGTGATAGTATAGTTGAAGAAGTGCAATCAATAAAGTTTTTGGGTCTTCAAATTGAAGACAGGTTGAACTGGTATGACCACATTAGCACTATTAGTGATAAAATTAGCTCAGATTGTACTGAGAAATTTGAAGTTATAATGTGGTGCATCGATACTTTTACAGCTTATTATGGACTATTATGTCATTATTTGAGTTATGGAATCCTTCTTTGGAAAACATTTCGGCTCAGAATATGAAATGAGTTTTTGTTTTGCAAAAACAGAGTCATAAGGCTTATTGCGGGACAAAAAACAAATTTGTAAAAACAATTTCAAGAAATTTGAAGTACTTACATTTCCGTGTATTTATATACTTGAAGTGTTGCTTTTCCTTATATTCAAATGTGATCATGTCCACAATATGGATATATACAACTACAGCACCAGGCAAGCTTGTGAGTATCGTGCCAAACAGCAAAGGTTAGATTTATACAGTAAACATCGCTTACAAGCTGGTGCAAAGTTTATGAATGAGCTTCCTAAAAGCATTTCAAAATTTAACAAACTACAGGATTTTTAAAAATCGTCTTGGACATTTCTATGGTCTGGATCCTTTTACTCGGTGGATGAGTTTAAGCATCATGATTGTACTGTTTTATGATGGATGTGATCTCTTTTTCTTTTGTAGAATATTTTATCCTTGTCACTTATTTATGTAATGTGTCAGTTATTGTATATTTTTCTCTATTTTTAAGCTGCTTGCTGTTCAATTGATTTTTGTATTTGTATTGCCTCAATGTGTTGTAATGTGTATATAAAATATACACATATAAAAAAATATATACCTATATTTCTTAAAAAATATACTTGTTTTATTCAAATATTATTTGTCAATAAAACTAATATTGAATAAGTAAAATAAATAAAAGTCAATTTATTGCCTGATCTTCACTTTCGTAGCATTATGGAAGTTGAAAAGTTATTTTGACATGTTGTCCACCCGTCTTCGTTGTCGTCTGTACGTATACACTATAACGGCCATATAAATTAGGATTGTGTGTGTGTGTGTGTGTGTGTGTGTGTGCGTGCGTGCGTGCGTGCGTGCGTGCGTGCGTGTTATTCTACTTACGTCACAAATATTACATTTTATTATTATATTCACATTTCAATTTTGCATGTAATGTTTCTAACCTCACTTTTACATGATGTGATGACAAATATAGAAGTTATTTTAAAAATTGTAATTGCTAACCATGTGATATGCTCATAGTTACAGAATTCGGCACGACATGAGCAAAGAGAGAGGAGGGATTGTTGTGTAGTGATCAGAGACCCTAAGTAATAACTTGTTTTAAACAAACAAACCCTTTATCTCGCATTCTGGATAAAACACATTGATTTTTCAATACAATTAACATTTAATAAAAGTTTCAAAGTAGCAACTATTGTCTATTACATTTATAGGCTACATTTGCATTACGTCGTATGATGGGATCGAGTAAGTACAATGATAGTGGCAAGAAAATAGTTTTACATTGGTAACTTTACTGCATTATAAACATATATAATTGGTGCCAATTTATTATTTAGTAGGAAAAACTATGTTAGTTTGACACAGGAAACTTTATATTGTTAAGGAAATTGCAAAGTGTGAAGTGATGTGCAAGCTGCATCTATATCTGATTTTATATGGTAATAAATGAAACAATAATGTTACAGAGTTTAGTAAACTATTCAATTTGATTTATCTATAAAATAAATGTAAATTTATGTAACTAAATAAAAAATAAAGTATCAACTATTATGTAAGTCGCTCTGTGTGACATATTTGTTTCTTTTTTAAATGGTTAAAATAGCAGACATTCTTTGGTGTCTCCCATTCTTTGCATGTGAAACCTATGGTTTACCCCTACAATGATTGACTGGGCTAACATTAAGACGATGGTTGCCTATAAGAGTTTACAAAAGGTGATATAAATCTTACAAAAAATTCAAAAGCTAAAGCGAACATTAGTATTTACCAACCGGATATAAGGAATTTTATACAATTAACATTTCCCCCGTTTATTTTTTCCGTGTTTACACCATTTACGGTTTACTATTTATTCTTTATACCATTATATTCCTATGCAATTCGTTCTGTATCAGTAATTCTCTACCTTTATTTTACTATTTATTTCCTGCTATTTTTCTCCGTTTACTCTTTACCATTTCCTCTTAAAATTTACTAATTACAATGTATTTTTTATTATTTATACGTTAATATTTACGCTTTACAATTTATTCGTTCATCAACATTAATTCTTCATTCATTTTATTCCTCAAATTTGCTTATTGCCATTTATTCTCTAGCTGGATTTTAACAATAAATTTAAACCCAATGTATTGGAAACCAATAAATAAACGCATATCGTTATCTGTAGTGAAACTTTATTTTATCTTGGATACAAAGTTTTGCAATTTAAGTTTTGTATTTCTCGGCCTAACGCACGTAAGGAAGGTGCAATAATACTTGGGAAATGAATTTATAAGGCGCCGTACAAAGGTGGTCCTGTTCTCGACTAAAAGTATGGTTAACACCTATATATGTATTCTGACTTTGAGGTTGAATAAATTAATACACCTTCAACATAAAAATAATTGCTTGTGAACACACCTACTAGTATTTATATACTTTTAAAACAACATATATTTAATAAAAAAGTGTATTGGACTATTTGACATTCGGGTATATAAAAATAAATACACGGTTGCTAGGATCTAATTTTTAAAATTAAAAAGGTCTATGGCGTTACGATTGTTTCAGATTACTTTTTCATTTATTCTTTGTTATTTTGACAGCTCACGTTTTGTTTTAGCACTGATATCCTTTTTAGGTACCTAGTATTTTTGTATTTATTACTTTACTATGATATTAGACTACAGTACTCGGATAACCAGACTATAGTACTAAGATAATACTGGTAATAGGCTACTATAGCCCAACCGCTTAGAAAAAAACCTTACAGCAGTTGAGTCTCGCGCAGGTGGAACTGTGGTAGGAGAAGCCGGGCTTCCCGCCTTCCCTGTCTCTATCCCCTCCTTGGTGACTACTGGGAGAGCGGCCGCGCATTTGTACAAACATTCTATTTTATAACCTCATGGAAAAGTAAGACACACAGTTAGACATTTACTGTGTTTACAATTTTAATATATGTGTTTTATTTGGTAGGTATAATAAAATTTAAATGAATTCTATTTTTAAAAAATGTTAAAGTATTTCCAGTGTATTTAGATGAAATAAAATATAGTAACACGCAACTTATAATAGTAAAAGTGTAATAATGTAGTGTTTTTTTCACTACATAGAACTCGTGTATCTTTCTTCTAATAATTACACATTGCGTGAAATCGTCAACAAATATTTTTTTATTTCGAGAACGTTTTTTCCCTTGAGGAGTGGAGAACGTCAAACTGCCTTTTGCGAGAGATTGTTTTCCTTCAGCCGCAATTTTCTTGACCAGAGACTCCGAAACACCTATAGCATTACTTGTAGCTTCAAAAACATTGTATTTTAATTTAAATTGTTCTTTTTGCTCCTTCAGATGAGTGTAAACAATAAACACTAATTCACGAGTCTGGCCACGTAACGGTCGACCCGAAGTACAAGCCGATTTTGACGAAGAAGACATGACATTCACAAGACTAGATACAACTAAAGTGTGTAAATAGCGATTAGCACGGACTTGGACTGACACAAACGTTTACTTCAAAGATACGATGGCACCAACGACGCGACAGTGACTAATCCCCTCCATCGCTCCAATATCCTCCCCGCCATTGCCCCTACATCCGTGCGCAATCCACTCTCGAGATCACGGTTCTGCGCAGGTTTTTTTCTAAGCGGTTGGGCTATAGATTACAGTACTACGACACAAGAGTATACTACTACAATATTACATTATAGAAGAAGGATACCAGGTAATAGTACAAGGATAATATACTATAGTACTAGGATAATAGAATATAGTACTATGATATTCGACTGTACTACTAGGTACCTAGATCATAGTACTAGGATACTTACTACAGTACTAGAATAATAGAATAAATTCTATAGTACAAGGTTACTAGACAATATGCTTAGATTATGATACTAGGATACTAGACTTTAGTACTACGATAATATATATAAGTACTAGACTACTAAACTAAAGTACTAGAGTAGTATGTTATGAAATATATCAAAAATATATTAGACAATAGTAATACGACACTAGACTGTAGTACTATGATAATAGATTACGGTACTACGATACTAGCCTATATCACTAGGATATTATATTATAGTACTAAGATAGTTTATTATAGTGGTAGGTTACTGGACTATAGTAATGGGATGATAGACTATGGGTATTGGATAGTAGTTTATAGTAGTTGGATATTATACTGTTGTACTAAGTTATTGATACAAGACCATAGTACTAGCATAACAAATCACAGCGCTAGGATATCAGACTTCATTACTACGATACTATTATGGTTCTACGTTTATTATATTTTTTAATTATATCGTATTTTATTTACTTTAGTGTCGTTCTACGTTTTTACAAAACTTCCCTTTTGTTAGTTTTTGTATTCACTAATGTTTGGCATTGTTCGTATAAGCTGTAGTACTAATATAATCAAAAGTTCGTTGTCCTATAACTTTTAAACAAGTACATGTTTTAATTTAAAAGAAAATTATGTTGTCTAAAGCCTTTATCGGGAAAAGAGATGTACTTGTATTAAAAAAATCAATTAACATATTAATATATAACGTTCATTAAAACAAAACCCTTCCTAATTACATAATTTAAAAGGATACAACCTACGTAGAACTTTGGTTTCCAGCACAACAAAGTTCCAACTCTCTCCATCTTCATATTTTCTCCTCCATCTACTTACTTCTGATTTTTTTTTTTAAATTCATTTTATTGGCTGTCTATTCAACTTTTTCTGGAGTTTCCTTCATGTCATATCTTCATTGTTGAGATTCAAATAATATTTTGTTGCTTTCCGTTACAATTCATATTGTCGCGGCAGGCAATTGACATCGGTAAATAATTTGCCTTGGGCGCCTACAGTGACTGACATTGTGGAACAGTTGCAGTTAATTTACCGGCGATCCAGCAAAGTTTAGACAACCATATTAAACTGAACAATAGTCGGCTAAGAACATTTGGACGAGTCTTTAGAACCCCAGGAATATGGATGATTAAGTTCTCGCGAAATTTACAGTAATAGTATCAGAGATAGTTAAGACGGACCACGGTTACGCTATCTTTGAATCAAACTACGGTTACCCTAATGAATTGTTAATACGTAAGTAACCACTAGATTAGCATGTTAGATATAGTAATCAATTGTTTAACTAATTATAACCTGGATTAGTGTATCAGTGACCTGAAGTGTTATTTGCAATAATGGCTAATTAATTTAAGGACCCACACGCTTTCCCAAACCACCAACATCCACATTTATTCCCATAAATAAATATCACAAATCGCCCAATACTGCCATTTTTATCACCAATAGTCATTCTCTACACATTTATCCTCCTTTGTTTTATCACTGTGACAATGCACGTAAATACATATAAATGATAACTCCATTAAAACATTCTAACTTTGATAATTTTATTACTACTTTTATTCCTTAATACTCCCAAATTTCCTCACCATATATAGAATTTCTCAAACACTGTAAGGGATTTATTTACTTCAAATAAAACTATAAAGTTTTGAAAAGAATATTAATTTGCATTCATAAAATATTCAAAATTAATAAATTCTAGTCCGTTGAAGACCTCGGCTTTCTAGATAACAATCGTATCGCCTCACTTACCTCACAATCATAGGTTTAAAACTTTTAAAGATCTCACTGGAAGAGAACCTGAAACTTCTTGCACAGATAACTGAATCGAGAGCTTTATCGTATCAGTAAAGTGCAGTTATAAAATAAAGTGCAGTTATCAAGGGTAATTATTACTCTTCATTTTGTAATAAAATTTAAACGAAATCAGTAGATCCGATTATTATATATTACGTATTTTATGATTACACCATTGCCGATAAGTCAGGCACCTATATTTTGTAAAGATGTCCACCAATATGTTCAGTTTTGATCAAAAATTTAAAACTATAATTTGAACGAAAATTGTCATTTTATGTTTTTTATCTACCAACAAATTATTAGTTATTGATAAAATTTAAAAATCAAACCGCGATTAGGTCAAAATATATTTACTTACCGAAAGGGATTAACATAATATCACGCAGTTTGGACTGTACTTTAGACGGACATCATTCAAGAAACCACATTTTTGAACTCAGGGTCCTGCCAAAGATAATTAAACTGAAAAAAAAAATCGACATCGATTTTTGAAAAAACAAATAACGTTCTCTGTACTTTAGTATAAACAAAATATAACCTTGATTCATGACTTTAATAAACCCAATTCAACCACCTAGGTACAAGAGGAGAGAGTTAAACACAAAGTACATCTTTCACATTTTATGAACGACCACAGCAAGTCACACGTTCCATTGCCGTTTTGTCCTCTGAATGTAATCATTGAGAGGATATAAATATTCAACGTAATTTGGAAACGTTTCAATAGAATTGTACTGAAAGAGAAGAATCCGTCCCCATTTCAAAACTTGAAACATGGCGTCTTTGCAATGCCAAGACCCTTGATTAAATATCTTATTCCAAAGGTTCCATTTTTTGACAAGAGTTGGAATTAGATAAGATTTTATGAATCGCTGGTTTCGTCAGTAATTGAAATTCAAAAAAAAAAAAAACGTAGAATCATTTAGTGTGATATCTTTAATAAACAACTCGTCACAGTTTGTGGGTAAAATTATAATTAATATTGACATAATAAAAACTCGACTCGTAGCGCTAATGTGGGTTTCATTGAAATTATTAATATTTTACATGTTTTACTTACCCAAATTGGACTTCCGTTTTTTCAGTAAATTGGAAAAAATGATTTTTGACATTCAGTCCGTCCGTCGACGTTGTCAGTTTTACGTAACAACGATGAAATTTTGTATATGTGACTATAGTATAGTCATACATAACTCCATTGAAATCCCTGTACCCTGTGAGCCCCTGAGAGTTGTATCGTACCTTAATATGGGGATTGAAATCCCTGTACCCTGTGAGCCCGTGAGAGTTGTATCGTACCTTGATATGGGGATTGAAATCCCTGTACCCTGTGAGCCCGTGAGAGTTGTACGTACCTTGATATGGGGATTGCAGTCCCTGTACCCAGTGAGCTCGTGAGAGTTGTATCGTACCTTAATATGGGGATTGAAATCCCTGTACCCTGTGAGCCCGTGAGAGTTGTATCGTACCTTGATATGGGGATTGCAGTCCCTGTACCCAGTGAGCTCGTGAGAGTTGTATCGTACCTTAATATGGGGATTGAAATCCCTGTACCCTGTGAGCCCGTGAGAGTTGTATCGTAACTTGATATGGGATTGAAATCCCTGTACCCTGTGAGCCCGTGAGAGTTGTATCGTACCTTGATATGGGGATTGAAATCCCTGTACCCTGTGAGCCCGTGAGTGTTGTATCGTAAATTGATATGGGGATTGAAATCCCTGTACCCTGTGAGCCCGTGAGAGTTATATCGTACCTTGATATGGGGATTGAAATCCCTGTACCCTGTGAGCCCGTGAGAGTTGTATCGTAAATAGATATGGGGATTGAAATCCCTGTACCCTGTGAGCCCGTGAGAGTCGTATAGTACCTTGATATGGGGATTGCAATTCCTGTACCCTGTGAGCCCGCGAGAGAGGTATCGTACCTTGATATGGGGATTGCAGTCCCTGTACTCTGTGAGGCCATGAGATGGATATCGTACAGTGATATCGGTATTGCAATCAAAGTACTCTGTGAGCCCGTGAGAGATGTATCGTACATTGTAATCGGGATTATAATCCCTGTACTATATGAGCCCATGGGAAGTGTATCGTACATTGATACCGGGATTGCAATCCTTGTACTCTGTGAGCCCGTGACAGGTGTATCGTAACTTGAAATCGGTTTGCAATCAAAGTACTCTGTGAGCCCGTGAGAGGTTTATCGTACATTGATTCATGAAGAAGGATTCAGATTAATTTCATATTTATTTTACTACTAACTTTGAACAACACATATAGTCAAACAGTCTGAGAGAATAGATCCAGAACGTGGTTCAATTATATTCCTACAGTTCAAATTTAATGAAATCTGACAATATTATTTTGCTCCGTTATTATTGCTTAGTGAGTAATCACTAAATAACATTATTTTCATATAGTTTTAATGAACAGAGTGTAGAATATATGGCACATTATCACTTTAAAATATAAAGAGAAGAAAAATCCCTGTTTATGTGCAACATTTTAATTTATAATATTCATTAGAATATTCATTAAAATAAGACTTTTTTTTTTACAACGCGCTGCTCAAAGCTAAACCATCACAAAACATCTTGAAAGTAAACGCAAAACTCGTCCATTCACAAGAATCCCTTACTCTCACCTGTAAGGGAGATTGCTGGTTTTGTAATTAAAACGTAGCTTTCAAAACACCACTCAAGACTTTACTTTCCTTGTCTTATTAATGTTCCTGTTTGAAATTTTCATTAGAGAGTTTGTGTTTAGACGCCTAAAACATGGAACAGATTACTAAAACCAGACTTGTAAAAATCAACACTATGTAAAGACAGATTTCTTTCAATATGAATATTCATTGTAAATACAATTTATTAAAATATATATATATATATATATATATATATATATATATATATATATATATATATATATTATTGTAATAGTTTTTTCTTCATACTATTACTGGTGATCCTAGGCAACAATACTTGCTAATACACAAACTAATGCTCAAATAAATAACTCGTATACCCAGCAACAGATTATAGTGGTATCGGTAATGAATATAATGTATATGGAAATATTAAGGGTTATAGCAATATATACTACACTGAGTAATCTGTAATGTTCAATCTAAGTAAAGCATACGTATCCACTGTCTGGAAGCTTTCACCGAGATACATCCTGGAGGAGAGAATGAGTGATTGACTAAGACACTTGAAAGCGGTTACGTCAAGTTTATTGAACCGGATAACAGTTGTATTTACTATTTTCTGTCATACTTTGACATAATACCACTCTTTCGCCATCTCGCCATTCTATCTTCATATTATGTTTTCATTGTTGGGAGGATATTTTACATATTTTTTCATAAAGAAAATATGTCTACCTGCAGCTAGCGTACTTTGGGATTTCTACACTTGTACTCAGTATAATGGAGTACCTGAAGGAAAACTAAAGTTATAAACACACAATAATATGTAACAAACAATTAGTTGGATTTATTAAGTCTAAAAGTAACATAGTATTTGCATAATATCTCATGCAATCAGATGATACTTGTGTAAGGAATAGACAATTTGTTAAGTGTTATTGTTAATTTTATCTTCACCAATTGTGCTGCGTTAAGTATTTGTAATGCTTATCCCAAATAAAAGAGAGGGGAAAGTAAACAGTTGTAACACTGCGATATATACTGGGTGGTCGTTATTACTCTCCAAGTAATATGCGACACTTCTATGCAGATCTCGACTGACGTGATGAATGTCTAGAGTTTTTCTCTGAATTAAAGAGAGTATCTAACAGAATGTCATGGACTGAATTAACAACCGAAAAGATAATAAGAATCAACATTTCGACTGTGAATGAATAAAACACCGTCAGGAAACAAAGTCAAATCCAAAGTAGTACACGATATCCTTGAGTAGTTAAAACCAATTGGTTTTGATTTAGGTTTGTTTAGGAGTATATAGGTAGAGAGAACAATTAAGAGAATATGTTAAATGTGGCGGCACAAGCTTAGGTAGGACTGCCAGATTAATAGGACCTAATTCAGAAGTAGTGAGTATAAACATGTGAACAAAATTATAATACTAACAAAGATTGTATGGATCTCTCACAGTAAATTATTGATCAAAGAAGATCTACCTTTTATATTTTAGTGTAATCATAATGCATTTGATTTAAGATAACTCTGTATAAGTGATTCGTTACTCAATATATAAGCATATCACGTAGAATTGTGGGCTACCCAATGAAATCACTGACCATATAATCTTTAACAGGCTCTTACTGTCAAGACGCTTTTCCCTTCTTAAGAATGAGTTAATAGACTCTTGATACTTATTGTAAGGACTCAGTTGCGCAATAGCTTCTATAAAGTTAAGTCTCTAGACAATTCTATCCACAGAAAAGTATTTAATTGAATTGCAGCTCGTTTATCAAGTTTTACAATTGTTAAGGTTTTGCAAAGTAGAGATGAGATAATTAAATGTTTATCACTTGAGATAGAATATTATTTCACGACATGTAAGTTGTCAAAGCTAATGTATTTCTGTAATACAAAACTAATTTGATGTAATTTCAGAGTTGCCGTCAAGTTCATTCTGTCAGTAACAGTACTATGGATCTAGTTTAGTCATTAATATTATTAACAAAGTAATTGTTTTTCAGTTACAGTGCACTTGTGTTTCTCTTCAATTCATTATTTGTTTGTTTTTTTTGTAATTTTTAAACAAAACCAAATATCAGGAATAACATCTCCTGTCAAAAGTTAAGAGGAAAATATTATTAAGAATACTAAACAAATTACGTTTCGCGAAAAATTGAAATGAACACACCAGAAACTGCATTCAGATTGTAAAAAATATTATATTTGACAATGTGTTTAATCACAAAATTTTACTGATATTTGTTTTAGACCATTTACGTATTTTACAGCTGTAAAACAATCGGACAAAAAATAAGATTGAGAAAAACGTCTGTCCAGTTACAATGAGTTCGTTTCATAAAACAAAAATATAAGTATAATAAGAGAGGGCAGGAATACAAATAAGTGTGAAGACATACTTTATTTTGTTATATGCTTTAATTTATTTTAAATTATTGCAAAAGAAAGAGTAATATTTAATTAGAACAAGTATCAAATAAAGTATGATATTAAATTAGTACATTCGTTTTGAAACAAAAGTACAAAATAATGCGATTACCCACACACAAAAATAAAAAAGATAAGGCGTCATTACAACATTCAAATGGTTGTCTTTCTGTTTTGGTGTAATCTTACAAGAAAGGAAGACGATATAAATCCTGAAAAGGGGATTTTATTTATTAACACCCTACTTTAAAATTCTATAGTGAGTTTAATAATATTAGTTCCCGAGTTATAATCATATTTGTGTTGCCATTAAAGGGGAAATAAAAGTTATTCAATAATTTTAAGGAATTATTTTAAATTTTCAGTTAAAACATATTATATTTTATGAATGATAGAGTTTGTATATGATTTGAACATAAATTGAAATGATTTTGGTTATTTGAACATTTCTTAACACTGTTTTGAGAAGTTCAGAGAAATCCATATCCTGTAAACTTTTGTAATTACACCAAAAACAATTTACCATTATAAAATTAAATAAATAATTAAAACTTTATTTAGCAAAAACAAAAATATAGGAATCGCTTTCAAGGTTGAGAGTGGTTTTCAGACGTCCCCCCATGGAGAAGTGATGTAGATTAGATTTACTAGAACTCTAGATTGTCAATATTTTGAAACAATATTAGTATTAGTCATGTTGTATTATATTACAGGACAAATGATGATCCTTTGGATGAGTACCTTATTATTTGTACATTGTTTTTATAGTAAAATGTTTCCATGGAACATAAATTGAAAGTTTTTACCTATTTTTCGAAACGATATGACTAGTGATTATATCGAATAGTTACAACCATATGCCTCGTTATTACTTCCAGGCAATTTTGTCGTTTGTACATTTTTTGGATGTTAACATACTTGTTTAATATTACAATTTTGCTTCTCTGTTACAGACTAAGGCTGGAATCTGTTAAATATATTCACCGTTATAACGTCAATATAATTTTATTTGGAGGTTTGAAAATAATAACAAATATTTGAAGATTAAAGATTAATATAAATAACTGAATATAATTACTTTTTAAATGAGATAAGTTCTAGGTGGTGATAAGGTGTAAGTGATGTAAATATTTCAGTATATATTCTTTATCAAAAGTAAAATTTACCATTAAACTAACAAGTTAAAATTTTCACCACTATAAAGTAAATATAGTTAATGTTTTATAGAAAAAGTTCTACATTTTAATATAAGTTACGGCAATTTTTCAGTTTACACTTTTTCAAATGTAACATTTTTCACTAAAATTAATGTTAAATCTTAAATATTTTTACGTTTTTTTAAAATGGAAAAACGTTATACTTCATGTGAACTTATAAATTATAACAATTTTACAATAAGTTTTTTTTTTTACCTTTTTTTTATATTAAATGTTTTTACCACTATAACATTAATATAATTACTTTTTTGAATGAAATAATCTATTGATCTTGACAAGATACGCTTTATGGTAATTTTTCAGTACATAATTCAAAAATAATGTTTTTCTTCAAAAATTTATTTATTTATTGAATTAAAAAAGTTGTAACTGATTTTAACGTGTATATGTTAGCAATTTTACAGTATGAGTTTTTCAAAGATAAAATCTTTTGATTGTTAAAAGTTTTTACAACTCTAAAGTGAATATTTTTTTGGAAGTATACTCATTTCTGAATTAGGATATTTGATTAAATTATATAAATGTTGATGGTATTGAACTTTATACAGCAAATGTAATTAGTTTTTTGAATGAAGAAAGTTGTAGCTCATTATAAGTTATTTGTTATGACAATTTTGTGTACACACGTTTACACTTTTCATTAAAACTTTCATTGAAATGACTTGAATGCAATTAGTTTGTTTTAAATGAAATAAGTTATTGCTCATGACAAAATACATTTGATGGTAATTTTGCAGAATATACACATTTTGAAAGTTAACATTTTTCATTAAAACTTTGAGTTTCAAATGTTTAAATCATTTTAAAGCTAAAATAATACCTTTTTTTTTTAAATAAAAGAATTTCTAGCTGATGATTTTATTTTGTAATCAGGAATGGTGGATGATGTGTTACAAAGTGTTATCTATAACACAACACATAACTAAACAATTTAACATCACCAAAAACAAATAAATATATTTCATCTTCTTATTATGAAATGTCTAGACCAATTACAAAGGATAACTTCCTAGAAAGAAAAAAAACATGAGTATATCATTACTGTAATAAAGAATTAAAAAATATTATTGAACCTACAATAACACAATAAAGTGGCAAGGTCGTATAAATATTAGGAAGGGTGCACTAAAATGAAATAGGAAACGTTATTTAATAAAACCTCCACATTTAAGTTTTTGACATCCTCTTATAATGCCATTATCATTATGACAGATACGATCCATGGCTGCCAACGTGTTTTATAACACCCGCAATCCTGCTCTCGGAGGAGGGCTAAGGTTTATTGTTGACTAATTCTTACAACCCTAAAAAAAATCTTTAATATTTCCTCCAGAAATTATTAAAGTAGTATTATCAGCAAATAATACAGCGTTATTTTTACCCACATTAACATAGACCAAAAACAGAACAGGTCCCAATATTTAGTCTTGGGGTCATCTCTTGAATTAAATTGCCAAGACGAAGGATAAGAGTATATATGTAATACTCTTCATTTTCTTCTGTCAGCTGGATAACACTGAAACCAATTATTTGCTATTCCACGTACACCATAATAACGTGATTTACTTGGTGGTCATCGCAGTCAAAAGTCAAAAGTTAAACAGGTTAGACATCACAGATGCAACAAGACATCTTTTGTCAATTGACTCGTCTAGTTCATAAATAGCAGATTCTGTAGAAAGACCATTCTTGAAACCGAACTGATGTTGTGTTCAAACTTTATACTTATCAAAATAATGTAGAATTCTGGTCATTAGTTTTTTTTCAAATATTTTAGACACTACTGGTATAAGGGCTATAGGGCGGTAATTAGTAAAGTCGGTCTTATCCCCTTTATTGAAATTAGGTTTGTTATAGTTAGTTATGCTTTAGCTTCTATGGAAAAAAAACCAAATAAATGATTAATCACAAAAGGTAGTGGCTTTGCAATAATATGCGAAAACGTTTTAAGTACTAATGTTGTATTACCATCCCAACCTAGAGCTTTAGTATTCTTTAAATTATTTATAACTTTATGGACTTTCTATGGGGTGGTAGCATTAAGAAACAAAGAATTTTGAAAAGGATGGTTCTTTTTTTTTTAATCAGTAACTGTTAATAAATCTTATTCTGTCACTTTTTATATTTATTCATGCAAGTTTAAATTTATTCTCTACAATTTCTTTAATATCGTTTTCAAATTCCCTTATAAGTAAATTAATAGGGCCTGATGAGCTTGCAAATATATTGTCATATGAATTCTCATTTGATTCTTCTATTTGCTTTATAAGCTTATTGCTCGCTTTATCAAATTGGATTTCTTGACAATAATTTTCCTCTGACATAGCGGTAAACTTTTGACCGTAAGTATCGGCTAACTGTGTAAACAACCCGTCAATAGTAACTGAATGGATTTTAAGTTTGTCAATGCCACTTTGAGCTATCACGGTGAAATCTAAAGCACATTTTCTTGCAACATTACTTACATTTTTTATCTGAGTATCAATAAAGTTCCGTAAATGTTCATTGGTTGTTTGAAGTTTAACCATCTTATTACTAAAAGCTATTGACGTCTTCAGTACTTTAACGGCGTTACCTTCGATTAAATTAATAACACCATCAACTTTAGGGAAATATATAGAAGGTAGTTTTGCAGTGTTGATAAATGATAGTTTATATACTTCAGCAAGATTGGTTGCAGCTATTGACTGAGCTTCCAATTGATTGCGGACATTAATATTGTCTTTTATGTTCTGTTCAGTCTCACGGGCAAAGCTTTTTAATTTTTCCAAAATCTGGTTTGACTCCACTGTAATACTTTTACAAGCATCCCCGAATAATGAATTTAAGTGTTCAACACTTCCATTTAAATTTTCTTTCATTAGTTGAGTGCTTTCTACTGTCATTGTCTTAGCTTCGATAGCTACAATTCTAGCTGTCTTGATATTATTTGCGTTGTCTGCAAAACGTCTTTTATGTGAAACACGTTTTTTATGTAAACCAGGTCTTTTATGTGAAACATGTTTTTTATGTAAACCAGGTCTTTTATGTGAAACATGTTTTTTATGTAAACCAGGTCTTTTATGTGGAACATGTTTTTTATGTAAACCAGATTTTTTATGTGAAACATGTTTTTTTAGTGAAACATGTTTTTTATGTGAAACACCTCTTTTATGTCTTGCTTTAATGGGTTCTATTGGATTTTTGAGGTGATCCCCTGTTTCTAATTCTTGTTCCAGTCCACTTCTAGTCACAAAATTTATTTTAGGTTTTTCTGATCGACCAGTTGAAATCTGGAATATAAAGCATAATGTTTACTTATTTGGAATAAAATGTGCTAAAAAATCGTCTAAACTTTCTTATTCAATTATCCTCAAAATCAAATAAATACAACAAAAACTAAAACAATTTGTCACCAATAATTTCAGTTCAGTAGTTCTCAGAAAGTGAAAATAAACTTTGGACGCTTTAAACTGACCATAAAGTAAATTCTAATTTGGTTATCTTGTACTACAAGCACTTCTCATTGTAAATTAAATGGCATTTGATTAAAAATCGGACTTTTTTGGTAATTAATGCTGAAAAGTAATAATTTTAACAGTGGTTTTTTTTTTAAATCACCAATCACGCTTTATTAAAATTTGAATGCATTCTATAAAGCCGATATTAAAACATATTTCTAGAAGCTGTGTGCCTTGTCCTTGGAGGTTACACTTAAATAAAATGGGATCGAAATTATTAGATCCTATTTTGAGAATGTCGAAATTTTTGCAGTTTTTTCTTATTTTACCATGTTTGAGTTATCGAAAAAAAATATATAATTGGCCCTCGCTATAGGGCTGTAGCATATTGCGGTAATGAATACAACATGTACATCAATCCAAAAAACTACTTTTTGATCTCAGGAGACCTGAAAAGGATAAACTTTATGTCAGAAAAAAAAAATTAGAAAATTTTTTTTCCCCACACATTATAGTCTGTATGATAGTAAACATGTATGTTACATGATAGCTTTATTTAAACTACGCATTTTATTTTACATTTTGTCATTTCGCAATTTACACTTTTTCACGCGCTTATATAAGTGTTGCTTTTTTTATAATATCAAATATAGTTATTGTAAAGAAAGTTATATGATTGGTCAAAAATCTATATGTGTTTGAGGATTTGAGGTAACCTGTGTTGGAACGATACCTCTCTGTCTTCAGTCGTATGTACAGTGCTCTATAGTTCAAACTTCAGGACAGATATTAATGAAATTTAGGCGTGTTTTAACAATATATCGATACTCTTTAATATATTTGATATCTATATTTTGAGGTAGGAAAAATAATAATATTTTTCAAATGGGCTGTGCTAATTACAACAAATATAGACGTGTCAAAAAAGTTAATTTTAAAAGATTTATCCGCGATAGTAAAAATGCGGGAGTGATGCTGGAAAACTCCCAGCGAATTTGTAATCATCAAACCAATCAGACGTAAAAACTATTATTCCTTGAAATCAAATATGTTATTGGTTTGAAATTAAATAAGTTTATCAATAAATATAATTATTGTATTTAAAAAGACAATGAAAGCGCTAAAAAATTAATTGTTATTTGTTAATTGACATGAAATATTAAATAAATTAACATTATATATTAGTTATCTTTTTTTAGTAGTCAGAGCAATTCTTTTTTTTTGTTGTAGAAACACTAGAGCGCTGTTTCGTCGTTCACAGCCGGCTTCGTCAGGTGTAGGTTTAACACTGAACACACACGATAACACGACAAAAAAAAACAATGTAAAATCTATCTGAGGTTAACTCTTCGTCAAAATAATGTCATACAAACTTTATACTGGCGTGGCCGCGGCATAGTTTCTGTATTTCTGAAAGGAGACTGAAGTGAAGGTTGAATAATGGATTCTCAATTTCACCTGTGTTTGTTTAAAGATCAGACATTAGCTCATAGATGGGGTTAGCTGCAAAGTTCAATTTATCATTAAGGAGTGAGCCGGGGTTTCTCTTCTGGGAAGTGTATATATTATATTCTACCTATACGTTCAGATAACGGCCCTTCTTCTCGTTGTGGATAATGGTCATGTTGGTGCTGATATCTGTGTATGTGTGGTTTGTGTTGATCAAATGTTCGGCATAATTAGATTTATGTCTGCAGAGGGGGTTTTTGTGAGTAGGTAAATGTTCTTTAAATCGTTCTGTAAATGATCTGCCAGTCTGGCCTATGTAAACTTTATCACGGAAACTATGCCCCGACCACGCCAGTATAAAGATTATATGACATTTGACGAAGAGTTAACCTCTGATGGATTTTATATTGTTTTTTGTGTCTAGTTATCGTGTGTGTTCAGTGTCGTTATGTATTTTATTTAAGTGTTAAGCCTACACCTGACGAAGTCGGCTGTGAACGGCGAAACAGCGCTGTAGTGTTTCTACAACAAAAAAAGAATTGCTCTGACTACTAAAAAAAGGTAACCAAACTACCTATATATATATATAGTATATATATATATATATCAGCAATTCGTAAAAAGCTAATAAACTTTATAGTTTTACATAAGATTATAGAGAATATAATATAATAAAATAAAAATTAACAGTACCCTTAGAGAAAAGTGAATGGTGTGTAAAGTGAAACCTAAAGTGCTACACACAAAATTTAAAGAATTATGTAAACAATTCCAAATTTATGTGAGAGAGAATTATAACCAAAATCCCTTAAATCAAAATAAAACTATAATTAACTTAAAATAAAATGAAATGCAAAAAGTCAAATATAAGCAGGAAATATATAATCAAATCAGAATAGCTAAAATAAATTCAATATCAAGTATTTGTAACAAATATTACAAGTTAAAGAATAAAAACTTCTTTACTATAAATTAGCCGATATAAGGATATCACAATACCTTCAAAATTATTTGAAAGGAGATACAAAAATCTGTAAGTAAATCAAAATAAAATATAATTAAAAATTGTAGAAGTAATAATATTTGCATTTTGTGTTGTAATTATTGTATTGTATTACAAGCAGTTTCATGAAAAGGATAATTGTATATAGATAATGTTGAGAGAGCTGTATTCAAACTAATTCATAGTTCTCACTAGAAGCAAGATTTTAAACATATTCATAATAAAACAACTAAGGATGTTTGTTAAGATAAATATTGTCGTTATTTGGTTTACTAATAAGACGTAACCGTCTTATGACATTTCAGACAACACCAAGGCAGGAAATAGGTATGACAGAGAATGCAGGTAAGCAATGCAACAAAGAGAATGCAACAAGTAAGCAGCAAGTGTACACCAATAGCTTTAACAATTATGAAGATTAGAAGGGCGTCACGAGTGTGTTTGCTATCGGTGTGATGCTGCGTCATAGATAGGTTTCACTTTAAATAAGCAAATTAATTTTTAATTTTATTTTAATTGGTTTTTAAAACAATAATAAATTTTTACTTTTTTTTAAAAAAAGTGTCTTTTTATGAAATTACTATTTTAGCAATAAAAGTTGTTTTTTTTCGAAGTGTAACAAAAGCGATACTTTATTACAAGGGCTGTTATTAAAAAGTATGTAAAATATTAAAATAAAATGTTGAGGCATAGGCAATTAGGAGAAAATAAAATGCCTTCAGAAAGAAGCAGTACTTGGGATGTAGAAACTTGTCGACAAAAGTTAAGACAATTCTTGAAAGAGCAGGAAAATGTAGCGACATAAATTAAGTACGTACTAAAAAAAATATAGACTAGAAAAAATAATACCAAATGTACAACATATTGTAAGTTATACAAATGAAATTCCTTTAAAATTAATATGTCAATCATTTGGCTTAAAATTGTGCCAAATACCTTCAGTTCACAGTATAAATCTATTATTATAATAACCATTCAATCCTATAGATATATATGCAATCCTTACCAACGGATGTTGTTCTGAAAGCGTATTTTGTATTTGATTTTCTTTGGTAATTTCCCGCTTAATGTCTGCATCTGTAAAAGAGAGAAAAACTTAAATAAAACAATTTTATATTATAGTTGCATAACCTTTTTAGTTTGGAGACACACGGGAGTGTCCATATGAAGGAGTTTGACCTTTTCTTTTATGTAATCGTTTGATTGGCGACTTTCTTAGGAAACTCAACAAAAGGCCTTGCAACTGGTATAGTTTTTAAACGATTTCGAAAGATGTGACAGCTTTTTGTCTTTGATAAAGGAACAGTCAATATCTGAATGCAGAACAACCTTGTCACATAAATACTAAAGTTTGTTGTTTTTACAGAACTTCAGAGTAATATCTATATTATATTATAACTTAATTACCCTGACATTACACATTTTAAATTAATTTATTACTTTTGATGATAGATCAATGTTATTTCCTCAGGGAATAAAATCACAAATTTCATATTCAAAGTTTTGTGCTTATCAATTGAATCATTATTACTTCTATAGTGTTTTTATTTACCTATAGAAATTTGTACATTAGCTTCTTCTCAATTTCCACGCTTTCTTCTACATCTGCTCATTATTTTTGCGACTTGATCTCTCCTATATAATTGTGGGAATACATACCTCACCAAATCCACCGGAACTACAGCACTAGGTTAACTATTTTCTCTATATTTATTAGTCCCCAAATACTTGTATCCAACGCAGTCTGTCACCTATTAAAGGTCGTCAACACACAGGTCTCTCTCAACATCCTACATCCATTTCCCAATTTCACTTTATTTGGTCATTATTTCATTTTCCATTTGAATGATATGCCCTAATAATCTCATCGGCTTCACAAAATCCACTTTGTCTTTCCTTCGATAATGTCTTCTATATTACCTACACTATATTCGCTTCACAACTCTTTCCTTCACAGGACCATAATACCCCCCTCATATTCTTATTTCAAAACATAATTGAATTATTGTTAGCAATTATAAGAATCCAAGTCTTTGTTACAAATATAGCTATTGAACAATGAGGGTTTTAACAGGTTAAGTATTGACATTTTCCCAAGGACGAGTAATATAGACGTAAAGTGTTTCATAGTATACTCTATAACCACTCATAATTCTACTCACTTACTTTGTTGCATCTTATTTCCTCTGTTGAGATTAATTCGAAGATAGTTCAAGTCTGGCATTTCAATATTTAAAGGTAATAAAAATCACAATTTTTTCATCTATTCAGAAAACTTAATGTATTTGATTTTACCTTAATGTAAAGCTATTTCAATCTTTGTATACTTTCTCACATTTCTGAAATGATTCCGTCAGAGTAGTCACATTTCTTTCTACAAAGACAAAGTCATCCAAATAATCGCCACGTTGACTCACCCTACTGAATGTGTCTACCCTCAAATCAAATTTATGATATTCATGGTGCAGTGCACCAATGAAAGCCACCTCTTTTTTCAAGAAGTTATATTCAATTATTATATTTTCTTCTTTCTTACAACTACTCTAGTCTCCTACAAAATTAATTGCTCTACAATATTCATCCATGTTAGTAATGAGAGTATATTCCCCTGCAGACAATGTCAGAAGCTTTCTCACTGTCTATAATGAATATATATCAATTTCGTAACATCATTACAGGCACACACAAATTTCGAAAATGTGAATCATTGTACCTCTTTTGTATTGCAACCAATTCTGTGATGACTAAAAATTAGTTCAGCGGGGAAAAGTGAGATTTAATTCTATACTTGTATTATAACAAATATAAGCCTAGCCTTAAATAAAGTAATTGTGTTAGTGTAATAATCCATCCTCTATCTCGTATATTGGATGATACTTACTGAATTCTGTGCAGTTTACTCCGAAACATCCATCGGAGATGTCAATCATCTTTGCATCTTTTTCTTGAACATTACCATTCTGAAAAATACATCAGAAATATATATTATTATCAGAGAATGTGTTTTGTGTTGTTAAATAAACTTAATACTGCATATATAGTGTGACTGGAAAGAAAATCTCCTTTAACGCTTTGATATTAGGATGTAGAGGTACGGTTTAAGGCAATATAATTTATGAGAGGCTCCTTCTACGAGTGCTTTTTTTTAAATATTGCACTTCAGGTGGAGAGAGAGTAAGGAACAAGTCAAACATTTAAAATTGGATACTTGGTCACGAGATATGTTACATTATTTTAAATATTTCCACGAGAAAGTGAAAATAATATTGAATTTGAACCAAGTGAAATATCCGTTAATGTGATTGCTTTCAATCAGTTATCTGAATCAGTTATTCAGTTATCTAAATAAAGAAATTGGAAACCTTATCCTAAATGTATAATTATTAGAGAATGTTTTATTGAGGGGTCACTCGTTTAATAAAATATATCGAAATCAACGATTCAAATAATTAAGTTTGAATTAAAACTTGTTACATTTATGAAAGTATTAGTTAATTGCATAATTTTTCTCCCTAGTCATTAACTGGAAAATTTATTTCTAAAGTTTATTCAAAACCTAAACTAATTGTGCAATTAGACGTGGATATTTATGTAACTCAGACACTTGACTGAATCAACAACAGAAAATTAGAGACAACACAAAACATTGAAATACAGGGTGTTTCTAGAAGTCATTTCTGAATACGAAACCTGGAAATATGATTAGTACTTATGGTGAATTAGAAAAACAAAAATTAACCGAATAAAATAATTTGTATGTGAAAGAAAAATTAATGTTGCATTGTTTTATCGTAAAGACTAATTCTAATGACGTATCTGTAATAACTTTTTGACTACTAAATCTTATTTAAAGAATCATCTAAAAATGTGTTTTTTTTTTTTTTCAAATATTTGGAAACACGTTATATCAAAATCTTGCGTTTCATTTCAAAACTGTCTTTGATCTTGTTTGAACTATGTACAATTATTACTATTCGATAGTCTTCTATATCATTTACATTTCTAATACTTACTGTTATCACTGGATGTTCCCAAAATATTATAGATACAATAAAAATAACCTTCATCCTAAAATTTTGTATTACAGACAAGTAAAGTTGAAACATAAGAATTTTTATAACTATATAGTTTTCCAGGTAGAATTATTTCTTAAAAGTTAATTAAACCTCTTACACTAAGAAAATTTAAAAAAATAAGAACTACTCACAATGGCAAATCTGTGGTTAATCGATTATTATCGATCTTTACATGAATTACTTTCCAATTGGTTTTTTATAAATACAATGAATTATTTTAACGTAAATCAAAGTTATCAGTGTAACTAATTCATATTGTCTTTACTCTTAATGTCTTCGTCTTAAAAAATTGTTTACGTTCTTAGTTCATATAAAAACAGTTATTAATCTTTTATAATATATTCTCGATTATACAAATATTCAAATTCCTCAATTCCGAAATATACAGTCTTACTTAAAACAAACGCACACACAAACACACACACATACACACACACACGCACATACTAGCTTGCGTGCATGCAAGTATTTTATTGTGTTTTAAACAGTAAAATTATTACTCTGTGTGGCGAGTATGTAGGGTGTTTTCTATATTTTACCTTTAATATAATACAAACTACACACATGGCACATGTTGTATCATTTACTCACCATAACTCACTTAATAAGTGAATATTAAAGAATAACTCACTAAACAAATGGATATGTAGCACAACTCGTAAAACAAATGATTATTAAACAAAACGGCATAAATAAGTTAATAATAAGCTGAACTCAATAATCAAGTTCATATTAGGCATAAAGCAAAAAACAAGTTTATATTATCCACAACTCACTAATGTTGTTTATCCTAAGCATAACTCAAAAAAGGTAATGTTAAATATAGCTCACGAAACAAGTAAAAATAAACATAATTGAAAAAGAATTTTATATCAAGCATAACACACGAAACAAATAGCTATTAGGGATAATTCACGAAACAAGAGAATGTTAAGGATAACTCAAAAAACAAGTGAATATTAAGCATAACTCACGATGTAAGTGAATATTAAGCATAACTTAGTAAAGAAATGGATATTAAGTAAAACTCGTAAAACGTGCAAATAATAAACGTAAATGAATCAATAAGTAAATATTTTGCATAACTCACTAAACAAGTTCATATTAACATCAAGCACAAAACAAGTGAATATTAATCATAACTCACAAAACAAATAGCTAATAAGCTTAACTCACTAAATATGTTGATGAAAAATGGATATTAAGGTAACTCATGAAACAAGTGAATATTAAACGTAACATACTAAGCAAATTGATATTGAGCATAACACACTAAGCAATTGATATTGAGCATAACACACTAAGCAAATTGATATTGAGCATAACACACTAAGCAAATTGATATTGAGCATAACACTCTAAGCAAATTGATATTGAGCATAACACAATAAGCAAATTGATATTGAGCATAACACACTAAGCAAATTGATATAACTATAACTAAGTTGCTTGTGAAAAGAGTTTTAATTTTACTTTTCATTGTATAAATAAATATTTGCACAACAGACACTTACAGAATGTGCTTATATTTTAAACTGCCAGCAAGGTTGTCAGAGTGACAGAGTTAATATCTCATTAATATTTGTTACTGTATATGAAAGTTAGATATAAGTTGTACAAGAATACTTATAGGTAGTTTATTTTAATGAACCTTTCAATGGCAGCCATGTTTTTATTAGAAGACCTCCACCAGTCTACAAACAATAAGCCAGCACTGGTTAACCTTAATTCTACATTTAAGAATCCTCGGTGATGTATTTTCGCTGCTAGTTTGTGTTCCTTTTTTAATTTAAAGATGATTATATCATGAATATTTAATATTATGAATATTTAATACTATTAGTGAAGGTGTAGTTTGAATTGCTTTGTAGAGACCGTTCACAACCAGAAAACGTTGGTACTATTTAAAACAAAAATATATTATAAGTGTTAATACAATATGTATTTAGTTTTAGCTATGGTGGCGTGTGCAGTAGTGGAAATCGCTTGGATGTTTTGTTTTTTCAATCGATGATTACTTTGAAATTTATTTAACTTATAGGTAACACATTTGTTTGTCTTTCTTGTGTAACTGTATAACTTTTCATGAATTATGGAATATAATAATTACTAGTATTACTTACAAATAAACACGTTTATCAAAAACAAAACTTACACAGTTTACACATACTTAATAGCCATATTAAATGTTGAGCTTGACTTATGAGAAAAATTATACAGTATAACAAACACATAGAACACAATTCTCATAATAAAAATAAATTAAAAAATGAGAATTGTTTTTTTTTATGAGAATTGTGTTCTGTATGTTTTGTTATACTACATAAACTTAACTTTATTATGTTTCTCGAGTCGAAAATAGTTGAAATAAATGTTCATAAAGATTTAAAATGTACCGTTATATAACCATTTGCTTACATCCCAATTTGACTAATCGTTTTAGTCTCTTACGTAGAGGAGAAATTCATAGACAAGAGACAGACAATATTCCCAAAACCACTTTTTTGAAGTTAGTTGAATACTGCATAATTAAACAAAATATTTGTTTGATTCATTATATCTATACTATCCCAGCACGACATAATAAAATAATACCAGGATTCGCAATTAATAATAATCATAATAATAATAATACTTTATTTCCACAATTATTACAAATACAGGAATTATGTGGGCTGTCTAGTCACATGTATCCAATAGCAGTGACTAGGAAAAAAGATTAAAAAACTTACATATAAAAATTTACAATCTGCAAAAGATGTTTCGTTAAAATTTAATGCAGCATCACCGCAATGCTTGCTCTGTGCAATTACAGTGAAAGAAAACCATAAAGTAAATAAATATGTCATATAAAAAAACACTTCTACTTTTATTATAAAATATTTCCAGAAATATCTAAAATGGAACAAAACAAAATCAAAGCAATAATCAAACAAGAAAATAGTTAAAAGATAGAAAAACACATATTATAGTTGTGATAGTTAACTAAAATGTTGATGATATGATTTTTTTCTTTAAAATCTTAACACGTTCGTCAAAACACCTTTAAAGTTTTACTGGTTTTTATATCATTGGATATTAATTATAAACTTTTGGCCCTATAAATAATATTGAAACTTGAAACTTTCCGTGAGTGTTTTAGTCTTCTATTTTGAATCAAAGTATTAGATGTTATTACAAATACCTTTAGTATTGTAAAAAATGTCATTCACATGTAGTTATTCACCCATTCAATATTATATTCATATAAATTAGGACCACTGTACAGTTTTTTAGTATTTCTGGAAAAATCCCCGTACACTCAAGTTTATTTATTTTTAATTAGGCTAACAGAAAAAACCTACAGACTTGTTATTTGTCAATTTAAAATTGTATTAATGATTTCATTTTTATGAGTAACGGTAACAAAACTTTTACCGTCAAATGCAAATTGAGGTTACGTATTTCATTTTGACTATTACGTTTGATATTTTTATGGATATTTATAAAACAGTTGTTTAATTCGTCAGAAATTTATTTTGAAACCTTCAAAATTGTACCATGTTAAAATTTAATTCTATTAAGTCCCCTTTTGTTCTTTTTCACCAAGTATTCCATTAATTATGCGCCATTATTCACCAACGTTTGATGAAAGGTGGAATAGTAATTGCATTTACTTCGGTCGATATCGGCAGTAAGACGATTTTTATATTCATTATAGAAAGTATGTAATTTCATATCATACACCCTTAACCTAACGTATCTAATTAATTAACTCCTGAACTGAGTTTAAGTATCAACTCATTTATCGACGCCACTGTCAAGAACGTCTTATATTGGGATATATATTTTAGTTGTGGGTTTAACAAAGAATTCATTTAAAATATCGTGAAACTGTTAAAATGCAATGTTAAGGCTTATGTTTAGTTCAAAACGAACGAAAATTGTCAAAATTATTTAATTCATCATTTAATTTGTCTAAATTTATTCTTGATTTTGATATCTCCATATATTTAGTAATATTAATAAATATTTTGACAGATAAGATTTATTCATCATTGACAGATAAGTATCAGTCTGTGTTGACATTTTATCTATTTTAATATTGACATCTCCTATCATTACAATATTGGAAATTCAATAACAGTCCAAATTCCTCAAAAAAGTCGCTCACATAGAAATTCTGTAATCTATACCGAGCTATTATATTGAAAAAAAAAAATGTACAACCTTTATTTTAAGATAAACAAAGTTACACATTTAAAGTACAATTTCATTTTGAATGGTATGTATACATTCTTGCCCATATAAAACTACTTCTCCAGATTTGTTTTCATTATTACAACAACTATACATTTTGAAACAAGGAATTTTATAAACCGATACTTCATCATCAAATGCCAAAATTTCACTTAATATTACGATACTAGAGAAACATTTTTTCTCAAACTTCTTATATTTTGTTGTTTAACAGTATCCTTTGGACTGCACAAAAAGAAATCTGTATCTATAAACTCATAAATAAGGATATAAAAATTTTTTAACCATTAATATAAAATAAATTTCTGCAATTAATATCAGTGATCAAGACGGACTGAGTACTTATCTTGTTACAGGAGGATACGCGAAGGGCTGCTGTAAACATGTCATCACCAATCACCACCTGTGTCTGATACTATGTCCAGGATCTGCTAATTGTCAGTTACTGGGATTCCACTGATTTCATTATTTGCTAAACAGTTTTATTTCATCTCGCTGCACTTCCCTCGAAGCACAAAGGTTTTTAAAATTTTTATTTAAGTTCAAAATTTATTAATCATTTTAAAATAAACCAACAACAAACTTAATTATTTCATAATAATTTGTTATTATACTAAATTAATATTCATTTATGACAGAGTACAGAAAATATTCATTTTATTTCATAATTAAGATCATACTTTTTGCAAATTTGAAATATCTTCCTCTGTGCCATTTTATATTTATCACTGCAACTCAAATTTCTTCCTTATAATTTCTTCAATATCGTTTTGAATTTCCCTTAAAAGTAAATCTATTGAGTCTGATGTCCTTACAAATACATCTTCATATTTTTTCTTATTTGGTTCTTCTATTTGCTTTATTATATCACTGGTTTCATCCGCTAAATCGACTTCTTGACCATAATTTTGTTCTGCGATAGCTGAAAACTTTTGACCATAGGTATCGGCCAATTCTGTAAACAATCTGTCCGTATTATATGAATAGGATTTTAGTTGTTCAACGCCAAGTTGAACTATCACGGTGAAATCTATAGCACATTTTTTTGCAACATTACTTAGTATTTTTGTCTGTGTATTAATAAAGCTCCGTAAACCTTCATTGGTTGTTTCAAGTTTAACCATTTTATTTTCAAAAGATGTCGATGTATTCAATGTTTTATTGGCGTTACTTTCGGTTAAATTAATAATATCATCAACACTAGGGAAATGTATAGAATGTAGTTTTACAGTGTTGATAAATGATAGTTTATTTGCTTTATCAACATTGGTTGACGCTAATGTTTCAGCTTCCAAAAGTTTTCCGTCACGGATATTGTCTCTTATGTTCTTTTCAATCTCACTTGCAGAGCTTGTTAAATTTTCCAAAATATTCTTCGACTCCTGTTTAATACTGTTATAAGCCACCCCGAATAATGAATATAAGTCTTCAACACTTTCATTTAAATTCTCTTTCATTAGTTTAGTGCTTTCTATTGTAATGGTCTGTGCTTCAATAACTGTCTTGGCTTCTGGTGTATTGTCCAATAAACGTCTTTTAGGTGAAACACGTCTTTTATGTGTATTGTCCAATAAACGTCTTTTAGGTGAAACACGTCTTTTATGTGTATTGTCCAATAAACGTCTTTTTGGCGAATCACGTCTTTTATGTGTATTGTCTAATGAACGTCTTTTTGGCGAATCACGTCTTTTATGTGCATTGTCTAATGAACGTCTTTTTGGCGAATCACGTCTTTTATGTGTATTGTCTAATGAACGTCTTTTTGGCGAATCACGTCTTTTATGTGTATTGTCTAATAAACGTCTTTTTGGCGAATCACGTCTTTTATGTGTATTGTCTAATGAACGTCTTTTTAGCGAAACACGTCTTTTATGTGTATTGTCTAATGAACGTCTTTTTGGCGAAACACTTCTTTTATGTATATTGTCTAATGAATGTCTTTTTGGCGAAACAGCTCTTTTATGTGTTTTGTCTAATAAACGTCTTTTTGGCGAAACACTTCTTTTATGTCTTGCTTTGATGGATTCTATTGGTGATTTGATGTAGTCTGCTGTTTCTAATTGTTCATCCAGTCCACCTCTATTGAGAACATTTATCGTGAGTTTTTCTGATGGACCGGTTGACATCTGAAATATAAAGTTGACATATGTTTACTTATTTGTAATAAAAGGTGCTAAAACATTGCACAAACTTTCTCATTCATTTAACCTCAAAATCAAATAAATAAAACTAAAACATTTGTCACCAATAATAATTTCAATTCAGTAGTTCTCTAAAAGTGAAAATGAACCTTGGATAATTTGATTAAAAATCTAACTTTGTTTTTGGTAATTAATACTAAAACGAAATATTTTTAACATCTTGGTTAAATTCACTAAAATTTGAACGAATTCTGTAAAGCCGATATTAAAAATTGCCCTACATCTTTCTAGATGCTGTTTGTTTGGTTACACTTAAATAAAATGGGATCCTTAGATCCTATTTTGAGAATGTCGTAATATCTGTTGTAGTTTTTTTTTATTTTACCAAGTCATGAGCCATCGAAAAAAAAACTTTAAATATTTCCTCAATGTTTGCTCTGTAGCATATTGCAGCAATGAATACAATAGATGTACATCATTCCAAAAAACTACTTTTTGTATCTCAGGAAACCTAAAACCTTATACGTCAGCAAAACAAACTAGAAATTGATTTTTTTTAATTATCATTTATTCACACTTATGTGTGAAAGTAAACATGTATGTTACAAGATAGTTTATTATTAATACAATTACACGAATAAAAAACTACACATTAAATCTATAATTTGTCATATCGCAATTTACATTGATACACACGTTTACAAATATAGGTATTGTTGAGTAAGTTATCTGATTGGTCAATAATCTATATGTGTTTGGAGATACATCGGATTATTGGAGTGATATCTTTCTGTCATCTGAGAACGATTTTTCTGTGATAGGCTGTGCGCCTTATCCTTATTTGCTAATAACGCACTAACCTCAAATCCTGTTACAGGTTCTGTTCACGCGAATATAGAAAATAATGGAGACGGTCTACTGCAAGTATAGGCTTTGTCTTGTATCTAACTTAGACCTCTCCATCTCTCTAACAGTCAAACTGTTAGTATTCCCCTTTGTTAAAAGCTTCCAGATGTTTCTATTATGTTATAATCTCGTGAGTGTGTTCTTAGTAATGTCGTTTCGTTACATTCTTTAATGATGTTGCCTGTAAGCATGTGTGTGGATTAGGATCTATTTTATAAATAAATTTCAATTTTCCTCTTTACAATTAATTATTGTTTAACAACTGTTAAACACCAACAAATTACACTTTTATTTATTTACAATTCTTGAACAACTCTTTGTCATTATGTATGCTATGAATTTTGTTATTCTTATGAGCAGCTTTATTCATTATTTAATTCAACTATAATTTCTCTTACTCTTCAATTTAATTATTTATTTTTGTATTAAAACGTTTTTGTCTTTTTTTGAGAATTTCCCTAACCTTGTTCTAATTGCTCTGTATATGTATGATTAGAAGTCATGATGAAGTTTATTTTATTTTGATTAAATTTAACACTGATAAATTAAAAAATCCACACACATTAATTAACTTATTCAAATATGTAAAATGTATCACATAAATATTTTTATATCCCAGGAAAATAATTAAATAATATTGGTTGATGAAAATTTATTAATTGCTCTTAGCGCCAATTCAATTTAAAAACTTTAAATTGGAATTGTCAAACCTTGAGAGCTGCGTTGGTTTTTCCTGGTTATTTTCTGTGACGTCCTTCTGCGTCGTTGTGATCCTTAATTTATGTCCTATCCATAAGGATAGCTAGTCCTGGCCGTATAACCGTCCTTTCTGCACTACTCCTAATTCATGTGTTGAATTTATGCACATTTTTCCTTCGTGTTTTTTAACCACAAGCTCTCGCTTCCTCACTTCACTGAATTAATAATAATATTAATATTTTACCATCATTTTATATTTTAATTTTGATTTAAACTGACGTGGATTTAGATTATGTTTAAACTTTATTTTCAAAAGAGGATGTGTGGCTCAATTTTAGCCTAAAAGTGTTGTATGCTTATACCAAATTCTATCCCAGTTGTGGATTATACCATAGTTGCTTTTATAGCCTAATTATTACTTTTAATTGTTCCTTTCTTTATCGTAGTGTGCTCTATTATCGATATGCTAGGTTCGTTAATTAGTTTTCTTCTTTAAAAAATTTTTTTTAATATTTTTTTTTCGCTAATTAGCCTTAAACAATAATCTTGCATAATGTTGGTATTCTAACTCTGTCAAAAATACGTGAAACTTTGCATCCTACAAATTTCAATTTGTTTCTGTAGAAAATCCTTTTGTTTTTGTTAATACATTCTATAGCAGGTTTTTCAACCTGAGTTTTTCACTTTTGGTTGCCTAATTTTATTCGTCTGAACCAAGGCTTTCCGCACTACTTTGAGTGATGTTTCTAGTAGGCTAGTATCGTTCTCATGTTATTAGGGATTTGGTGTTGGGGTTATTTCTGAATCCTAATGTTCACACTTTTACTTGTTTTTCTTTGAAACTCGGTAGTGTCGTAGCGCACCACCGATAGAAAGATTGTTTAACTCATACTATTTTCACACTTCTAATCTCACTAACACTTTTCACGTTTTACTTATAATTAATTAACCTGGTATTTAACTAATCTTTTCTAAATTCATTAATAACACTTATTTTTAAATTTGGACTTTTTATTTTTTTCGTTTTCAAACTATTTGTGAGAACCATATAATCTAACTTTTTTTATTAAAACTTTTTTTTTTATTTTCCATTAACCTTTTATTATTTAATCTTCATGTATATTAAACATTTACAAAATTCTATTTTATTTAAATTATATTTCACTTGGAAAGTTGCCCTTTTCTGCCAACCTTTTAATTCTAATTTTTTTCTTAAAATTCTCAGGAACAACTTTACAATTTATTTTACTTTATTCTATAAAAATACTATGTTTTTGGGTTTTGATTAATTTTAAATCTCTCTGCTGTATTTTGTTTTCTTTCTTATTTTGCGTGTGTCAATTAATATGAAATACTTCTAACAGATATGAATTGCGTATTTCACCGACCCTTTCACCTTTTTATATCATAGCTTCATAATTCATCAAATACTAATTTTTATTGTAAAAAAGATAATGTTTAAAAGCGTTCGTGAAAGGTGACGTCAGCCCCTAGTCATGATCCACACCCACCAACCCGTTTGTTTCATCCCTTCGTGTTAACTTGACCAAAAAGCAGCCCCGTTATAGTACAGTGCTCAACGACAGATTTTGCCAAACCTCAATACTTTTTTCAAGATAGCTCAAAACCTCAAGATAGCTGGTAAGTATTACCATTTAAAGAATAAAAACTACTTTAATATTAATGAGCCAATGTAAGGATATCATAATACCTACCAAAATGATTTGAAAGAAGCTAAAAAAATCTGAAAGTAAATCAAAATAAAATATAATTTAAAATTGTAGAATTAAAAATATTTGGTTTTTGTGTAGTAATTAAGCAATTGTATATTGCATTACAAGCAGTTTCATTAAAATGATATTTGTATATAAATAATTTTGAGAGAGCTATATTCATAGTTCTCTCTAGAAGCAAGATTTAAAACATGTTCATAATAAAACAACTAAGGATGTTTTTTTTAAGATAAATATTGTTGTTATTTGGTTTACTAATACAACATAACCGTCTTATGACATTTCAGACAATACAATGGAAGGAAATAGGTATGACAGAGTAACTACTCTACAAGTACTGCTCCAATAATTTACAGTTCTGGAGATGGACCAGGATATTATTCAACATGATGGTACTTCGCCCCGCTATGAAAATTCAGCCAAACAAATACTAAACAACAATGTACAAGGGCGTTAGATTATTTTTGGATGTCAATTTTTAGATTGGCCACCCAGCCTCCTCATTTAACTTTGTGTACTTTTTCTCTTCTACTTATGGGGGTATTTAAAGCAGCAAGTGTACACCTATAGTTTTAACAATTATGAAGATTAGAAGGGCGTTACGAGTCATTTGTTAGGCGTTACTATTCTTGTGTCGTAAGTTATAGATAGGTTTCACTTTAAAAAAGCAATTTATTTTTTAATTTTATTTTCATTGGTTTTAAAAACAATAATTAATTTTTACTTTTTTAAAAAGAAAATGTCTATTTATCAAATTACTATTTTAGCAATAAAAGGTTTTTTTTCGAAGTGTAACAAAAGCGATACTTTATTACAAGGGCTGTTATTAAAAAGTATGTAAAATATTAAAATAAAATGTTGAGGCATAGGCAATTAAGAGAAAATAAAAAGCCTTTAGAAAGAAGCAATACTTATGATGTAGAAACTTGTCGACAAAAGTCAAGACAATTCTTGAAAGAGCAGGAAAATGTATTGACATAAATTAAGTACGTGCTAAAAAAATATAGACTAGAAAAAATAACAACAATTGTACAACATATTGTAAGTTATACAAATGAAATTGCTTTAAAATTAAAATGTCAATCATTTGGCTTAAAATTGTACCAAATACCTTCAGTATAAATATATTATTCTAATAACCTTTCATTCCTATAGATATTTATGTAATCCTTACCAACGGATGTTGCTCTGAAAGCGTTGTTTGTGTTCGATTATCCTTGGTAATTTCCCGCTTAATGTCTGCATCTGTAAAAGAGAGAAAAACTCAAATAAAACAATTTTGTATTAAAGTTACAAAGTCTTTTTAGTTTGGAGACACAAGGGAGTGTCCATACCAAGGGGTTTGACCTTTTCTTTTATGTGATGACTTTCTTTGACGATTTTCTTAGGATACTCAACAAAACCGCTTCAGGTCTGACGATGTAGTAAGTAATAGTTGATGTGGAAATATTTGTATCAAGTGACTGAGCTGCTCCGAGTATTATTGTGAAATGCAATGTGGTTGTAAGTAAACAATAACAATATAGTAGTGAAGGTGTTTGGTAGGAAAGAAATAATAAGACTTGATATTCTTGCTTTATATTTGTAGTGAAACTTTCTTTGGTATTTGGTGACATTACCATGGAACAATGGCAAGAATGCTGGATACACAGTGAATAATATGTCTTGAAAATACAGCAGCTGGGTGAAAGTTTTTTGACTTGTGTTATAATATCTTTCCACTAAATTAACCTATAAAGATTATGACACAAGAAAACAATTACTTCTTCTAATATAATGAAAGTATTCATAGGATGGTTCAGAACTTTCCAGAATAATATCTAAGGTCATAAATATTATATTTTAGAAATTATCTCTAAGCATACTCTGTTAGAACAGATTTTTTAAATGACAGGAAACACAACCATCTCTATCTGATTGTTAGTTCATAATTTATATATTGTTAAATTAATAATGGCATACGTTTATATTATTCCAAGATGAATATTTACAGTATAAATAAACAAAAGAAATCTATAGAGTTCACAATCAGTGCGTAAGGACGAGGTGTGTACATCAAATAAATGAGGTAAGTTTATTTTATGATAACTACCCCAAATTTTCATTTATCAAAAAAAATAAGAAAAAAACCTTTCTAAATGTGGACAAAATTTGACCACAATCCAATTATATTTAATGTATTCCACAATGTTTTTACTGTAGAGAACTTCACAACGAAAGAGTACAAGTCAGACAGAGAGACAACATAAAAAAAATAAATTACATAAAGAACCTCAAAACTGACATCAATAAAAAAAATAGCTAGAAATTGTCTTTCAAACCATAGCATATCTTTCTTCCATACTACGTATATGAATGAGCGAAAAAATATAATTTTATCTTTGTCCTGTGGCAACCCAACTTTACAAAACTTTGAGTTTAGTGCTAGGAAGAAGTTATTTATTATTATTATGCTTTCATTTATTTATAATATTTGTTTACTCATATGTAACTTGTTTTTAATTTGTTTTGAAAAAGTGAAGTTACCTTTAAAAAAAACTAAACATATGAATTTGATGAAACTGTGTTAGACAGAAAATTAGTTTAAATTATATTAAAACATAATTACTCTGACATTAGACATGTTAAATCAATTTATTACTTTTGATGATAGTTCAATGTTATTTCTTCAGACAATAAAATTACAAATTTCATATTCAAAATATATATTCAAAGACAATGTCAGAAGCTTTCTCACTGTCTATACTGAAGATATATCAAATCCCTACACGTAACATTATTGTACTGTAGACACATTTCGAAAATCTGATCTCTTGTGTGTTTCAGCCAATTTTGTCATCACTAAAAATTAGTTCAGCGGAGAAAAGTGAAATTTAATTTTATACTTGCATTATAACAAATATTTGCCTAGCCTTAAATAACGTAAGTGTGTTAGTGTAATAATCCATCCTCTATCTCGTATATTGTATGTTACTTACGGGATGCTTTGCAGTTTTTGTCGAAAAATCCATCGGAAATGTCCATCATCTTTGTATCTTTCTCTTGAACATCTGCATTCTGAAAAATAAATCAGAAATATATATATATCTACCAGACAATATGTTGTGTGTTGTTAAATAAACTTAGTACTGAATATACAGCGTGACTGAAAATAAAACCTCCTTTAACTTTGTTGACATTAAGATGTCTATGCATGGTTTAAAGTAATATAATTATGAGGGGCTTCTTCTTTGAGTGTTAAAAAAAATATTATACACTTTAGTTTGAGACAGAGCATGGAACAAGTAAACATCCCAAATTCGATACTGGGTGCATTCAAATAGTTTTCTGAATAACGAAATCGGATCTCCTTCTCCTAAATTTATAGTTATTAGAGAAAGTTCTCTTATGGGTCAATCAGTTTAAACAAATATATCCAAATCAACGTTTTAAATAATTAAATTCGAATTAAAACTTGTTACATTTATGAAATTATTAATTAATTCCACAATATTTTTTCGTATTCATTAAATTTAATTTTAATTTCTAACGTTTGTACGAGCCTATTCAAAACCTAAATTAATTGAGCTGGAATTGTACTTTGTGGCGAAACAGAAAATTTTATATTTAAATGAATATAATAATTTGTAGAGGGAAAAAAATGAATGGAGCATTATTTTATCTTGACGGTGAATTCTTATAACGTGTCTCTATTTTATTAATTATAGAAAAACTTATTGATTAGTATAACAAGCGTAATGAATCATCTATAATTTTTATTTTTTTTTATTTTTTAAGCACGTTGTTTTAAAATCTAGGGTTTCATTTACCAACTTTCTTTCATCTTGTTTGAACTTTGCATCATTTTTACTACTAAATAGTCCTCTTTATCATTTACATTTCTAATACTTACGGTTACAAGATATTTCCAAATTAATATAGATAAAATAAAAACAGAATTCATAATCTAATTTTGGTTGTTATTATGGAAGCGTAATGACTAATAATAAACTGATTTTATAACTATGTGGTTTTACAAATAGAAATAATAATTAAAATTCAATCAAACCTCTTACACTCTAACATTAAAAATGAATAAGATCTAAACGCAGAGGCTAACCTGTGGTTAATTGATTATCATCTATCTTCACATGAATAAGTACGTTCCAATTAGTTTTTATAAATACAAAGATTTATTATTCCGCATAACAAATTTATTATTGTAACTAATTCATATACCTTACTCGTAATATCTTTGTCCTAAACAATTGCTTACATTCTTAGTTCATGACAAAACAAATATTATTCTTTTATAATTTATTCTTAACATAACAAATATTCAAAGCCTAATTTCTAATTAAACAATCTTACTTAAAACACAAACACGCATTCACATACAAGCTTACGTGCGTGCAAGCATTTTATTGTGTTTTAAACACTAAAATTATTACTCTACGTGACGAGTATTTTAAGTGTTTTCTCAATTTTACCTTTAATATAATACAAACTACACACACTACGTGTTCTAAGTTTTACTCACCATAACTCAATAAATATGTGGATATAAAGCGTAACTCACTAACAAGTGAACGTTAAGGATAACTGAACGAAACCAATAAATATTAAACATAACTCACAAAACAAATTTATATTTAGCATAACACACGAAAAGAGCACTAAACCAATATACAGGGTGTCCAATAAGTAAAGTGCCAAACTCTGGGAAAAGGTTATATGGGTCAAAATAAAGAGAAAATCAAAAATACATTTTTTTCCAAAAACGCTTCGTTTACCAGATATCCACAATTTTGTATTTTTTACAAAATAATTGATATTTTCAAATTTTTCAACCGATCTTTATAAAACTCGGTAAGTATGTTTAAATAAAAGGGACCTACTGTAGACAAAAAATTCAACTTAGTCCAATTTAAAATTTCAAAATGGCGGCCATTTTAAACTTTTAATTGAAAATGGCGGAAAAACGGTAAAAAATACAAAAATTTACTAAGAACTTTATATAAAATTTTAGTTGCAATCTGTCAACACCAAAACATGAGAATCGAACAAAACATAACTGAGATACATTGAAATGCGTGTTAAGAGGCAGGAAAAATCATTTTTTAATCCCATTATGTGTTGTCACTCAATAAATGGTTTCAATGTATCTCGGTTATGTTTTGTTCGATTCTCATGTTTTTGGTGTTGTATATATATATTTATATATATATATATATATATATATATATATATATATATATATATAAAGCATAAATCACTAAACAAATTATTATTAAACATAATCTACTACAGAAAAGGATATTAGGCTAACTCACAAGTTAATACAAGTTAATTTTGAGCATAACTCACTAAAAAGGTTTATATTAAACATATCTCACATAATAAGCGCAAATTAGACATACCTCACAAAACGAGTTCATATTAACCATAACACAGAAAACAAGTGAATATTAAGCATAACTCGTTAAATATCTGAATATTAATCTTAACACAAGAAACGAGTTGATATTACCAGAAAAAAGGAATTAAACCAAATATTGCAAAACATTCCCAATCACAAATCCCCTAAAAAATCAAATCTAATCGTAACTACAAATAAAATTTCAGCAGTTGTAAATCCAAAAGTAGAAATAAATATGTGCAGTTTTTGAAAAATATACAAATAAATAATAAAATAGTTTCTGATCTTACTTCTCTTGTGTCATAAAGATGTCCTAAGCGTAGATCGTATGTCATTACATTGGAGCTGTTTCGTCGGCGGTAATGGTACATATTAATATGCATAAATTACGACAAAATATATTTAGAATATTTGAACTTTTTAAGTTATAACCTAAATAGTTGGTATTTAAATGATAACTGTTATATAATTTAACACTCTTACAAGACAATCCTTCAACTCCTATCATGATTGATCAACAGCTCACCTAAAATATCAAGACAATGTCATTAAATGAATGTGTTATATTCAAGTTGGAGAAATATGAATTTTTTATAATAACGAATTTATGTGATCAAAATCACTGTAGGTTCTTAAGATAGAGTATTCATAAGATAAAATGTATATTAAAAAATGATTTACAATTCATAATTCCTTACACAAAATTGTTGTATTAGTAAAATAAAGCTGTTCAACGTAAATGGATTTTATATCTTACTTGAGAGCATAAACAGTATGAGGGAAGTATGTGTAGTAATAAACCAATCTATATTGTATATCTGCAGTTTTACTGTGTTACTGAATAGAGATATTCAACGTAAATGGATTTTATATCTTACTTGAGAGTATAAACAGTATGAGGAAAGTTTGTGTAGTAAGAAACCAATCTATATTGTATATCTGCAGTGTTATTGTGTTACTGAATAGAGATATTCAGCGTAAATGGATTTTATATCTTACTTGAGAGCATAAACAGTATGAGGAAAGTTTGTGTAGTAAGAAACCAATCCATATTGTATATCTGCAGTTTTACTGTGTTACTGAATAGAGATATTCAGCGTAAATGGATTTTATATCTTACTTGAGAGCATAAACAGTATGAGGGAAGTTTGTGTAGTAAGAAACCAATCCATATTGTATATCTGCAGTTTTACTGTGTTACTGAATAGCGATATTCAACGTAAATGGATTTTATATCTTACTTGAGAGTATAAACAGTAAGAGGGAAGATTGTGTAGTAATAAACCAATCCATATTGTATATCTGCAGTTTTACTGTGTTACTGAATAGCGATATTCAACGTAAATGGATTTTATATCTTACTTGAGAGTATAAACAGTAAGAGGGAAGATTGTGTAGTAATAAACCAATCCATATTGTATATCTGCAGTTTTACTGTGTTACTGAATAGAGATATTCAACGTAAATGGATTTCATATCTTACTTGAGAGCATAAACAGTAAGAGGGAAGATTGTGTAGTAAGAAACCAATCCATATTGTATATCTGCAGTTTTACTGTGTTACTGAATAGAGATATTCAACGTAAATGGATTTCATATCTTACTTGAGAGCATAAACAGTAAGAGGGAAGATTGTGTAGTAAGAAACCAATCCATATTGTATATCTGCAGTGTTACTGTGTTACTAAATAGAGATATTCTTTGTAAATGTATTTTATATCTTACTTGAGAGTATAAACAGTATGAGGGAAGTTTGTGTAGTAAGAAACCAATCCATATTGTATATCTGCAGTGTTACTGTGTTACTGAATAGAGATATTCAACGTAAATGGATTTTATATCTTACTTGAGAGTATAAACAGTATGAGGGAAGTTTGTGTAGTAAGAAACCAATCCATATTGTATATCTGCAGTTTTACTGTGTTACTGAATAGAGATATTCAACGTAAATGGATTTTATATCTTACTTGAGAGCATAAACAGTAAGAGGGAAGATTGTGTAGTAATAAACAAATCCATATTGTATATCTGCAGTTTTACTGTGTTACTGAATAGAGATATTCAACGTAAATGGATTTCATATCTTACTTGAGAGCATAAACAGTAAGAGGGAAGATTGTGTAGTAAGAAACCAATCCATATTGTATATCTGCAGTGTTACTGTGTTACTAAATAGAGATATTCTTTGTAAATGTATTTTATATCTTACTTGAGAGTATAAACAGTATGAGGGAAGTTTGTGTAGTAAGAAACCAATCCATATTGTATATCTGCAGTGTTACTGTGTTACTGAATAGAGATATTCAACGTAAACGGATTTTATATCTTACTTGAGAGTATAAACAGTATCAGGGAAGTTTGTGTAGTAAGAAACCAATCCATATTGTATATCTGCAGTTTTACTGTGTTACTGAATAGAGATATTCAACGTAAATGTATAATATATCTTACTTGAGAGTATAAACAGTATGAGGGAAGTTTGTGTAGTAATAAACCAATCCATATTGTATATCTGTAGTGTTACTGTGTTACTGAATAGAGATATTCAACGTAAACGGATTTTATATCTTACTTGAGAGTATAAACAGTATCAGGGAAGTTTGTGTAGTAAGAAACCAATCTATATTGTATATCTGCAGTGTTACTGTGTTACTGAATAGAGATATTCAACGTAAATGGATTTCATATCTTACTTGAGAGTATAAACAGTATCAGGGAAGTTTGTGTAGTAAGAAATCAATCCATATTGTATATCTGCAGTGTTACTGTGTTACTGAATAGAGATATTCAACGTAAATGGATTTCATATCTTACTTGAGAGTATAAACAGTATGAGGGAAGTTTGTGTAGTAAGAAATCAATCCATATTGTATATCTGCAGTGTTACTGTGTTACTGAATAGAGATATTCTTTGTAAATGTATTTTATATCTTACTTGAGAGTATAAACAGTATCAGGGAAGTTTGTGTAGTATGAAACCAATCCATATTGTATATCTGCAGTTTTACTGTGTTACTGAATAGAGATATTCTTTGTAAATGTATTTTATATCTTACTTGAGAGTATAAACAGTATGAGGGAAGTTTGTGTAGTAAGAAACCAATCCATATTGTATATCTGCAGTGTTACTGTGTTACTGAAGAGAGATATTCAACGTAAATGGATTTTATATCTTACTTGAGAGTATAAACAGTATCAGGGAAGTTTGTGTAGTAAGAAACCAATCCATATTGTATATCTGCAGTGTTACTGTGTTACTGAATAGCGATATTCAACGTAAATGTATTTTATATCTTACTTGAGAGTATAAACAGTATCAGGGAAGTTTGTGTAGTAAGAAACCAATCTATATTGTATATCTGCAGTTTTACTGTGTTACTGAATAGAGATATTCTTTGTAAATGTATTTTATATCTTACTTGATAGTATAAACAGTATCAGGGAAGTTTGTGTAGTAAGAAACCAATCCATATTGTATATCTGCAGTGTTACTGTGTTACTGAATAGCGATATTCTTTGTAAACGGATTTTATATCTTACTTGAGAGTATAAACAGTATCAGGGAAGTTTGTGTAGTAAGAAACCAATCCATATTGTATATCTGCAGTTTTACTGTGTTACTGAATAGAGATATTCTTTGTAAATGTATTTTATATCTTACTTGAGAGTATAAACAGTATCAGGGAAGTTTGTGTAGTATGAAACCAATCCATATTGTATATCTGCAGTTTTACTGTGTTACTGAATAGAGATATTCTTTGTAAATGTATTTTATATCTTACTTGAGAGTATAAACAGTATGAGGGAAGTTTGTGTAGTAAGAAACCAATCCATATTGTATATCTGCAGTGTTACTGTGTTACTGAATAGAGATATTCTTTGTAAATGGATTTCATATCTTACTTGAGAAAATAAACAGTATGAGGGAAGTTTGTGTAGTAATAAACCAATCCATATTGTATATCTGCAGTGTTACTGTGTTACTGAATAGAGATATTCTTTGTAAATGTATTTTATATCTTACTTGAGAGTATAAACAGTATCAGGGAAGTTTGTGTAGTATGAAACCAATCCATATTGTATATCTGCAGTGTTACTGTGTTACTGAATAGAGATATTCAACGTAAATGGATTTCATATCTTACTTGAGAAAATAAACAGTATGAGGGAAGTTTGTGTAGTAATAAACCAATCCATATTGTATATCTGCAGTGTTACTGTGTTACTGAATAGAGATATTCTTTGTAAATGTATTTTATATCTTACTTGAGAGTATAAACAGTATCAGGGAAGTTTGTGTAGTATGAAACCAATCCATATTGTATATCTGCAGTTTTACTGTGTTACTGAATAGAGATATTCTTTGTAAATGTATTTTATATCTTACTTGAGAGTATAAACAGTATGAGGGAAGTTTGTGTAGTAAGAAACCAATCCATATTGTATATCTGCAGTGTTACTGTGTTACTGAATAGAGATATTCTTTGTAAATGTATTTTATATCTTACTTGAGAGTATAAACAGTATCAGGGAAGTTTGTGTAGTATGAAACCAATCCATATTGTATATCTGCAGTTTTACTGTGTTACTGAATAGAGATATTCTTTGTAAATGTATTTTATATCTTACTTGAGAGTATAAACAGTATCAGGGAAGTTTGTGTAGTATGAAACCAATCCATATTGTATATCTGCAGTTTTACTGTGTTACTGAATAGAGATATTCTTTGTAAATGTATTTTATATCTTACTTGAGAGTATAAACAGTATGAGGGAAGTTTGTGTAGTAAGAAACCAATCCATATTGTATATCTGCAGTGTTACTGTGTTACTGAATAGAGATATTCTTTGTAAATGTATTTTATATCTTACTTGAGAGTATAAACAGAATGAGGGAAGTTTGTGTAGTAAGAAACCAATCCATATTGTATATCTGCAGTGTTACTGTGTTACTGAATAGAGATATTCTGTGTAAATGTATTTTATATCTTACTTGAGAGTATAAACAGAATGAGGGAAGTTTGTGTAGTAAGAAACCAATCCATATTGTATATCTGCAGTGTTACTGTGTTACTGAATAGAGATATTCTGTGTAAATGTATTTTATATCTTACTTGAGAGTATAAACAGAATGAGGGAAGTTTGTGTAGTAAGAAACCAATCCATATTGTATATCTGCAGTGTTACTGTGTTACTGAATAGAGATATTCTTTGTAAATGTATTTTATATCTTACTTGAGAGTATAAACAGTATCAGGGAAGTTTGTGTAGTAAGAAACCAATCCATATTGTATATCTGCAGTGTTACTGTGTTACTGAATAGAGATATTCAACGTAAATGGATTTTATATCTTACTTGAGAGTATAAACAGTATCAGGGAAGTTTGTGTAGTAAGAAATCAATCCATATTGTATATCTGCAGTGTTACTGTGTTACTGAATAGAGATATTCTTTGTAAATGTATTTTATATCTTACTTGAGAGTATAAACAGTATCAGGGAAGTTTGTGTAGTAAGAAACCAATCCATATTGTATATCTGCAGTGTTACTGTGTTACTGAATAGAGATATTCTGTGTAAATGTATTTTATATCTTACTTGAGAGTATAAACAGTATCAGGGAAGTTTGTGTAGTAAGAAATCAATCCATATTGTATATCTGCAGTGTTACTGTGTTACTGAATAGAGATATTCTTTGTAAATGGATTTTATATCTTACTTGAGAGTATAAACAGTATCAGGGAAGTTTGTGTAGTAAGAAATCAATCCATATTGTATATCTGCAGTGTTACTGTGTTACTGAATAGAGATATTCTTTGTAAATGTATTTTATATCTTACTTGAGAGTATAAACAGTATCAGGGAAGTTTGTGTAGTAAGAAACCAATCCATATTGTATATCTGCAGTTTTACTGTGTTACTGAATAGAGATATTCAACGTAAACGGATTTTATATCTTACTTGAGAGTATAAACAGTATCAGGGAAGTTTGTGTAGTAAGAAACCAATCCATATTGTATATCTGCAGTGTTACTGTGTTACTGAATAGAGATATTCAACGTAAATGTATTTTATATCTTACTTGAGAGTATAAACAGTATGAGGGAAGTTTGTGTAGTAAGAAACCAATCCATATTGTATATCTGCAGTGTTACTGTGTTACTGAATAGAGATATTCAACGTAAATGTATTTTATATCTTACTTGAGAGTATAAACAGTATCAGGGAAGTTTGTGTAGTAAGAAACCAATCCATATTGTATATCTGCAGTGTTACTGTGTTACTGAATAGAGATATTCAACGTAAATGGATTTTATATCTTACTTGAGAGTATAAACAGTATCAGGGAAGTTTGTGTAGTAAGAAATCAATCCATATTGTATATCTGCAGTGTTACTGTGTTACTGAATAGAGATATTCTTTGTAAATGTATTTTATATCTTACTTGAGAGTATAAACAGTATCAGGGAAGTTTGTGTAGTAAGAAATCAATCCATATTGTATATCTGCAGTGTTACTGTGTTACTGAATAGAGATATTCTTTGTAAATGTATTTTATATCTTACTTGAGAGTATAAACAGTATCAGGGAAGTTTGTGTAGTAAGAAACCAATCCATATTGTATATCTGCAGTGTTACTGTGTTACTGAATAGAGATATTCTTTGTAAATGTATTTTATATCTTACTTGAGAGTATAAACAGTATCAGGGAAGTTTGTGTAGTAAGAAACCAATCCATATTGTATATCTGCAGTGTTACTGTGTTACTGAATAGAGATATTCTTTGTAAATGTATTTTATATCTTACTTGAGAGTATAAACAGTATCAGGGAAGTTTGTGTAGTAAGAAACCAATCCATATTGTATATCTGCAGTGTTACTGTGTTACTGTATAGCGATATTCAACGTAAATGTATTTTATATCTTACTTGAGAGTATAAACAGAATGAGGGAAGTTTGTGTAGTAAGAAACCAATCCATATTGTATATCTGCAGTGTTACTTTGTTACTGAATAGAGATATTCTTTGTAAATGTATTTTATATCTTACTTGAGAGTATAAACAGAATGAGGGAAGTTTGTGTAGTAAGAAACCAATCCATATTGTATATCTGCAGTGTTACTGTGTTACTGAATAGCGATATTCAACGTAAATGTATTTTATATCTTACTTGAGAGTATAAACAGTATCAGGGAAGTTTGTGTAGTAAGAAACCAATCCATATTGTATATCTGCAGTGTTACTGTGTTACTGAATAGAGATATTCTTTGTAAATGAATTTTATATCTTACTTGAGAGTATAAACAGTATCAGGGAAGTTTGTGTAGTAAGAAACCAATCCATATTGTATATCTGCAGTGTTACTGTGTTACTGAATAGCGATATTCAACGTAAATGTATTTTATATCTTACTTGAGAGTATAAACAGTATCAGGAAGTTTGTGTAGTAAGAAACCAATCCATATTGTATATCTGCAGTTTTACTGTGTTACTGAATAGAGATATTCTTTGTAAATGTATTTTATATCTTACTTGAGAGTATAAACAGTATCAGGGAAGTTTGTGTAGTAAGAAACCAATCCATATTGTATATCTGCAGTGTTACTGTGTTACTGAATAGAGATATTCAACGTAAATGTATTTTATATCTTACTTGAGAGTATAAACAGTATCAGGGAAGTTTGTGTAGTAAGAAACCAATCCATATTGTATATCTGCAGTGTTACTGTGTTACTGAATAGAGATATTCTGTGTAAATGTATTTTATATCTTACTTGATAGTATAAACAGAATGAGGGAAGTTTGTGTAGTAAGAAACCAATCCATATTGTATATCTGCAGTGTTACTGTGTTACTGAATAGAGATATTCTTTGTAAATGTATTTTATATCTTACTTGAGAGTATAAACAGAATGAGGGAAGTTTGTGTAGTAAGAAACCAATCCATATTGTATATCTGCAGTGTTACTGTGTTACTGAATAGAGATATTCAACGTAAATGGATTTTATATCTTACTTGAGAGTATAAACAGTATCAGGGAAGTTTGTGTAGTAAGAAACCAATCCATATTGTATATCTGCAGTGTTACTGTGTTACTGAATAGAGATATTCTGTGTAAATGTATTTTATATCTTACTTGAGAGTATAAACAGAATGAGGGAAGTTTGTGTAGTAAGAAACCAATCCATATTGTATATCTGCAGTGTTACTGTGTTACTGAATAGAGATATTCTTTGTAAATGTATTTTATATCTTACTTGAGAGTATAAACAGAATGAGGGAAGTTTGTGTAGTAAGAAACCAATCCATATTGTATATCTGCAGTGTTACTGTGTTACTGAATAGAGATATTCTTTGTAAATGTATTTTATATCTTACTTGAGAGTATAAACAGTATCAGGGAAGTTTGTGTAGTAAGAAACCAATCCATATTGTATATCTGCAGTGTTACTGTGTTACTGAATAGAGATATTCAACGTAAATGGATTTTATATCTTACTTGAGAGTATAAACAGTATCAGGGAAGTTTGTGTAGTAAGAAATCAATCCATATTGTATATCTGCAGTGTTACTGTGTTACTGAATAGAGATATTCTTTGTAAATGTATTTTATATCTTACTTGAGAGTATAAACAGTATCAGGGAAGTTTGTGTAGTAAGAAACCAATCCATATTGTATATCTGCAGTGTTACTGTGTTACTGAATAGAGATATTCTTTGTAAATGTATTTTATATCTTACTTGAGAGTATAAACAGTATCAGGGAAGTTTGTGTAGTAAGAAACCAATCCATATTGTATATCTGCAGTGTTACTGTGTTACTGAATAGAGATATTCTTTGTAAATGTATTTTATATCTTACTTGAGAGTATAAACAGTATCAGGGAAGTTTGTGTAGTAAGAAACCAATCCATATTGTATATCTGCAGTGTTACTGTGTTACTGTATAGCGATATTCAACGTAAATGTATTTTATATCTTACTTGAGAGTATAAACAGAATGAGGGAAGTTTGTGTAGTAAGAAACCAATCCATATTGTATATCTGCAGTGTTACTTTGTTACTGAATAGAGATATTCTTTGTAAATGTATTTTATATCTTACTTGAGAGTATAAACAGAATGAGGGAAGTTTGTGTAGTAAGAAACCAATCCATATTGTATATCTGCAGTGTTACTGTGTTACTGAATAGCGATATTCAACGTAAATGTATTTTATATCTTACTTGAGAGTATAAACAGTATCAGGGAAGTTTGTGTAGTAAGAAACCAATCCATATTGTATATCTGCAGTGTTACTGTGTTACTGAATAGAGATATTCTTTGTAAATGAATTTTATATCTTACTTGAGAGTATAAACAGTATCAGGGAAGTTTGTGTAGTAAGAAACCAATCCATATTGTATATCTGCAGTGTTACTGTGTTACTGAATAGCGATATTCAACGTAAATGTATTTTATATCTTACTTGAGAGTATAAACAGTATCAGGAAGTTTGTGTAGTAAGAAACCAATCCATATTGTATATCTGCAGTTTTACTGTGTTACTGAATAGAGATATTCTTTGTAAATGTATTTTATATCTTACCTGAGAGTATAAACAGTATCAGGGAAGTTTGTGTAGTAAGAAACCAATCCATATTGTATATCTGCAGTGTTACTGTGTTACTGAATAGAGATATTCTTTGTAAATGTATTTTATATCTTACTTGAGAGTATAAACAGTATCAGGGAAGTTTGTGTAGTAAGAAACCAATCCATATTGTATATCTGCAGTTTTACTGTGTTACTGAATAGAGATATTCTTTGTAAATGTATTTTATATCTTACTTGAGAGTATAAACAGTATCAGGGAAGTTTGTGTAGTAAGAAACCAATCCATATTGTATATCTGCAGTGTTACTGTGTTCCTGAATAGAGATATTCAACGTAAATGTATTTTATATCCTACTTGAGAGCGTAAACAGTATCAGGGAAGTTTGTGTAGTAAGAAACCAATCCATATTGTATATCTGCAGTGTTACTGTGTTACTGAATAGAGATATTCTCGTAAATGTATTTTATATCCTACTTGAGAGCGTAAACAGTAAGAGGGAAGATTGTGTAGTAAGAAACCAATCCATATTGTATATCTGCAGTGTTACTGTGTTACTGAATAGAGATATTCTTTGTAAATGTATTTTATATCTTACTTGAGAGTATAAACAGTATCAGGGAAGTTTGTGTAGTAAGAAACCAATCCATATTGTATATCTGCAGTGTTACTGTGTTACTGAATAGCGATATTCAACGTAAATGTATTTTATATCTTACTTGAGAGTATAAACAGAATGAGGGAAGTTTGTGTAGTAAGAAACCAATCCATATTGTATATCTGCAGTGTTACTGTGTTACTGAATAGAGATATTCTTTGTAAATGTATTTTATATCTTACTTGAGAGTATAAACAGTATCAGGGAAGTTTGTGTAGTAAGAAACCAATCCATATTGTATATCTGCAGTGTTACTGTGTTACTGAATAGAGATATTCTTTGTAAATGTATTTTATATCTTACTTGAGAGTATAAACAGAATGAGGGAAGTTTGTGTAGTAAGAAACCAATCTATATTGTATATCTGCAGTGTTACTGTGTTACTGAATGGAGATATTCTTTGTAAATGTATTTTATATCTTACTTGAGAGTATAAACAGTAAGAGGGAAGATTGTGTAGTAAGAAACCAATCCATATTGTATATCTGCAGTGTTACTGTGTTACTGAATAGCGATATTCAACGTAAATGTATTTTATATCTTACTTGAGAGTATAAACAGTATCAGGGAAGTTTGTGTAGTAAGAAACCAATCCATATTGTATATCTGCAGTGTTACTGTGTTACTGAATAGAGATATTCTTTGTAAATGTATTTTATATCTTACTTGAGAGTATAAACAGTATCAGGGAAGTTTGTGTAGTAAGAAACCAATCCATATTGTATATCTGCAGTGTTACTGTGTTACTGAATAGCGATATTCAACGTAAATGTATTTTATATCTTACTTGAGAGTATAAACAGTATCAGGGAAGTTTGTGTAGTAAGAAACCAATCCATATTGTATATCTGCAGTTTTACTGTGTTACTGAATAGAGATATTCTTTGTAAATGTATTTTATATCTTACTTGAGAGTATAAACAGTATCAGGGAAGTTTGTGTAGTAAGAAACCAATCCATATTGTATATCTGCAGTGTTACTGTGTTACTGAATAGAGATATTCTTTGTAAATGTATTTTATATCTTACTTGAGAGTATAAACAGAATGAGGGAAGTTTGTGTAGTAAGAAACCAATCCATATTGTATATCTGCAGTGTTACTGTGTTACTGAATAGAGATATTCAACGTAAATGGATTTTATATCTTACTTGAGAGTATAAACAGTATCAGGGAAGTTTGTGTAGTAAGAAACCAATCCATATTGTATATCTGCAGTGTTACTGTGTTACTGAATAGAGATATTCTGTGTAAATGTATTTTATATCTTACTTGAGAGTATAAACAGAATGAGGGAAGTTTGTGTAGTAAGAAACCAATCCATATTGTATATCTGCAGTGTTACTGTGTTACTGAATAGAGATATTCTTTGTAAATGTATTTTATATCTTACTTGAGAGTATAAACAGAATGAGGGAAGTTTGTGTAGTAAGAAACCAATCCATATTGTATATCTGCAGTGTTACTGTGTTACTGAATAGAGATATTCTTTGTAAATGTATTTTATATCTTACTTGAGAGTATAAACAGTATCAGGGAAGTTTGTGTAGTAAGAAACCAATCCATATTGTATATCTGCAGTGTTACTGTGTTACTGAATAGAGATATTCAACGTAAATGGATTTTATATCTTACTTGAGAGTATAAACAGTATCAGGGAAGTTTGTGTAGTAAGAAATCAATCCATATTGTATATCTGCAGTGTTACTGTGTTACTGAATAGAGATATTCTTTGTAAATGTATTTTATATCTTACTTGAGAGTATAAACAGTATCAGGGAAGTTTGTGTAGTAAGAAACCAATCCATATTGTATATCTGCAGTGTTACTGTGTTACTGAATAGAGATATTCTTTGTAAATGTATTTTATATCTTACTTGAGAGTATAAACAGTATCAGGGAAGTTTGTGTAGTAAGAAACCAATCCATATTGTATATCTGCAGTGTTACTGTGTTACTGAATAGAGATATTCAACGTAAATGTATTTTATATCTTACTTGAGAGTATAAACAGTATCAGGGAAGTTTGTGTAGTAAGAAACCAATCCATATTGTATATCTGCAGTGTTACTGTGTTACTGTATAGCGATATTCAACGTAAATGTATTTTATATCTTACTTGAGAGTATAAACAGAATGAGGGAAGTTTGTGTAGTAAGAAACCAATCCATATTGTATATCTGCAGTGTTACTTTGTTACTGAATAGAGATATTCTTTGTAAATGTATTTTATATCTTACTTGAGAGTATAAACAGAATGAGGGAAGTTTGTGTAGTAAGAAACCAATCCATATTGTATATCTGCAGTGTTACTGTGTTACTGAATAGCGATATTCAACGTAAATGTATTTTATATCTTACTTGAGAGTATAAACAGTATCAGGGAAGTTTGTGTAGTAAGAAACCAATCCATATTGTATATCTGCAGTGTTACTGTGTTACTGAATAGAGATATTCTTTGTAAATGAATTTTATATCTTACTTGAGAGTATAAACAGTATCAGGGAAGTTTGTGTAGTAAGAAACCAATCCATATTGTATATCTGCAGTGTTACTGTGTTACTGAATAGCGATATTCAACGTAAATGTATTTTATATCTTACTTGAGAGTATAAACAGTATCAGGAAGTTTGTGTAGTAAGAAACCAATCCATATTGTATATCTGCAGTTTTACTGTGTTACTGAATAGAGATATTCTTTGTAAATGTATTTTATATCTTACCTGAGAGTATAAACAGTATCAGGGAAGTTTGTGTAGTAAGAAACCAATCCATATTGTATATCTGCAGTGTTACTGTGTTACTGAATAGAGATATTCTTTGTAAATGTATTTTATATCTTACTTGAGAGTATAAACAGTATCAGGGAAGTTTGTGTAGTAAGAAACCAATCCATATTGTATATCTGCAGTTTTACTGTGTTACTGAATAGAGATATTCTTTGTAAATGTATTTTATATCTTACTTGAGAGTATAAACAGTATCAGGGAAGTTTGTGTAGTAAGAAACCAATCCATATTGTATATCTGCAGTGTTACTGTGTTCCTGAATAGAGATATTCAACGTAAATGTATTTTATATCCTACTTGAGAGCGTAAACAGTATCAGGGAAGTTTGTGTAGTAAGAAACCAATCCATATTGTATATCTGCAGTGTTACTGTGTTACTGAATAGAGATATTCTCGTAAATGTATTTTATATCCTACTTGAGAGCGTAAACAGTAAGAGGGAAGATTGTGTAGTAAGAAACCAATCCATATTGTATATCTGCAGTGTTACTGTGTTACTGAATAGAGATATTCTTTGTAAATGTATTTTATATCTTACTTGAGAGTATAAACAGTATCAGGGAAGTTTGTGTAGTAAGAAACCAATCCATATTGTATATCTGCAGTGTTACTGTGTTACTGAATAGCGATATTCAACGTAAATGTATTTTATATCTTACTTGAGAGTATAAACAGAATGAGGGAAGTTTGTGTAGTAAGAAACCAATCCATATTGTATATCTGCAGTGTTACTGTGTTACTGAATAGAGATATTCTTTGTAAATGTATTTTATATCTTACTTGAGAGTATAAACAGTATCAGGGAAGTTTGTGTAGTAAGAAACCAATCCATATTGTATATCTGCAGTGTTACTGTGTTACTGAATAGAGATATTCTTTGTAAATGTATTTTATATCTTACTTGAGAGTATAAACAGAATGAGGGAAGTTTGTGTAGTAAGAAACCAATCTATATTGTATATCTGCAGTGTTACTGTGTTACTGAATAGAGATATTCTTTGTAAATGTATTTTATATCTTACTTGAGAGTATAAACAGTAAGAGGGAAGATTGTGTAGTAAGAAACCAATCCATATTGTATATCTGCAGTGTTACTGTGTTACTGAATAGCGATATTCAACGTAAATGTATTTTATATCTTACTTGAGAGTATAAACAGTATCAGGGAAGTTTGTGTAGTAAGAAACCAATCCATATTGTATATCTGCAGTGTTACTGTGTTACTGAATAGAGATATTCTTTGTAAATGTATTTTATATCTTACTTGAGAGTATAAACAGTATCAGGGAAGTTTGTGTAGTAAGAAACCAATCCATATTGTATATCTGCAGTGTTACTGTGTTACTGAATAGCGATATTCAACGTAAATGTATTTTATATCTTACTTGAGAGTATAAACAGTATCAGGGAAGTTTGTGTAGTAAGAAACCAATCCATATTGTATATCTGCAGTTTTACTGTGTTACTGAATAGAGATATTCTTTGTAAATGTATTTTATATCTTACTTGAGAGTATAAACAGTATCAGGGAAGTTTGTGTAGTAAGAAACCAATCCATATTGTATATCTGCAGTGTTACTGTGTTCCTGAATAGAGATATTCAACGTAAATGTATTTTATATCCTACTTGAGAGCGTAAACAGTATCAGGGAAGTTTGTGTAGTAAGAAACCAATCCATATTGTATATCTGCAGTGTTACTGTGTTACTGAATAGAGATATTCTCGTAAATGTGTTTTATATCCTACTTGAGAGCGTAAACAGTAAGAGGGAAGATTGTGTAGTAAGAAACCAATCCATATTGTATATCTGCAGTGTTACTGTGTTACTGAATAGAGATATTCTGCGTAAATGGATTTTATATCTTACTTGAGAGCATAAACAGTATGAGGGAAGATTGTGTAGTAAGAAACCAATCCATATTGTATATCTGCAGTGTTACTGTGTTACTGAATAGAGATATACAACGTAAATGGATTTCATATCTCACTTGAGAGCATAAACAGTAAGAGGGTATTTTGTGTAGTAAGAAACCAATTTATATTGTATATCTGCAGTGTTACTGTGTTACTGAATAGAGATATTCTGTGTAAATGTATTTTATATCTTACTTGAGAGCGTAAACAGTAAGAGGGAAGATTGTGTAGTAAGAAACCAATCCATATTGTATATCTGCAGTGTTACTGTGTTACTGAATAGAGATATTCAGCGTAAATGGACTTTATATCTTACTTGAGAGCATAAACAGAATGAGAGACGGTTGTGTAGTAAGAAACCAATCCATATTGTATATCTGCAGTTTTACTGTGTTACTGAATCGAGGTATTCAACGTAAATGGATTTCATATCTTACTTGAGGCTACACACGGAATGAGGAAAGTTTGTGTAGTAAGAAACCAATCCATATTGTATATCTGCAGTGTTACTGTGTTCCTGAATAGAGATATTCAACGTAAATGGATTTTATATCTTACTTGAGAGAATAAACAGTATGAGGGAAGTTTGTGTAGTAAGAAACCAATCCATATTGTACTTTTGTTGATTTGCGTGTTAGTGAATAGAGTTATTCAGAGAGAATGGATTGTCTACCTCATCTTAGAGCATAAATGGACAGAGATAAATTTACGAAATAAGAAATAATTCCCAGTTTTATTACTATGGAGTCGCTATGTTAGTGAATATAGTATATATATATATATATATATATATATATATATATATATATATATATATATATATATAGTAATATAGTACGGATTATATGTCATTTAGATATGAACGTCTTCGATTTGATTAGTGTTGTGGCATGCCTTATTGTTGGCAGCATTATCATTATCTGTCTGACTGTGGGTTTCTCAAAATGTGAACTAAAACTTTTAGTTTACAATAATCAGATTATCTTCTTCCACAACAGTCTAATCATAGCTACAAATGGCATCATGATGTATAATATTGAATTTTGAAGATAGAATATCAATTTGTGATCAGACTTTTAAAATAACTTTTCCTTACGAACGTACAACTGTTCACATTCCATCGTTACTGTAACGGCTTCAGACATTTTATGAAATAATTACCTGATATTTTTCGCCATTGCCAACCTACCGAAATAATCGTCGGTTCCAAAGTTTAAATAATTTTTAGTACAGAGCCTTCGTAATGAAATTATCTATAATATCCAGACACAAATTTTATTGGGAACTTCTTAGTTACTAAATGAACCACCATTACAGTCCGTTTGCTTAACATTTATAATTAGATTTTAAATTCAAACTTTATCAGAAAAATACAACAGCCAATACGAGGTGGGCGATGCCTAAGATTTCACGGTTAGTTGGTTAGTAATGAACTCTATCCATTGTGTACATCAAATCGGGGTTCGAGCACTACTATACATATTGAAAAAGTAGAGTCATCTTCAAAATAAAATACTTGAAGATAAATTATGTGTTTGAATTTAAAAAAAATCTTTATATATATATATATATATATCGTACACGTAATGTGTTTATTTTAGGCGATGTTTTTATGTCGCGTAATAGTGTGAACTCACTGCATTAAATACATGCTTCCAAGCTAAGGCTCCACTCTTAATGGGACGCACTATACAGTTTTAAAACAGCTGTTAAAGTTTTAAAACAGCTGTTAAACTATCAATCTTTCGTAGACTTAAACAATTCTATTAGTATATCTGCTGCATTTTAAGAGTAATTTCGGCTGATTTCATTCGAGAATCGAGAAAAGTTGTCACTGAGCGTTGTCATAGGAGCATTTTCTTTAAATAGAATTTTAAACACAACACAAATAAAAACACATGTGTATATAAATATGTCTATAAATAAAACATAATATTATTAGCGTTTATGATTTATATCAAAACATTAATTATTGCGTGCCATGTGAAAATAGTTTTAATTTTACTTTCCATTGTATAAATTAATATTTGCACAACAGACACTCACAGAATGTGCTTAAGTTTTAAACTGCCAGTATGGTTGTCAGAGTGACAGAGAGTTAATATCTCATTAATATTTGTTACTCTTATGAAATAATTTAATGTTACAACCGTGGATACATGATGGAATTCCATGATAATGGAAATAATGAGACGATTATTTAATTCCACAAAACAGCTTTAATTGCGACATATGTTTCGAACAAATACATCTTAACTCATCACCAATATTGAGACCTATTATGTAACGTTTGTTTTCTAAAACACCCCCACTTCCATCCCACAGGTTAGATCATTGACCTTTCTTTTGTCATTACTCAACCCCCTTTACTCTAACCTTTCCTCTTGTCTCACATTTTTAGTTTAGACTTGTTTTGTTTTCAATTTAGTAGCTTGAAAATGCCTAACGGCGAAACAATGTCGCAATTACAGCTGTTTTGTGAAATTAAATAATCATCTTATTATTTTCACTCTTACGAAAGTTAGATATAAGTTGTACAAGAATGCCTATAGGTAGTTTATTTTAATAAACTTTCCAATAACAGCCATGTTTGTATGAGTAGACCTCCATCAGTCTACAAACAATAAGCCAGCACTGATTAACCTTAATTCTACATTAATTTGTATCTAACAGACGTGACTAAGAAACGTCGGTGATGTAATTTCACTGCTAGTATGTATTAATTTTTTATTTAAAGATGATTATATCATGAATATTTAATATTATGTATATTTAATACTATTAATGAAGGTGTAGTTTATATTTCTTTGTGGTGACCGTTTACAATCAGAAAACGTTGGTGCTATTTAAAACAAAAATATATTTTAAGTGTTAATGCAATATTATTTAGTTTTTTTTTTTTTTTTTTTCATTACTGTTGAGACCGATGGTTCTTGGTGGAATTCCATGTTTAAAGATAATAAAAACACAATTATTTATTTTGTAATATCCACTTTTATTTTGTAATATCCACTAATTAAAAGTGGATATTACAAAATAAATAATTGTGTTTTTATTATCTTTATTTAGTTTTATCTATGATGGCTAGTACAGTGAGGTACTCGTTTGGATGTTTTGTCTTTTCAACCGATGGTTACTTATAAAACGTCATTGTTGTACCCTAGATAACTCTTTAGGTACCAAATATGTTTTTAATTCTTGTGTAATTGAATGAGTTTCAAGCGTTAAAGAAAATAATAATTACTATTATTACATACAAATTAACACATTTCAAAAAACTAAACTTACACAAGCCTAAAACGTAATGTTAATAATTTTCGCAAGTCAAAAATAGTTGAAATAAATGTTCATAAAGATTTAAAATGTACCGTTATATAACCAACATTTGCTTACATCCCAATTTGATTAATCGTTGTAGTCTCTTATGCAGAGGAGCAATTCATGGACTAGAGACAGACAATATTCTCAAGGCCACTTTTTTAGAGTTAGTTGATAAGTGAATGGTTAAACAAAATATTTGTTTGATTCATTACATCAGTTTATCTATAATACGCAAGCACGACATAATAAAATAATCTCAGGATTCCCAATTAATAATAATAACAACAACAACAATAATAATATTTTATTTCCACAATTATTACAAGTTAAAGGTACAGGAAATATGTGGGCTGTCTAGTCAAATGTACCCAATAGTGCGACTAGGAGAATCAATCAAAACTTACTTAATAAAATTTACAATCTGCCAAAGATGTTACGTTAAAATTTAATGCGACATTAGAGTGACGCTTGATCTGTGCAATTACAATAAAGAAAAACACTTAAATATATAAATATATCGTATAAATAAATACTTTTACATTTATTGTGAAATATTTCCAGAAATATCCAAAATAAAATAAAACAAACAAAGCAACAAACAAATAAGTAAATAGTTGAAAGATAGAAAAACCCATATTATAGTTGTGAAAGTTAACTTATAATGTTGATGACAAATCTTTGCACTTTCGTAAAAAGTAGTACTGGATTATATATCATTTGGTAGATAATTAAAAGATTTCTATACTATAAATAACATTGAAACTTGAAAAACATTCCTAGAGGTTTTGGTCTTTTCATATGGATAAAAGAATGATCTCTAGTAATAAATAAGGCTATTTCAATTTCTGTCACGTCGTATGAAAAATATTTTTAAACCTTTGTAAACAAAAAAATGTTTAAGGGGTAAAATTTTCATAAATTTATAAAGAGGACAATAGTTTTCTTTCTTACCCTTAAATAAAACTATAGGTACACAAAAAATTTTCTTGTTTAATAACGGCCTCAAGGATGCTACATTTGCTACTCCCCAACATTAAATTCCTTATTGTAACTGGGAATGTATTGACTCAAAATACAAGTTAAGTAGTATCTTTGTATGATATATTTTGGAAATTAAATATTGTATATGCCCTCCCCAATACACTTTACTCTCCAAATAAACCCCCAAGATATTTTTTAATTTGTATTTATATTAACCTGGCAAGAACAGAACACAGGGTTTGTGCATAACATGTCATGGTATGTAATATTTGTTTTAAATTCATGACCCCCCCATCAAATAAAAACTTATGTATTTAGTCTTTTCTATATTGAACACTATCCTATTGTTACAACACCAATCCCTTAATATCATCAAATCCCGTCCGATATCATGATCGTTATCATACCACAAACCATTTTTATATTGCAAACCAATTTCATCAGCAATAACTCTAATTTGGGTTTAAAATGTTTTATTGGTAATCGTTTTTAAATATTAAAAAAGAGCTGCAGACAAGACAGATCTCTGTGGAACTCCCGTTTTAATATCTTGTTTATGACTGACATGATTATTAACACGTCCTGCTGGGTCACTAGCAAACCAGCTCAGTGCAGTCTATGGAATAACTGCATCCTTTTACTATAGCCTATTAACAATATGGTATGATCTATGGGACCAAGCGTCTTTGAAAATGTATAAACAATCCAGAAGCTTTATTGATAGTGTAGTAAAAATCTACAATCCTTTCCTATGTATTCCGTCCTTTTCTAAAACCATATTGTTTTGTATTTAAAAAAATAAAACTATTTAAACCTTATTAACCTCGTCTTCATATTTTTATCAAATATTTTGTTGGGGAAATTAGAGGAGAGCAATTTTAGTTAAGAATGCTATAGTTAAGAATTTAGCAAGAACGCTATAGTGAAACAAGCATTCAGTATTACCCCTGTTATAAATTAGGAACACGATAGCGTATTTCTGGAAAAATCCCAGTATACAGGCTCAAGTTTATTATCATAGACAAAGGTTCAGAAATTGAATATGCTATATTTAATTAGGTTTACAGAAAAATATGATATACCTGTCGAATTCTTATTTGCTAATGTAAAGATTTTACCAGTGATTTTCTTAATTTTTATCAGTAGCAGAAACAAAAAACACACTACCGTCGAATGTAAATTGAGATTACATATTGCATCCTGACTATTTATTTATGACATTTTTGTAATACATATTTATGACAATAATTATAAAACAGTTGTTAAATTCGCCAGAAATTAACTTTGAAACCTCTAAGAAAGTACCATTTTATTATTTTATTAATTCCCCATTGTTAATGTTCACCAAGTATTCAGATAATTATGCGCCATTGTTCTCCATCGTTCGGTGTTGCCAAGTTCTTTAGTAATTCTGGAAAAATTACAGTACACATACTCAAGTTTATTTATTATAAAGAGATGTTATTAAATTGAATTTGCTATATTTTTAATTAGGCTAACAGAAAAAACCTATAGACTTGTTATTTGTTAATTTTAAATTGTATTAATGATTTCATTTTTATGAGTAACGGTAACAAAAAGTTTACCGTCAAATGCAAATTGAGGTTACATATTTCATTTTGACTATTATTCTTTTTCACCAAGTATTCCATTATATTGTGCCATTATTCTCCAACGTTCGATGAAAGGTGGAATAGTAATTGCATTTACTTCGGTCGATATCGGCAGTAAGACGATTTTTATATTCATTATAGAAAGTATGTAATTTCATATCAAACTGTCTGAACCTAACTTATCTAAATAATTAACTCCTGAACTGAGTTTAATATGTATCAACTCATTTATCGACGCCACTGTCAAAATCGTCTTAGTACTATTGGGATACATATTTTAGTTGTGGTTTTAACAAAGAATTCATTTAAAATATCGTGGAACTGTTAGAATGCAATGTTAAGGTTTATGTTTAGTTTCAAAACGAACGAAAATTGTCAAAATTGTTTAATTCATCATTTAATTTGTCTAAATTTATTCTTGATTTTGATATCTCCATATATTTAGAAATATTATTAAATATTTTGAAGTACAGTAATTGGAAAGAGACAAAACTAACGCAATGTGGTCCGTGAGACCTGCAAGGAAAATACCTGATTACTTATCTGGCGAAATCTAACAAAAAAAATCAATACAAGACGTACTTGTAGGGGTAATCTGTGTAGGTTCATTGATAAGTGATAAGATTCAATGATTATTCATTATTGACAGATCACTCTGTGTTGACATTTTATCTATTTTAATATCGACATCTCCTATCACTACAATTTTCAAAGTTATATTGTTCAATAACAGTCCAAATTCATCAAAAAATCATTTACAGACAAATCCTGTAATCTATACAGAGTGAAAATAATTCCAAAAAAATGTGCAATGTTAATTTTAAGATAAACACAGTTACACATTTAAAGTGCAATTTCATTTTGAATGGTATTAAGATACTAGAGTAAAATAAGTTAACATTCTTTCTCAAACTTCTTATGTTTTGTTGTTTAACAGTATCCTTTGGACTGCAAAAAAAGAAATCTGTATCTATATTACTCATAAATAAGGATTTAAAATAATGTTGACCATTAATATAAAATAATTTCGGCAATTAATATTAGTAATCAAGATGGACTGAGTACTTATCTTGTTACAGGAGGATACGCGAAGGGCTGCTGTAAACCTGTCATCACCAATCGCCACCTGTGTCTGGTACTATGTCCAGGATTTGCTAATTGTCAGTTACTGGGATTCAACTGATTTAAAAATTTTCTTTCCTTCAATTCTGTTCAAAATCGTGCTTTTTCGATTTTAACAGATTTACATCTTCTCGCTGCACTTTACTCAAAGCACAAAGTCTCTCGTTTTCTTTTCTATTTTCTTAGGGTTCAGATTTTATTTCCCAGATTTTGCCATTAGCTTCATCAATTTTATCAGAAAGAAATTCCAGTTAACTACTAAAATCAGCGATTTATTTCGTACACTTATGTATCTCCTGAAACATTGCTTCCTTGAATTCACTCTGATTATGTTTAATATAATCTTTCAAATCTGTTTCATTCCACCTTCCTTACACGTCTCACAAATCCACTTATCTTTCTTTGCAACTACATTTCGTATAAGTTTGATATTTATACATTTTGCGTGATAAAATTTACCGCATTTGACAACATCTGAATTCGTTCTTTGTATCATACACGCCACAGTTAGCCAACATTACAATAAACTTAACGTAATTTAATTTTTAAACCTAAAACAAGCTTCTCGGAGAGGGCAATACATTATCAAAAACTAATCAGTCCTCTCTGATGAAGCTACCAAGGCATCAAGAGTTAGAAACAGACTATTATTATTTATTATAAAAGATTTAATAACAATTTTAAAATATACAAACAACAAATTAAATTAATTCATAATTATTTGTTATTTACTATATTTATATTCGTTTATGAAATACTGCAGACAATATTCAAATTAATTCATAATTAAGATCATACTTTTTTGAACGTTTGAAAATCTTGTTCTGTGATTTATTATATTTATTCATACAACTTAACTTTACTCTTTACAATTTCTCTAATATCGTTTTTAACTTCGCTTAGAAGTAGTTCAAGTGGGCCTGATGTGCTTGCGAAGACATCGTCACATTTTTCTCTATTGGAGTGTTTTATTTTGTGAATAAGATGACTGCTCGAATCAAATGAACCGCTTTCTTGAGCATAATTTTCTTCTCCCATAGCTGAAAACATTTTACCGTAGTTATCGGCTAATTCTGTAAACAATCTGAAAGTATTATCTGAATAGACTTTGAGTTTGTCAATGCCAATTTGACCTATCTCGGTGAACTTTATTGCACATTTTCTTGCAACATTACTTACATTTTGTGTCTGTGTATCAATAAACTTTCGTAAACCTTCATTAATTGTTTCAAGTTTAACCATCTTATTATCAAGAGATGTCGATGTCTTCAGTGTTTTAATGGCGTTACTTTCGACTAAATTAATAATACCTTTAACACTAGGGAAATATATGGAAGGTAGTTTTACAGTGTTGATAAATGATAGTTTACTTGCTTCGTCAACATTGGTTGCTGCTAATGCTTGAGCTTCCAAAAGTTTGCCGTCACGGATAGCGTCTTTTATATTCGTTTTAGTCTCACTTGCAAAGCTTTTTAATTTTTTCAAAATATTCTCCGACTCCTCTTTAATACTGCTACAAGCCTCCCCGATTAATGAATTTAAGTGTACAACACTTCCATTTAATATTTCTTTCATTAGTTTAGTGCTTTCTATATTCATTGTCGTAGCTTTAATAACTACAAATCTTACCTTTGCTGCTCTACGTCTATTCAGAAAAACACGTCTTTTTTGTCTTTTTTCAATGGGTAATATTTCCTGTTTGACGTAGTCTGCTGTTTCTAATTTTTCACCACTCCTGTTCACAAGATTTACTTTAGGGTTTTCTGATCGACGGGTTGAAATCTGGAATATAAAACATAATGTTTACTTATTTGTAATAAAAGGTGTTAAAATATAGCAAACACATTTTCATTTGCATATCCATAAAATCAAATAAATACAATTAAAACTAAAACAATTTGTCACCAATAATTTCAGCTCAGTAGTTCTCAAAAAAGTGAAAATGAACCTTGGGCGCTTTAAAATAATAATGGAATAAAGATTTCTATTTTACTTCTAATTTGTTTATCTTGTGCACAAACACTTCCTATTGTAAATGATATTTGAATAAAAATCTAACTTATTATTGCTGAAATGTAATATTTTTTAACAGACGGATTTCATTCACTAGACTCTGTACTTTGCGTCGTTTTTACTTCGCTCGCGGACTCGGTTCCTCTTTTATCGCTTCTTAGACTCAAACTAGCTAAACCACCCCATCTGGGAGGATAACACAATGTAAGTCACCACAAGATATAACTCAGCTTCGGTCTATTTGGTTGTCTGCTTCGTAATTTCTTATTCTTCAATTTTTTTTAATTTGATTTAATTTTGGTCTTTACTCTTCCCTTTATTTGAGCCTTATCGTGCTGTTTTGAAAACTCTGTTTATTTTTTAAATAATATTAGACTCTAGAATTTTCTACCATTAACCAAAGATCAGCAATAAAGGAAATGTTAGGACAAATGAAATTCTACTAGAATTTTTGTGAAAAAACAATGATGAATTGTTTTATTTCAAGCATATAATTAATATTCATCATAGAAGATTTCAATGAAACTAAAATCCTTATATATAACATTTCTTATTACTAGTGTTCCTCTTAAGATGATTAATTATCTTTATACAATTAGTTATTATAGTTTTTTATAATTAAAAAGCTTGAACGTAGTGAGAAATAATTTGTGACGTTATTATGACATTTCCCAATTTAAAATTAAAATATTTAGCTGTGATTTGAAATGATAAACAATTAGAAAATTTATTTAACTCAGCAATTATGGTTATAACAAATGTTAGAAAGATTTGATACCTTAGTGAGTTTTTAAGAGGACATAAAATCATATCCTTGCAGATATCGGGATGTCTTTTCTATCTGCCTGGCTCGAAAGATATTCTCCTTGTTCTGGAATGGTTTCCCATTTATTTTCCCTTATCTCCTTATCTCTAGATTCCTGTATTCACCACTTTCTCTTCTTTTTTGTCTATCTTATAATAAAAGTAATTCGCCTTTGACCTGCAAGTTCTCTAAGTAATTTTCGGATGCAGATAATTGAAAGTACATGTTATTTGTTTATCGTTACTTTAAATCTTGACGATTTTACAACTACCTTTTATTAAATTTAATTATTTTTCGATTTTGTTACATTAAAAAAATTGTAAAAATTAAATTTTTACGACTTCCTCGTATAGTCCCTTTATTCGTAGTTAGAAAATGACTTGGTTTTTAAATTACCTCCGGGAAATTCTCATTTAGATTATATAATCTGGTCTAATTATTTCATTTACTTTTTTATGGTTTTAAAGCTTAAATTTGGTTTTTGATATTTGTAATTATTTTTTTCCTTTATTCCTTACTAGTGATATTATTGTTTTATCCTTTTGTTATGAGTTAATTATTTTAAATTTATTTATTTATTATAATTTTCTGATATTTGTTGGCTACAGTGAAACTTTATGTGTATTTTTATTATATCAGTCACGGACTGTGACTTTTTCCCTTAGCATGATTACCATCTAAGAAACTGCAAATAATAGTTCCCCTTTCACTTTTTTTTCCATTTCTTCATTTCCCATTGATATACGTAATATTATTATACGAAATACTCTTAGTGTTCCTCTTTACTCCTGGATGGTTATGCAACTTTGATGACATCACTTCCTCTCCGTTCCGAACTTATTGACGTCTAAAGTTTTTTAAATTTATTACACCGACTCGATTTCTTCGAATTATTCATTTCCCGCCATTTTTCTTTTCGATTAGCGTTCGTTTACCTTCAAAACGCATTAATCCTTATACGGTTTCTTGATATCACTTTTATTAGCGAAGTTATGCATACTTTTGAGTTGCCGATTTTTATGGTTTTGGTAAATAAAGTTGTTTAGGATTTACACTATATCTGATGGGGGTGTTACAAATTATCATAACATTTTCTTTATTGGCATTTTGAATTTCCGAAAATCTGACCTATTTAAATCTTCATTGAGTTTATAAATTGTGAGTTTTTAAAGTATCAAATCTCAAAATCTATTAATATGTTTTATCTACATTTAGACATTAAATACAGCTCAAAGATCTGGTAACAATCTGATTTTATAATTTATTTATTAATATACTTATATTTCCATAAAACTACCCAATAATAAATTTCTTTGTTTGATTTTACACATTACGTAACAATTTTGAAAATTTTAATATTTTGGATTTTAGTTTTTTGTCACTTTACCTTTTAATCTATAACTTCTAAATTATTAGTTATTAATCAAATTTTCTTTGACATGTTAAGTTACTCATATCTGCTTTATTTCTTGATAACTAAGAAACAATTTTTAATTGTGAAATATTATTCAATAGTTCTCATGCTTTCCTTACATTTGAAGTTCGGTGAATCATCAAATGTAACCGATCAGCCGCCACCTCTATCTCTAGCTCTTGTCTTATAGATTCTAAGTTTCATGTGTATCACCCCAAACAGGTTTTTTTATAAACCTCGGGGTCAGACTTTATTAGTCTTAAGTTTGTAAAGTTTTGTAATCTGAACATGTATATGTTTATAGTTGACTAATAAAGATATTTCATTTCATTTCAATTGTCTACAAGTTCACCAGGTCCATGCCTTTCTCAACGTATTCATGGGACTTCGAATATATTAGTATAGGATAATTTCTATTTCTATTTTAGTTGGACTTTATGCCAATAAGCCGTCTCAACTTCAGTAAATTGAACGAATTCTGTAAAGAAGAATATTAGAAAATTTCCCTACATAATACTAGATGCTGTGTGTTGTGGTTATTGGAGGCTTCACTTAAATAAAGTGGGATATAAATCAATAGATACTATTTTGAGAAAGTCCTAATATTTGTTGTGTTTTTTCTTATCATACCAAGTTTTGAGTTATAGAAAAAAGTTGAAATATGTCATCGCGTTTGCACTTTAGCTTATTGCGACAATGAATACAATAGACGTTCATTATTCCAAAAAATACTTGATTTATTAAACGTCAATAATTTGTTTGTTATTCCACTCATAATTTTAATTGTGAAAGTAAACATGTATGTTACAAGATAGTTTTATAAACAATCCATGGATACATAAAAACTATCAATTTAAATTTTACATTTTTACATATCGGAATTTACACAATGTAGAGGTTCGAATATTTACGTTACATGTAGTAATTACGCAATTGTATATTAAATTACAAGAACTTTAATGAAGAGTGTAATTGTATATATCTAAATGTTGAGAGACCTGTTCACAAACTGATTCATAGTTTTCTCTAGAAGCGAGATTTGTACATGTTCATAATAAAACAACTAAGGATATTTGATAAGATAAATATTGTAGTTATTTGGTTTACTAATACGACATAACCATCTATGACATTTCCGACAACACCATGGCAGGAAATTGGTATGAAAGAGTAATAAATCAACAAGTACTGCCCAGTTTTACAGATCCGGAGATGGACCTGGAATTTTTTAACATGATGGTATTTCACCCCAATATAAAGATTCAGTCAAACCATTACTAAACAACAACCTCAAGGGCGTTAGGTTAATTTTGGAAGTCATTTTTTGATTGGCCACCCGGTCTTAATTTTGTGTACTTTTTCTCTTCTACTTATGGGGGTATTTAAAGCAGCAAGTGTACACCTATAGTTTTAACAATTATGAAGATTAGAAGGGCGTTACGAGTCATTTGTTAGGCGTTACTATCCTTGTGTCGTAAGTTATAGATAGGTTTCACTTTAAAAAAGCAATTTAATTTTTTAATGTTATTTAAATTGGTTTTTAAAACAATAATAAATTTTTAGTTTTTAAAAAGAAAGTTTTTTTTTTTTTTTTCAAATTACGATTTTATCAATAACAGTTTTTTTGAAGTGTAACAAAAGCGATATTTTATTACAAGGACTGTTATTATAAAGTTTGTAAAATATTAAAATAATCTGTTGAGGAATAGGCAATCAATAGAAAATCAAAATACACACTGTTATGTATTATGTTATGTTATTAATTATGTTACGTACATTAAGTCTTACGTTTTCACCAATGTTTAATTTTGGAAACTCCGTTTTTATTGAATCGGCAATTTTTTAAATTCTATTGGTTTATATATCTTGATAATGGCGCAAAGTAAGATTTGAGAAGAACCGAAACAATGGAGAGTCCTTTATAGGAAGAAGCAATACTTGGGGTGTTGAAACTTGTCGACAAAAGTTAAGACAATGTATGAAAGAGCAGGAAAATGTATTGACATCAATTAAGTACTTACTAAAAAAATATAGATTAGAAAAAATAATAACAATTGTACCACTAACTGCAAGTTACACAAATGAAATTTCATTAAAATTAATTTGTCAATCATTCAGCTTTGAATTGTACCAAATACCTTCAGTTCACAGTATAAATCTATTATTCTAATAACCATTCATTCCTTTAGATATTTATGTAATCCTTACCAACGGTTGTTGTCCTAAAAGCTTAGTTTGTATTTGAGATTCGTTGCTAATATCCCGCTTAACATCTCCATCTGTAAAAGTAAGAAAAACTTAAATAAAACAATATTATATTAAAGTTACAAAGCCACTTTTGTTTGGAGACACACGTGAGTGTCCATACTCTTCGTGGCAAGAATGCATGAAACACAGCGATTTATGTGTCTTGAAAATACAGCAGCTGTGTGAAGTCCTTTGACTTTTCTATAATATCGTTCCACTAGTTTAATCCATAAAGATTATGGTTAATATGAGGAACTTCTAAACAAGATGGTTCAAAGCTCTCCAGAATAATATCTAAGGTCATAAATATTATATATTAGAATATATCTCAAATCATACAAAGGTATGTACTCCTTTTGAAAACCATTAAAATTATTAATTCTTGATCTTAAGCAAAGGCAGAGGAGAGAATAAAGCTCTTGAGTGTGAAGTGATATGGTTTATAAACGATTATGAAAGACGTGACAGCTTTCTGTCTTTGATAGTCAATCTCTTAATACAGAACAAACTTGTCGCATAGATACTAAAATTTGTAGTGTTAACAGAACTTCACAGTGATGTCTATGGGTTTGACACCAATTTTTATCTTTTTCAAGGAGAAGTATACCTTGTGGCTAACGTATCAGTGGTAAGAGAAGTAAACCTTGTGGCTAACGTATCTTGGTAAGAGAAGTAAACCTTGTGGCTAACGTAACTTTGGTAAGAGAAGTAAACCTTGTGGCTAACGTATCATTGGTAAGGAAGTAAACCTTGTGGCTAACGTATCATTGGTAAGGAAGTAAACCTTGTGGCTAACGTATCTTGGTAAGAGAAGTAAACCTTGTGGCTAACGTATCATTGGTAAGAGAAGTAAACCTTGTGGCTAACGTATCAGTGGTAAGAGAAGTAAACCTTGTGGCTAACGTATCATTGGTAAGAGAAGTAAACCTTGTGGCTAACGTATCAGTGGTAAGAGAAGTAAACCTTGTGGCTAACGTAACTTTGGTAAGAGAAGTAAACCTTGTGGCTAACGTGTCTTTGGTAAGAGAAGTAAACCTTGTGGCTAACGTATCATTGGTAAGGAAGTAAACCTTGTGGCTAACGTGTCTTTGGTAAGAGAAGTAAACCTTGTGGCTAACGTAACTTTGGTAAGAGAAGTAAACCTTGTGGCTAACGTGTCTTTGGTAAGAGAAGTAAACCTTGTGGCTAACGTATCATTGGTAAGGAAGTAAACCTTGTGGCTAGGGTGTCTTTGGTAAGAGAAGTAAACCTTGTGGCTAACGTAACTTTGGTAAGAGAAGTAAACCTTGTGGCTAACGTATCTTGGTAAGAGAAGTAAACCTTGTGGCTAACGTAACTTTGGTAAGAGAAGTAAACCTTGTGGCTAACGTATCATTGGTAAGGAAGTAAACCTTGTGGCTAACGTATCTTGGTAAGAGAAGTAAACCTTGTGGCTAACGTATCATTGGTAAGAGAAGTAAACCTTGTGGCTAACGTATCAGTGGTAAGAGAAGTAAACCTTGTGGCTAACTTATCATTGGTAAGAGAAGTAAACCTTGTGGCTAACGTATCAGTGGTAAGAGAAGTAAACCTTGTGGCTAACGTAACTTTGGTAAGAGAAGTAAACCTTGTGGCTAACGTGTCTTTGGTAAGAGAAGTAAACCTTGTGGCTAACGTATCATTGGTAAGGAAGTAAACCTTGTGGCTAACGTGTCTTTGGTAAGAGAAGTAAACCTTGTGGCTAACGTAACTTTGGTAAGAGAAGTAAACCTTGTGGCTAACGTGTCTTTGGTAAGAGAAGTAAACCTTGTGGCTAACGTATCATTGGTAAGGAAGTAAACCTTGTGGCTAGGGTGTCTTTGGTAAGGAAGTAAACCTTGTGGCTAACGTATCGTTGGTAGGAGAAGTAAACCTTGTGGCTAACGTATTTTTGGTAAGAGAAATAAACTTTGTGGCTAACGTATCTTTGGTAAGGAAGTAAACCTTGTGGCTAACGTGTCTTTTATAAGAGACGTAATCCTTGTGGCTTACATATCTTTGGTAGGAGAACTAGACCTTGTGGTTATCGTGTCTTTGGTAAGAGAAGTAAATATTGTGGCTAACGTGCCTTTGGTAAGAGAAGTAAATTTTGTGGCTAACGTGCCTTTGGTAAGAGAAGTAAATTTTGTGGCTAACGTATCTTTGGTAAGGAAGTAAACCTTGTGGCTAACGTATATTTGGTAAGAGAAGTAAATCTTGTGGCTTATGTGTCTTTGGTAAGAGAATTAGACCTTGTGGTTTACGTGTCTTTGGTAAGAGAAGTAAACTTTGTGGCTAACGTATATTTGGTAAGAGAAGTAAACTTTGTGGCTAACGTGTCTTTGGTAAGAGTCGTAATCCTTGTGGCTAACGTGTCTTTAGTTAGAGAATTAAACTTTGTGGCTATCGTATCTTTGGTAGGGGAAGTAAACCTTGTGGCTAACGTATCTTCAGCAAGAGAAATAAACCTTGTAGCTAATTTGTCTTTAGCATATCTCAAGATGATGATCCTATAAATACTTTCGAAATCATTTAAAAAATCACAAATATTTTTTGAAATATGATTATCGATTTTGGGCAATTTTATGAGGGGATTGCTGGTTTTATGCTCTACATACTTCGACTTAGATATTTGCTGCATTTCCACAGCAAAATTATTTCTGCATTCTCCTTGATAATTAGAACCAACTAATCTTCTCATTGTTGTTACACTAATAATAGTATATATTTATTAATTCCAAGATGAATAATTACGATACAAAACACACAAAAACTAGTGTTCTGTTCATATAAGTATTTAATTATCGCGTAGGATGTGTACATCCAATATATAACATTACATAGAAATATTGAAACAAAGTAAATAAAAAAAACAACAAACTTACTGCAGTTGAGTTAACAATAAACTATCATTGGCAATTTATAAGAAGTAGATGAATTAAAACAAAAACTGAATAAGTAAAAATAAAAATGATATATATATATATATATATATATATATATATATATATTATATATATATTATATATATATATTAAATATATATATATATAATTAGACCCTAAGTGAGAGAGGGGAAAAGTCTCAATTTATGGACAGCATTATACTTCCTATATTCGTATAGTACTTGTATAATCACAAGGTCACAAAAATATCTTCCTGTATTATATAATAAATTATAAACACTGCTTTTATATGTGTTAGTTTGAAAATTTTGCAATTATAGCTGGTAATTAGTTATATTTTGAACAAAGTATTTGTGAAGCAAAACTTATAACGCTCTAACCTCTCAAATACATGTCCCATAAACATCCACTAAAATCATATTTTGCGTAAATTTGAACTTCAAAAAATGGTGGCAAAATTTTATGCTAGTTTTTTTAATTTTTTCCAGGACAGTAAAATGTGTTTACTTCCAGTTTTTATCAATACTTCACATATCACTAACATTTTAACGATATTTGTAGAGCCGGTTTTGCTAAATTAAAAATATTTTAGTTGTCCCATTCCGGTTTTTTTGTTTTTCCCTTGTTGATTAATATTTTTGGAGAAATTTTGACCAAATGTTTTTGGTTCCAGAGACAACACTTGAGTGACATCTGATGAAAATATTTACTGTCTTTTATGGCAACTTCTAAATTTTTTTAAATTATCGGAAAAATTAAGAAAAAACAACCCTATTTTGATATGGTCAAAATATGCCAAAAATTAGATTATATACCGTCCATAATTTGGGCTGTAGGAAACTTCACATATAACTAACAACAGACAGACAGACTTAATGAAAAAAAAACAAACTTTTTTCCCATCTATTCAGAAATTTTAAAATATTTCCTTTTACATTTATTTTGAGTTATATCAATCATTTTACTCTTTCTCACTTTTCTGAAATGAATCCGTCAGAGTATTTCACATTTCTTTCTACCAAGACAAAGTCATCCAAATAATCTCCAACTCGACTCAGCCTCTTGAATATGTCTACCCTCAAATCAAATTTATGATATCCATGATGCAGTGCAAAATTAAGTAGTGCACCAATGAACTAACCAATAAACTCTTGTTTCACTCAAGAAGATATATTCAGTTATTATTTTTTCTTCTTTCTTACAACCTCTCTAGTCACCTTCAAAATTAATTGCTCTACAATATTCATCCATGTTAGTAATGAGAGTATATTCTCCTGCAGACAATGTCAGAAGCTTTCTCACTGTCTATAATGAAGATATATCAATTTCGTAACATCATTACAGACACACACAAATTTCGAAAATGTGAATCATTGTACCTCTTGTGTATTGCAACCAATTCTGTGTTGACTAAAAATTTGTTCAGCGGAGAAAAGTAAAATTTAATTCTATACTTGTATTATAACAAATATAAGCCTAACCCTAAATAAAGTAATTGTTTTAGTGTAATAATCCTCTATTTCGAATATTGGATGATACTTACGGGATGCTTTGCAGTTTTCACCGAAACATCCATTGGAAATGTCCATCATCTTTGCATCTATCTCTTGAACATTAGCATTCTGAAAAATACGTCAGAAATATATATTTCTACCAGACAATTGTTGTGTGTTGTTAGATATACTTAGTACTGAAATACAGGGTGACTGGAAAGAAAATATCTTTGACTTTTTGACATTAAGTAGATACATTTTAAGGCATTATAATTTATGAGGAGCTGCTTCTACGAGTGCTTTTTTCAATATGGCACTTCAGGTGGAGAGAGAGTAAGGAACAAGTCAAACATCTCAAATTGGATACTCGGTCACGAGATAGGCTACATCATTTTAAAACGTTCTATGAGACTTTAAAAATGAAGTAATGTTGCATTTGAACCAAGTGAAATGTCCGTTAACGAGATTGGATTCAAATATTTATCTGAATAAAAAAATTGCATCTCCTTATCCTAAATTCAAGTTATTGAATGTACTCAGATAAGAGGGACGACTTCAATAAGTTAAAACTTGAGTTTTTACAATCACAGGATGTTTGACCGGAAGATACTGTATTTTAATGGTTTATATGAGACAAGACAAATGACATGTAAAAATAAGAAACTCTTAGCATTTAAAAGAAAACGTCGAGAATACAATATTCGTAACAACAAGTTTAAAAAAATAACAAATATGACGAATATGATTCTTGTTTTTTAAATTTTATTCATATTATTTTGATGTTCCCCATTCTTTTGTTTTATATATTTTTTTACTGTCATTTTTATCGTTCTAACAATGTCTTTATAATGAGTACCAGATGACGTCACATATTATTTTAAAACTTTGAGTCACCTCAACTCTTGAAGGATCACTCAGTTTGAACTCAACATTTCAAATAATTGAATTTGAGTTTATTAAAATTTCATAATTTTTTATTATAGTTTAGAGAGATTTTCTTTGATTAAAACTCGATTTGAATCTTGTAACATTTATTAAGATATTAATTAATTGCACATTTTTCTCCGTATTCATTAAACTGGATTTTAATTTCTAAAGTTTGAACGAGCCCATTCAAAACCTTAACTAATTGCGCAATTAGTCGTGGTTATTTATGTAATTCAGACACAATAGTTGGCTTAATCGAATCAACAAAAGACAATACAAAACACTGAAGTACAGGGTGTTTCTAGAAATAATTTCTGAATACGTAACCTGGAAATAATAAGTACTTTATGGTGATATAGAAAAATTTATCCGAATGTGTACATGTAAAAAAAGAAATGAAGCATTGTTTTAATAAAAACAGAATCTAATGACGTATCTCTATTTTATTTAATATAGGAGAACTTCTTGACTACTATTCAAGTGTAAAGAATCATCTATAAATTTGTTTTTTTTTAAATAATTGGAAACAAGTTTCAAAATCTTGTGACTCATTTCTCTACGTTAATTGATTTTGTAAGAATAAAAATGAACTAGGTATAATTAAGTAGTCTTCTATATCATTTAAATTTCTAATACTTACAGTTATCCCATGATATTCCCAAAATATTATAGATAAAATAAAAATAACCTTCATGATTTATTTTGGTTAGGATGGATAACTGAAAATGTAATGCTTAAAAAATAAACTGATTTTATAACTATATTGCTTCCCGATGAGAAATATTTATTCAAATATAATCGAACCTCATACAATAAGTAATGAAACAAAGAACAGATAAGAAATCAAAAAAAGATTTACACGCAGAGGCTAATATGTGGTTAATTGATTAGCTTTGTTCTTCATGTGAACAATTACTTTCAATTTTCTTTTAATACAAAGAATTTCGTTACCGTATAAAAAAGTTATCATTGTAACTAATTCATATTGTCCTTACTCCTATTGTCTTTGTCTTAAACAATCAATATTTATTATTCATGACAAAACTAATATTTAACTTTTATAATTTTGTTCTTGAGTATACTATATTGTAAACTTTAAATACTAAAATTATAGTATTTAATTATATTATACTCTCACGCACGCACTCAGGCACGCACACACACACACACACGCGCGCACACTCACTCTCTCTCACACACACACGCATACAAAAAACACAGTCAGACTTGTTCCCATCTTTGATACTGTCAGTTTCGTTACTATATTTTCAAACACTAGTTATGATACAAAACTAATAAAGACAAGTGTAGCAACTTGTGGACTGTAAAAGGTTAAAGAAGTTTACACGTAGCCTAGGGGTAGAAGGGGGATTAAGTAATCAAATAATAGTCTGGGGTGTTCCTACAGGAGGTCATTTCTTCCTAGGGGACTTGTTCTTTTCTGTTGTGTTTATAATTTTGATTTCAACCAACTTTTAGTTTGTAAAATGCTTATACTGTTTTTATTAATTAAATTTGTAATCAAATTATATTAAAGTTAATAACGTATACAATGTTAAGTTTTATATAATAATTACTTTAAATTGCTGTTTTTTCCAGTTTCCAAAACAGTTCAATTTGCATTTATTTAAGAAAGTGATATATTCACATGTGAAACATCATTAAATGCTTATTGAGCCAAAAAATATAACACTCTTTTAAAAATTTTGAGCCATCCCTACCGTACGATGTCTCCTTTTCCCTGAATAGATTTTCAAATAATAATAAAGGTAATGTTGGGAGATACAACTTCCTTTCTTTCTATCTTAACGATGATCTATACAAATTGTTTTCGTGTAATTTTTCTTGTCACATCGAGCCCATTAAATGACATGTCTCATTACCATATCTATCGTTTGATTTAATCCTTGATGTAAATTGTTAAAAACTTGGCACCACGTCACTACAAGAAAATTGACTTAAACCTTGATTATCAATCTTAATAAAGTTACTGATCATTGTAAGTTTTGTCAGCCACCTTGCATAGATCACTACTATAAAACTGTTGAGGGGTTGTTGTATGCAAAGATCTAAATTTATAAAATGATAAAATGAAAGAAAAATAAAAACAAATTTATTAAGTATAACCTATTTCAGAAATTAACACAAGCCAATACGAAATAATATAACATTTTGAAAAAAAACAATATTGAAACAAAAGATGTAGAGGTTGCAATCATTCTACTACAGGAACATTATCATAACACATGAAACATATTCGTAGACATTTCATCTAAACAATTAGAGCAAACTCTGTTGTAAATGTAGACATTTCTACTTATAGCCTTAATAAGTCATCCAACATAACCTGCATGTGTACAATACACGGAAATTAAACGTATAAAACACAACAAAAACTCTTCACGTAAGCTCAAGTATTAGTTGTAATGTATTACAAGACAAGTGAAGTAGTGTGAAATTTTACTCTATGGTTCTATTTAATATTATAATTAAATCATCGTCAACGGATATAGACTTTAGAGGAATGTACAATCTAAAAGTGTCGTAGAAATAAACAAACTTAAATGATATAATGAATCCCTCTGTCTGTGTGAGAACATGTTTGCAATCATTTTGTATTTTAAAAAGAGAGAATACATCATCCTAATACTCTCAGATGTGATGCAACAGAAATTATAAAATGATGATAATAGGCTATTTGGTGGATCTCGTTACCGAATCTAAGTTTAAAATTATACTATGGAATCAGTTTTTATTCAATTTGAAAAATAGATTGAAGTTTTAAGTGGTTTTAACTAGAATGTACAAACGCCTGTTTTATAAGTTTCTACTAGATTAGTGTATTTTTTGCAATTTTGGCAAATTAGAACTTTAAACTGAGGAAAATAAATAAATCCACCTTCTCCGCGTCCTTAGAAATGTCGAATTCTGATTATCGTGTATATAGTTTTTGTGCTAATGCGCACGCACACCCGCACACATTTTTTGTTTACAAATTACATACATGACGTGTTGTATGTTTTACTCAGCATAACTCACGAAACAAGTGGGTAATAAACCTAACTAACTAATCAAGTGAATATTAAGCTTAACTCACTAAATAAGTGAATAATAAGCATAACTCAAGAAATTAGTGGCTATTAACCTAGTTTACGATACAAGTTGATAATAAGCATAACTACAAAACAAATTAACATTAAGGATGACTCATTAAACAAGTTGATATTAAGCACAACTCACTATCAAATAATATTCAGAATAACCCAAAAACAAGTGCAAATTAAGTCATGAAATTAGTCATGACTCACTAACGAAGTTGATATTAAGGATAACTTATTGAACAAGTGGATATTAAGCATAACTCACAAAACAAGTGCAAATTAACCATAACCCACAAAACCAGTTAATATTAGGCATGATTCACTAAAGAAGTGATATTAAGAATAACTTACGAAACAAATGGATATTGTGAATAACTCACGAAGCAAGTGAATATTAGGCATAATTCACTAAAAAAATTATTTTAAGCATCACTCACTAAACAAATTCATATTAAGCATAACTCACAAAACGTATGATTAAGGGTAACTCACGAAACAAATGAATGTTAAGTATAACTCACTAAACAAGTTGATTTTAGGCATAACTCATAAATTAGGATAATATTAATCATAACTCAATAAAGATGTAGATATTATGCATAACACGAAACAAGTGAATATGAAACATAACACACAAAACAAGTAAATGTGAAGCACAACACAAGAAACAAGATGATATTATGCACAACTCATAAATTAGGATAATATTAATCATAACTCAATAAAGAAGTAGATATTATGCATAACACGAAACAAGTGAATATGAAGCAAAACAAATGAAACAAGTCAATATGAAGCATAAGAAATGAAACAAGTAAATGTGAAGCACAACAGAAGAAACAAGATGATATTAACACATTGAAGTAGATATTGCTCCAACATTCCCAAACACCAAACCCCCAAAACAAAATTAAAAGTAATCGTCACCTAAAATGTAATTTCGGTTATTGTGAATCCAAAAATAATAAACACCACGTACGGACTTTTTGACAAAAATATTAAATATAGATTCTAATCTTGTGCCATAAAGACGTATATGATTAGAATTGAACTGTGAGATGGCGGTAATGATATGTATATATTTTTTTTTCAAGTTATTCCTTTTTACATTTTAAAAATTTGATATTAAAACCGCTTATATAATAAATGTTTACTTTTCATTAATATATGAATGTAATGAGTCAAGCCAACCGCCCTAAATGGCCGATGGTTTTGTTTCTCTTTTACAGATAAATGACTAAAGGGCATATTTTGAGAAATTTCCATCATGTTGTTTTGTTTCAGTAAGACAAATCACAACTGAAAGGGGGCACAATATACCTTTTTACTGTTTTATTATTGTATGTGCATGTAGGGATTGTTGTGATGCGCGTGCAGACGTTCTGTCTAATATCACAGTCCGCAGACAAACTTATAAGAACTGACCCGTTTGTGTGACATATCTGTGTAAGTCTTCAGCCCTTGTGCTCAAGAAGAGGATGAAAATAGATTGAAGGTTATCTCAAGTCTAAGAGAAAACTCGCACATGCCGATCCATTTGAAAAAACATACGTTTAGCGTATTGAATGAGTTTCTATGGTGGAAATGTGTTCAGTATGTACTGCAGAACACCTGATCTTCAAATGGGAATACCTCCATTGGTACTAGCGTGTTTAGATGGTTCTGCATCTTTCTTAATTACAGATACAAAGTAATTGATTTGCTGCTTGAAAATGTCAATAAAAAACAATATAACTAATTACGAAAATTTAAATAAATACTCCGATGTTGTAAACGCTCGTCCTACTGGTTTTGAATATTTATTTCTTACAATAGTTTTCAGCTCCTACTATGTTACACATAAACTCAAATTCCAATAAACGTTGATCTCGCAAAGTGATAAATCTTCCGCCCTGTCAATAAACTGCCCTCCACACATTATACTGCCGGTAAAGGTAAACAATTATTAATCTATTAATTCAACTAAGTGACCACACCTGTTTACCTGTCAAGTAAAACATTTGGTCGATGTTTATTAAATTTACTTTGTATTCCAAACAACTGTCAAATGTAATTTGTTTTGTTAACTTTGTAGTTTTTTCTATACAGGTCTATACAAGGAAAACTGGTTAACAACTAAATTTCGAAAAAAAAACAAATAAATAAATAATACTAATTTGTTTAAAATATATAAACTGTCACTTTTTAATCTGAAATAAATAAATGCACGTAATTATACAATTTTCTTGTAAATGGTGGAAGACGGATTTTATATCTAAATATTTTGTTCATTCTTTATATTACTCAAATCATCAGAAGGAAGAAAATATAGGAAGGTGAGAAAAGAAAATAGTGATCATATCCTAGAGCTAAGCTTAACTGGAGCAGAAGTATGCAGTTCTTGTTCGGTTACCTAGACATTGTCATCTCAGGAGTCGGACAGAGTGTTATATCCGTCAAGAAACTAAGATTTTCGGGTTCATACATGTACTCTATCACCCGCCTTCGGAAGTAGTATGTAGAACAGAATTACAATTTATATAAGCAAGAATTTGATTTTTATTTAATGGGTAACAATTTGTAGGCTACTTATCCCGTATAAGAAGTATAGATCCCAATTGTTTTTTGACTGATTTTCAAGATTTATTTCCTTCTAAAAAAATTGAGTCGTCAATTGAGTACGTAAACATGATTATAGTTAAGATAAGAATATGAAGTTATATTTATTGCGACTACAATGCACTACTCATGTAGAATCATTAAAAAAAATCAAAAATTTCGGCATTTTGAAGCAGCTTTGTGTTCATTTATCGTATGTTATTGAAGTAATTGTTCCATCTCGACCTCTCTACAATGAACAAATACTGAAGTTATTGTCAAAAATTTATTTTTAACATTGAGGTTTCAGAAAACGTGGGTCAGGCACTGGACATGATCAAAACTAGTAAAGACTTTAATATAATACACAAGGCTGGTTAGGGTCTAGCTGACTTCAAGAGAGAAGTAATAATATACATAATTACAACGCTCAGAAAACTTGTGTAACAACTGTTTTAAACAAACTAACCATAAGGGTTAATACACATGACCTACCAGTACAAAATAAACATATTACATAAAAACATAACCCTAAACTAACCTTCGTGTCTCTTTTATTTGCAACATTTTTACTATAATGCTCCAAGCAGCACATCTGGTTTTAATAGCTGTCATTAGGTTTTACGACCGTTAAATTTTTGATATTAATTATTTAACGACTTTAGGCGTAACATTTTAACACACGAATGTTAGGGCGATAACAATATAAGAATTGAAGTTATGATTTAGATTTGTTATATTTTACAATACCACGTTATTAAAGTGGATTATTTTCTAATTTTACACTGATAGAATTTGTAAGTTATTGTGATGGTTTTCTGTCCTTATAAAGCACAAATAGATCATTTTAAGAAAACATATCTTTCTTGTATGTGTTATGAGTAGCTTACATTACCTACTTGGGCTGAAGTAGGGTGTGGACAAAAAATACTTTACATACAATAAGTCAAGAATGACTCTATGGAGTTAACTTCGAGATAATCTGTTATCAAAGTTAGGAGTTCCACATAATGATTAGATTTTTACAATGACTATTTTGGTAAATCTAACAACAGAGGATAACGAGCCTGTCATTATTTTGGTTTAGTACAATGACTATTTTGGTAAATCTAACAAGTGAGGATAACGAGCCTGTCAATATTGTGGTTTAGTACTATGACTGTTTTGGTAAATCCAACAACTGAGGATAACGAGCCTGTCAATATTGTGGTTTAGTACAATGACTGTTTTGGTAAATCTAACAACTGACGATAACGAGCCTGTCAATATTGTGGTTTAGTACAATGACTGTTTTGGTAAATCTAACAACTGAGGATAACGAGCCTGTCAATATTGTGGTTTAGTACAATGACTATTTTGGTAAATCTAACAACTGAGGATAACGAGCCTGTCAATATTTTGGTTTAGTACAATGACTGTTTAGGTGTATCTAACAACTGAGGATAACGATCCTGTCAATATTGTGGTTTAGTACAATGACTGTTTTGGTAAATCTAACAACTGAGGATAACGAGCCTGTCAATATTTTGGTTTAGTACAATGACTGTTTTGGTAAATCTAACAACTGAGGATAACGAGCCTGTCAATATTGTGGTTTAGTACAATGACTATTTTGGTAAATCTAACAACTGAGGATAACGAGCCTGTCAATATTGTGGTATAGTACAATGACTATTTTGGTAAATCTAACAACTGAGGATAACGAGCCTGTCAATATTGTGGTTTAGTACAATGACTATTTTGGTAAATCTAACAACAGAGGATAACGAGCCTGTCATTATTTTGGTTTAGTACAATGACTGTTTTGGTATATCTAACAACAGAGGCTAACGAGCCTGTCAATATTGTGGTATAGTACAATGACTGTTTTGGTAAATCTAACAACTGAGGATAACGAGCCTGTCATTATTGTGGTTTAGTACAATGACTATTTTGGTAAATCTAACAAGTGAGGATAACGAGCCTGTCAATATTGTGGTTTAGTACAATGACTATTTTGGTAAATCTAACAACTGAGGATAACGAGCCTGTCAATATTGTGGTTTAGTACAATGACTATTTTGGTATATCTAACAAGTGAGGATAACGAGCCTGTCAATATTGTGGTTTAGTACAATGACTATTTTGGTAAATCTAACAAGTGAGGATAACGAGCCTGTCATTATTGTGGTTTAGTACAATGACTATTTTGGTATATCTAACAAGTGAGGATAACGAGCCTGTCAATATTGTGGTTTAGTACAATGACTATTTTGGTAAATCTAACAACTGAGGATAACGAGCCTGTCAATATTGTGGTTTAGTACAATGACTGTTTAGGTGTATCTAACAATTGAGGATAACGAGCCTGTCAATATTGTGGTTTAGTACAATGACTATTTTGGTAAATCTAACAACAGAGGATAACGAGCCTGTCATTATTTTGGTTTAGTACAATGACTGTTTTGGTAAATCTAACAACTGACGATAACGAGCCTGTCAATATTGTGGTTTAGTACAATGACTGTTTTGGTAAATCTAACAACAGAGGATAACGAGCCTGTCATTATTTTGGTTTAGTACAATGACTGTTTTGGTAAATCTAACAACTGACGATAACGAGCCTGTCAATATTGTGGTTTAGTACAATGACTGTTTTGGTAAATCTAACAACTGAGGATAACGAGCCTGTCAATATTGTGGTTTAGTACAATGACTGTTTTGGTAAATCTAACAACAGAGGATAACGAGCCTGTCAATATTGTGGTTTAGTACAATGACTGTTTAGGTGTATCTAACAACTGAGGATAACGAGCCTGTCAATATTGTGGTTTAGTACAATGACTATTTTGGTAAATCTAACAACAGAGGATAACGAGCCTGTCATTATTTTGGTTTAGTACAATACTGTTTTGGTAAATCTAACAACTGACGATAACGAGCCTGTCAATATTGTGGTTTAGTACAATGACTGTTTTGGTAAATCTAACAACAGAGGATAACGAGCCTGTCATTATTTTGGTTTAGTACAATGACTGTTTTGGTAAATCTAACAACTGACGATAACGAGCCTGTCAATATTGTGGTTTAGTACAATGACTGTTTTGGTAAATCTAACAACTGAGGATAACGATCCTGTCAATATTGTGGTTTAACAATAGTGGTTTAGTAAAATACTGAGGATAACTAACCGTTAATTTTTGTGGTTTAGTACAATGAATGCTCTGGTGTATCTAATAAATGAAAATAACGAGCCTGTCAATATTGTGGTTTAGTACAATGACTGTTTTGGTAAATCTAACAACAGAGGATAACGAGCCTGTCAATATTGTGGTTTAGTACAATGACTGTTTTGGTATATCTAACAATTGAGGATAACGAGCCTGTCAATATTGTGGTTTAGTACAATGACTGTTTTGGTAAATCTAACAACAGAGGATAACGAGCCTGTCAATATTGTGGTTTAGTACAATGACTGTTTAGGTGTATCTAACAAGTGAGGATAACGAGCCTGTCAATATTGTGGTTTAGTACTATGACTGTTTTGGTATATCTAACAATTGAGGATAACGAGGATGTCAATATTGTGGTTTAGTAAAATGACTGTTTTGGTATATCTAACAATTGAGGATAACGAGCCTGTCAATATTGTGGTTTAGTACTATGACTGTTTTGGTATATCTAACAAGTGAGGATAACGAGCCTGTCAATATTGTGGTTTAGTAAAATGACTGTTTTGGTAAATCTAACAACAGAGGATAACGAGCCTGTCAATATTGTGGTTTAGTACAATGACTGTTTTGGTATATCTAACAAGTGAGGATAACGAGCCTGTCAATATTGTGGTTTAGTACAATGACTGTTTAGGTGTATCTAACAAGTGAGGATAACGAGCCTGTCAATATTGTGGTTTAGTACAATGACTGTTTTGGTATATCTAGCAAGTGAGGATAACGAGCCTGTCAATATTGTGGTTTAGTACAATGACTGTTTAGGTGTATCTAACAACTGAGGATAACGAGCCTGTCAATATTGTGGTATAGTACATTGACTTTTTGGTATATCTAATAAGTGAGGATAACGAGCCTGTTAATATTGTGGTTTAGTACAATGACTGTTTTGGTATATCTAACAAGTGAGGATGAAGAGCCTGTATATATTGTGGTTTAGTACAATGACTGTTTTGGTTAATCAAACAACTTAAGATAACGTGCCTGTCAATATTGTGGTTTAGTACAATGACTGTTTTGGTATATCTAACAAGTGAGGATAACGAGCCTGTCAATATTGTGGTTTAGTACAATGACTGTTTTGGTTAATCAAATAACTGAAGATAACGAGCTTGTCAGTGTAACGTATTGTTATTGCTTATTAATACAGTATATCAACACTTAAAAATGTATATTTTATTAAATACCAATTTTCAAAGTTTGTTTGATGAATAAAAATACAGGTAACATTCATGACAATGAATAAAATACCATTATTAATATGTATTATGAGTATAATTTTCTTTTCTTCAAACATACAGCAAACACTTCCACATTGCTGGAAACTAGAAACAAGATGGACTATTTTTCACCAACCAAACAAAACACACATTCCCCCTTTTCTTTCTTCTAATTGGGTAACACTCCTGAAGTAACACTCATGACGGGTTGTTGGGGACAGTTGTTTAAAAATCCAAACAAATAGAACACAAATAATTTAGTTAGTTTTATTTATTTGTTTCATTTAAAGTAGAATTTACATTACATAGATAAGAAAAACCAGTAAGGTGATATTTTAATCACTAAAGTTAGGAGTGTTACTTAAAAGTCAATATTGTTACTTTTTTAGGGTAACACTCCTGACTGGTAACACTCCTGAAAAATCTAACAGTTTAGTTGTGAAAATGCATCATGAGTGAAGGCCAGAATTTGGATGTTAGGTCTAGAACTACAGTACATCACACTTACAAATGTATATTAAATACCAATTTTCAAAGTTTGTTTGATGTATAGAAATATATATAACACTCTTGACATAGAATTAAAATACTTACCATTATAAATATGTGTTCTGGGTGTAATTGTCTTTTCTTCAAACATACAGCAAACACTTCCACATTGCTGGAAACTAGAAACAAGATGGCTATTTTTCACCAACCAAACAAAACAAATTTTCCCCTTTTTCCTTCTATTAATTGGGTAACACTAATGATGTAACACTCATGACGGGTTGTTGGGGACAGTTGTTTAAAAATCCAAACAAATAGAACACAAATAATTAAGTTAATTTTATTTATTTGATTCATTTAAAGTAGAATTTATATAACATAGATAAGAAAAACCAGCAAGGTGATAATTTAATCACTAAAGTCTGGATTGGAAAGTGTTACTTAAAAGTCAAGAATGTTACTTTTTAAAGTAACACTCCTGAAAAATCTAACAGTATGGTTTAGTAAATGCATCATGAGTGAAGGCTAAAATTTGGATGTTAGGTCTAGAACTACAGTACATCAACAGTTGAAAAGGTATATTAAATACCAATTTTCAAAGTTTGTTTGATCTATAAAAATACAGGTAACACTCTTGACAATGAATTAAAATACTTGCCAATATTAATATTTATTCTGGGTATAATTTTTATTAGATGTGGAAATATGACTTTTTTTTATTTCAGTAGCTGTATAACATTAACTTCTGCACGACTGCCCTTAGTGTATATAAAAAAAAACTATTATTCTTTAAGTCACATACTTTTAGTCATAAATTTACTTCCCACACTTTATAAAAGCAAACAATATTTTCTCATGAAAAAATCATGAGCAGCTGTTCTGGAATATTGGAGTGTACTGAACAAATATTGACTTACGTTTATGTATTCAGAACTAAGATAATATTAGTAGAGACAAATTGCATGACTTAAAGAATTTATTATTTTTGATGAATAAATATGGCTCAAGTATTTACATTGTCTATTATTGTTAGTATCTTTATTTATAACTTTGGGAAGTGTTATTTAATATCGATTCTATTGATTGGAACAGAATTATCTCCTTTGTAGATTTAACAACATTAATGAATCACAAAAAGTACACTTCCATTCAACTATTTTACCGTATTAATTAAAAAAACCTAGGGTTTTAAAAACATTAAATAAATAATTATTGAATTAACTGTTTTGCTGTTTTCTTCTCTCAGATTTCCTCTAAAAATCGATATAACATTCACGTGACATTTAGGGAATGAATCAAAGTGAATTGGAGTAAAATGTAACAAAAGATGTATCCCTCAAGCTTCCTACACAGTCTCAACAGTAGTGGTACAAGATTAAACGTGTCGATGGGTTTAACATTAATGTTTACCACCAAAGTGAAAGAAAATAAATGGTAAAATACAATCACATGAAGAGGAAAACATCAAAACATTCCTTCCTGCTGTGTTCAAATATATGGTAGCTATGCTATTAGTTAACTATCACTTAGTGCTTTAGGTATTAGCCACATTGTGGTTACAAAATTGTGTTTAGGCAGTTTTTGGCAGTTTAGTTTAGGCAGTAAAAATGGCTTTAATAAAACATACAAAGAATGGTTGTCTACTTTTCAAGAGTTAGGTTAAAACTATCTCTTCAAAAAATCACTTGATAATTAATTAATTCCTCGGATTTCACAATTTTTATATATTAATTAATTATTAGTACGTTATATTTATTTTCATAAAATTAAAATGATCAAATGTAAAGTGTTGATATACTGAAATCAATTTTACAGGGTTTTAGTTCGTTTCTTTAAATGGAAATATTTGTGTAGTTATATACATAAACAAAATGTTTCCCTTCATCACACAAAAATCCATATTTCAATTTTAGTTACTGTAACATACGTTTTACATTAACTAAGCTGTTAGTTTCTTCTGTTGTTACGATTTAACTATTAACTTTTGCATTTGTTCCTTGTATTTTAAATTAGAGTTTTTCTAATTTTTGAACTGTCTATACATTTTTCTATTCGACTAAAAAAAAAAACTTGTATTTTTCCACACCGAAGGCTTTGTGGTTTTCAAAATCTGGTTTCATCGTTGCTTCACAATATTGAAAAAAAAATTACACTTCGGACGTGAATCACATAAAGTTAAAAATCTGTTCAGGAAGTTTTATTCTACATTTAAAAAAATCAAAAGGAGTTTAACACTGTCATAATTTAATACATAAATAAGAACATGAAAATAAACGATTCAAATCCCGCCATGCTGAAGCTAAAACTAATTTAGACTTGAATAAAATATGACTCAAATAATACCAAGTCTTTGGAAGTTTTATTGACGGATTTAACTTTCTCAAAGTTACAGGAGAGAAAGAAGGGCTCAAGTTAAGGGTAAAGTTTATACTGATTATTTGTAAGGGTAGAATTATATCTAAGACACCTTGTTTTTATGTTGTTAACTTTTGTCAGTTTCTTGTACACATTGAACGTTGTTGGCAATTAAATAGATTTTTTTCTTAACTAACAAAATAATAACTGATACAAATTATAATAAGAACACAAAAACTATGTACTTGATTAAACTGCAGGAAAATTTGCACAAACTTTCTTACACAACTATAAGCAATCCAAATAGTAAATAAAGAAAGTATTTGTCTGTTTGGTAGTTGTTAATAAAATAAATATTGCAAAACATATTTACTAAAACCAAACAAAATCTAATCACAATTTATGCTTCACTAAAAATCTCGGTCCGGTAATTGTTACTCAAAAAGTTAAAAATATAATAAACTATTCACTCCTCCTTTTAAAATAAGTCTGTATACTTAAATAACTGTGTGTACTTGGTTCGTCATAATCACTGTAAATCGCATTTCCAGTTTTTAATTGTTGCGACAAAGATTATTTCCTTAATTTAATTTTTATATTTCCAATTATATCTTAAACAAAAAAAGTTCTTTTCTAAATTGTAAATATGTTTTGTATACTGCCTATAAACAAAACTATAGAAAAAGAGAATAATATTGCTATAAATAAAAAATTTATTTAGAAAAATAACAATTGAACCAAATTATCGCAATTAAATATGATCAACGTATAATCGTACGTCATGGCGTCGAAAGTAGCTATTCCTTTAAGGGTCGCCGTAATAGCTAGACATTCACCGATAACCGATTTTCCAGATAGAATGAAATATCGCGTTATACATTCCCTTAACTGCTATCAATTAATCAGAATGTGTGCTAAGCTAGTGCTTGTAAATCTCAGACGTGCCATTGCCACGGGTAATAAACTCCACATATACGGCATAAAGGTGTCTTTGCTATTGATAATAAAATATACCATATACGGCTTTAAACACAGCTTCGTAAGAATAATGTGGAATCATAAAACAATATATTATTTTCGTATTTTCCTAAGTTATGATTTGAAGTGTAAAATACTGACCCGTACTAAATTATTTGAATTCACTATACATGCAAAAACATAGAATATATTTATTTTTTTAATGTTATTTTTACATACACTTTGTAAAGTATTGGTTATACAATCAGCCGTTCTACCGGTTATTTTAGAGATATCCAATCCGTGGGGAAGTAAAAAAAAAAAAAAAAACGTTTTCCTTAAAACGAAATGAAAAAGGTATTGATCGATAATAAAAATACATCAACAATATATTTAAAATACGCTCAGAGAAAATTCAACCATTAACACCTAAATCGTTGCTACAGCGATCGGTGAAATTGCTGACTAACATAAAAAACAATGAATTTAGACTGACAACTTAATACATTATAAAACTGAAGTGCAGGTACTTGTGTGTTGTGAAAATATCCAATATTGTCTTCTATTACAATAATGCACAAAATTTATCACATTCACACAAATATCTTTCAAAAAAACAAATGCTTGGAAATTAGGTGTTTGTTTATTTTACAACGAACTTTGATATCTATTAAAAATTCGGAGAAATACTCGTAATTTAAAATATACGGTAAGAATTTTATAATTAAATTTATATTTTAATATTAATTAAAAACCGGTAAGTTTCATTAATTTGTATAAAACAAAACACAACATATATGTTAAAACAAACAACATTTTTTTCATCATGTATTTAGTTGAAAGTCTGTAGTGCACTGCAATAAAAGGTAATAATAGATAATACACATCATACGCAATACAGTACTGGTGGCTTTAAATGGTCATCTTTTTACACACACATATATATATATATATATATATATATATATATATATATATATATATATATATATATATGTAAGTGTGTGTGTGTGTGTGTGTGTGTGTGTGTGTGTGTGTGTGTGTGTGTGTGTGTGTGTGTGTGTGTTCTGTAGTAAAGAGAAATGATTCCAACTTCATTCACCGCCTTTTTTATTTCAATAACGTAATAAATAGATACACGTCAAAGAAACTGCCTTCTAAACAGTCACGTAATACATTATTCAGAAAAGACTTTTTTTTAAACTCCCTGAACTTCATATTTAAACACATGTGAATTATTCTAATCGTAAAAGATCAATATTTATTTAATTTGTAAAAGTGCAAAACAAAATGGTGCTCTTCATGTACTTGCCCAGCTCTTTGTGCAACGTAATATAAGCATGTCCTTTGGTTTCTCGGGCGTTGGAGAAAATGTAAAATTATATTGATAGACCGCTATTTGTCATCTTAGTAGGAGGTGATAATATTATGGAATATTCTGAATTGTTCATTTGAATGTAATGTGTTTAAGTTAAAGTATATAAACAATGTATCAGATATGAACAAAAACGTTTTTTAAAGAAGTAATTTTGACGTTTTAAATTTAATTTATTTCAATATTGATAGTCTCTATGTGAGTACAAACCTCGGCGAACCTATTTCTTGTTCCGCTAACATTCTTACACACAAGCGACAACGACGGACGGGCGTACGCCATGTTGAAATGAAACTTGAAGGTTAGTGAAGGTCGACATTTGTGTGATTATTAAACCTACCATATGGTGTAAGTAAAAGTGCAAGAAATTAAATTAAGGTACTTTTCAACTAGGTAGAAATCTGTGTGGTTGGTTTTTAACTCTTGTTTTCCGTTTCAAAATGGCGTCCACTAAAAAACACAACGAAACGTTTCCAATTAAAGGACAATGGTGCTGAATTATTGATTGAATCATCAGTAGGTGTCACTAATAGTAAAAGTTTACATGAGTTCAGATTGACACCCATTTATTAACCCTACTCAATATGTAGGTAGTAACAAATTAAAGAATTAAATATTATCAAAATTAATTTGGAAAACATTTCCTTTAAATACACAAAATACTTGAAGTTTATCTACCCCACCTTTTATATTCCAAACAGCTCGTTACTTTTGTTAACTTTTCTCTTCTTTAACTTTACCTTCTGTATTTGGGGGGGGGGAGGGGGAACAAAAAACTTTGATCCTAAATTTATTACATCTCAAGAAGTCTCGATAAACTCAACTTGCATTACAAATAGGGTTGATTAACAAATGGCAGCTGGAGAAACAAAGTTAGATAATAATTTATATTGTGAAACAAAACACGTAGAAAATCAATGATTATTTTTATTTTAGATGACCTATGTTATATGGTCAATTTATTTTCTTACATATACTTCTAGAGAAGTTATGTGATCAATAACAATATCGAAGTCATGATTTTCGCTGAAATATCTGTTTTTAGTTATCTAATGAAAAACAATTTGTTTTTAAGTCTGTCGAAAGTGCAATTATCTACAATCGAAGAGAATGTACTTTTTTAACACATTTGGTTATTAAGAATATATTCGTTATAATTTTTATTTTGCCAATATTCTGGTACGGATATTATAGGTAATTAAAATCGTTCATGGAGCTCTTTAAAAGACCTAGTTTCTCAAAATGTGCTTCACAAATATCATTTAAATTTAGTTTAAATATGATGAATATTGTCCCACAACAGTGTAGTAAATGTATTTAAAGGAAATTACTTAACGTCTCAATGTTGAAAACAAATTAGAACCTCAATAATCATCATAATAACTTTATTCAAATTTGTTCTTATATTTTACTTTTATATTTTGTATTGTGATATTTCCCTATGAAAGGAAGGCAATGGTACAAGCGCCAGTTGTATAACACCGGGCACATTGAATGAAATAAAATATAATTATGACATGAGGCGATCACGTGACCTAACCACTCATATTGAGTTCCTTTGAAATAAAAACTCAACGTTTATAAATAAAACAATACATCAAAACTGACGAATGTAAAGTAGATTAATTAATAATAACGGAACAGGAAGGATCAGAGAAGAACAATAAACAATTAGACAATAGGGTGACAAATCATCCACTAAAAAAAACAAAATAAACAAGAGAATGTAACTAACTCCCTTTTGTATATATTATTTATTTTCTGTCAAATGTAGTCTGTATTTGTGTTTTACCTTTTACGTGGCTACATGTTTCACTGCCAAAGGCAGCATCATCAGGCCAGCTTCTATGTCCACTCAAACACTTATATATACACAACACTTATCGTAACACATGTTTTCATACATTTTTCGTACACGTCACATAAATAAATAAATTTGTTCAACATTGCTACACTTGAGAGATACCTCATTCTGGTGTATTTCCTCTAAGACTGATTTGGAAAGATAAAGGTGCAGCTCTGTTCAATGCTTATCAGATTGTACCTTGTGCCCTACTAGATTTTCTTTTGTCTCCTTGATTTTATGTTGTTGGCAAAATATTAGATCATAAAGGCAGTTGGAAGCAAAATTCAATTACATTGTATGTACTCATTGAATGTACTTATCCCTTTTGTACATTGAATTTCACTTATATTTAGTTACCATAATACCTTTGTAGTGTATCCACTACAGCATTCCATAATATTTTCAGTATCAGAAGGTAGTCACTCAATAGGTACAATATCAAGATAATGAAAGGAACTAGAATTATATTAATGTAATCGTACCTACAACAGATTTACATCCTTGGCCTAATTTTTAGAATAATAGTTATTGTTACTATTTGGAATTGTTTTAAAGATTTTAATTTCTATTATCCTATACATTTATCTACGATAGAAGTAGGGTGTAGCTATATGTGTAATTGTTTTCGTTTCACTATTGAAATCTGATGTATCGATGGGAATGAAGAGCTTTAGGAATATAACAATTATATGGTGAAAGTGACGATTTTTTTGAAGGTGCGTGGATTATTGTAGTTAATAAATTATAAAATTGTAAAATCATCAAACAATTTCCGCATGATAATATAAAAAATGCTTTCATTTTTGTTTTGTATAAGTTACTTTCAGAGTTGTTATGACTTCCCCACGATTAGAAGCTGTACGTCATTTCACTATAAAGTAAGTATTTAAATTCTGTCTTTAAACTATAAGTAATTGTTGAACACATATTTTTATAATTTAGCTATTCTAACAAACGTATGCATATATAAACAGAAAGTCTACAATTCCCTGTTAAGCTTAAATACTGCAACAATTACAACTAAGCCTCCTGTCGTCCTTTCTCCTTTTAAACAAATACTCAGCGTTGCTTTTATTAAACATTAGAAGAAAACCAGTTGTTTAGATAGAGGATTTTTAAGAGAGATCTGCTAAACGGAACTTTGTGTAGAAATAATATAATTTTCAGACACGCATATTGCAAAAAACATTGTAAACGTTTAAGATATATGTATATACTTACAATACTTTTAAGTATAAACTTAGGGTACAATATTATTATCTTTATGATTAAGGTACTTGTACTTGTATACTTACGGTCCTTCTACCTCCTTACTTACGGTCCTTGTACCTCTATACATAGGTCCTTGTACCTATATAGGTACAAGGACCGTATGTATATATTAAGCTTACGGTACTTGTAAGGTACTGTTACTTATATACTTGAGATAATTATTTTTTCATTTTTACCTACGGTTCTTGTATCTGTATACTTACGTTACTTGAAAGATACTTTTATTTAAATACTTGAGATAATTGTACCTTTATAATTACGTGCGTGTACCTGTATACTTACGGTACTTGTAAGATACTTTTATCTTTATACTTATGGTACTTGCAAGATATTTTTACATATATACTGCAATGGATCAAAAGATCCATTTGTTAGTTCAGAAAAAAACCGTTTTTGTAAAAATTATTTTTTTCGAATAAAACATCTGGTTAGTAAAGTGAAGCAATCCTGCATGTTACAAGTGTAATTCCTTATCTCAGGAGCGGCCTTCAACATGAAGTAAATGCCCAGGTTTGCATCCTGTCTTAGGAAATTTCACATAAAAGTAATGCGAATTTGATGAAAATTAAACTGAGAGAAATAGTTGTTTTGAAGGTGTTAGGTTATACTTCTCAAAGTGTACATCAAAAACTTTCATTACGAAAATTTTCTAAAGTTTATGGGGAAAAAGTTATAGTCCGTTAAATTTCACAAAAAACAAAAAAAATTGCTCAAAATCCTAATTTTATGTCATGTTTAGTATTAAGTTCTAAAGACAAGAAAATTCAAATATATAAAAGTTTTACGAAAAAGTAGTATTTCAGAAGTTTTAAAGAAGATTGCAAGAAAGATAATGGGTAAAAATCAAGGTCAAAGTAGCCAAATTATTCAGTATGACAAGTTAAAGGAAAAAATGTAAAGAAAATCCGATTTTGAAATTATAGTTAAAGGTGATAAAAAACACATTATATCACGAAATTATAAATATATATTATAGGAATTATTAATTTTGTCATTTGTAAAACTCAGAGATTTTCATTTAAAAGGTGCGAAAAACGGAGGTGTTAAAATTGGTTTTAGCCAGTGCATTTTCGACAGGAAACAATTCACCGAAGAAGCCGAGGTTGCGGCTAGGAACTTTTTGTGCATAAAAGACTAGATTGGGAGAATAAAAACTCAAGAAAGCATAGAGGTGTGGAAAAAAAAATTCTGAAAATTTACTAAATCGTAAGGTGACGAATAGTTCGAGAAATAGAAGGCCTACGATCTTGGGACAAAGGTTGATCGACGAGGAAGAGCGAGAAGAATCCAAATATGGCGTCAGGAATTGAAGTTTTCCCATAGGAAAAACGTTATGGGGAAAAGTTTGTAAGCAATGGAGAATTGACTCGACGTTCTGGACACTTCTACGCGTTGCGCATCGCCGATACGCAGGCCGAAACGGGGGTAAGATGGACTGTTGCCAACTAAAATAAAATGATCTAGGAAAGTTGCAAGAACTAATTATATCAAAATTAATAAATATTAACTAAGAAAATGATGAAAAACAATTATAAAAAACTTAAATAAATATATGTTTGCGTACATACCCCTAGGATGAAGCCGAAGCGAGGAAAATCCATTAGGATCGTACAACTGACCGTTTGAAGAAAGAGTAAGACATTGGTACCAAAGGGATGGTACGAAAGGGAATTTTTTTCTATAAAACTGGGTAGCAACGCTATCCAGGGCTATCAATTAAGATGAAGATTTGAAGTGTAAGGTGAAACTCTGCCAGTTTGAAATTTGATTTTGGCATTAATTATTTGTAAAACCCAACGTTAGCGCAAGACAGTGTCTTCGCGGGAAAATCTTTGAATTAATACCAGTTGAAAACTTTATATTAAAATCGGTTCGACAAGTGAGTGTCGGGAACCGGAAATTTATTTTAATCAATATAGTTGCGATAATCATATCCAATGTATCAAATTTTTCATTAAAAAAATAATAAAATTAAAAAAATTAATTAATTAAAAATAAAAATAAAACGAATTTAAAGTGACCGGAAAGAAGTTTCCTGGAAGGAAAATATAAAGTGAAGTGAGAAGCATCATTCCACATCATATCCAAGGCAAGCAAGCAGAATCGGCGGATTCCAGGGTACGGCAAAGTCTCCCGGAAAACGAGGTTTCTTAAGCAGACGGCGAGGAATTCTAGGGCATCGCTTACCAAAGGTTTGGAGTCTACAACTTGTTTGTTTAAAATAACACCCCACGCGAGTTTTAAAAATTATCTGAGAATTTCTGAGTTGAGCACATAATAATTTTGTTAAATTTTGCTTAGATTTATTGCCTCTTGCACTGCTATAGGTTAAGAGTTAATTTTAGTTTTGAGTAAATTTTAAAAATGAATTTTGTTTAATATTAAAGTGTTTTGAGTTTTGTTTAAATTGTAAGGGAACAATCGTTACAAGTGTAACATTCAGAAACATTTTATTGAAATTGTAAAGTTTGTTGGAAACATAAGAAATTGCAGGAAATAAAATTTTAAATTTGTTCACAACATATATTTTATTAATTGTCATCCTTTAAAGGAAACCAGAGGGAAATCATTCTAAATTTAAGGTGTTCTTTTTCAGAGGCAATAATTCCATTAGTGATCAAATGTGTCCAAATTCCAGTATACAATTTTTACAGATCTGGAGACAAAAAACCTACACTCCAGAGATTTTGAATTGTTAAGATAAGGGATAAGTAAATGTGGAGTTATGCCGGAGCAAAACGAAATAAATTAAATACAATAGCTAGAAGAGATTTGAAAAAAATAACTAATTTAATTGGGGGGGGGGAATTTCCATTAAACCTGGGCTGCTGGGTTTAATGAAGAGAGACGTCCAGACCAGGCCAGAGAGGGTCGACTTGTCGATAATTGCTTATACTTCCAGAGTTATCTGGAAGACTCTTTTTCAATTTTGTAAATTTTTTAAAAAGTGTCTCTTTTCTTTTTGCAATACTTAAGATACTTGTACCTTTCTACTTACGATGCTTGTACCAACATACTTACAGTACTTGTAAGACACTCTTAGTTACATACTTGAGATACTTGCACCTTTATGCTTACGGTACTAGTAAGATACTTTGATTTATATGCTTGAGATAATGTAAATTTATACTTACGGTGCCTGTATTAATATATTTATGTTACTTGAAACATACTTTTATTTAAATACTTGAGATAATTGTACCTTTATTCGTACGGTACCTGTAATATATATTTCAGATACTTGTACCGTTTACTCCTATCATTTCACAAAATTTCTGTGTTGAAGAGCAGAGTGAAGATTGAGTCATCCAAATTTAGGATAATGTAGAACAATACTTTGTGTTTAAGTAGTTAGAGATATATAGTAACAAAAAGATATCAAAACTGTTATATAAGATTTGAGTTTTGTTCTTGTATCAACAATCTGGACATTTTTAATAAACCAAAAAATAAATGAGGGGAGGAAGTAGCCATGATATATGACGAAAATATACCCACACAATACATTTTATTATAATCAGAGTCGACGATTGGACATGGAGAGGCATATAAACAAGATTAAAAAAACACATTTTTGGGTTCGAGGTAAAAAGTTTTATTCACATTCTTATTAATCTCATAGCTTTCTATAGTTTGCACGTATGTTAGAAAGTAAACAATATAAAGCATAACGATAAATATGTCAAAGACTAAACATATTACACTTCACACACATCATAGTATTTATGGTATCTACATGAAATGTGCACTGTTTACATTCTAATTAAGAATATGTCAAAGACTAAACACATTATACTTCACACGCATCCTAGTATTTATGGTATCTACATGAAATGTGCACCGTTTACATTCTAAATAGGAATATGTCAAAGACTAAACACATTATACTTCACACACATCCTAGTATTTATGGTATCTACATGAAATGTACACTGTTTACATTCTAAATAAGAATATGTCAAAGACTAAACACATTATACTTCACACACATCCTAGTATTTATGGTATCTACATGAAATGTACACTGTTTACATTCTAAATAAGAATATGTCAAAGACTAAACACATTATACTTCACACGCATCCTAGTATTTATGGTATCTACATGAAATGTGCACCGTTTACATTCTAAATAAGAATATGTCAAAGACTAAACAAGTTACAACTTCACACGCATCCTAGTATTTATGGTATCTACATGAAATGTACACTGTTTACATTCTAAATAAGAATATGTCAAAGACTAAACACATTATACTTCACACGCATCCTAGTATTTATAGTATCTACATGAAATGTACACTGTTTACATTCTAAATAAGAATATGTCAAAGACTAAACACATTATACTTCACACGCATCCTAGTATTTATAGTATCTACATGAAATGTACACTGTTTACATTCTAATTAAGAATATGTCAAAGACTAAACACATTATACTTCACACACATCCTAGTATTTATGGTATCTACATGAAATGTACACTGTTTACATTCTAAATAAGAATATGTCAAAGACTAAACACATTATACTTCACACACATCCTAGTATTTATGGTATCTACATGAAATGTACACTGTTTACATTCTAAATAAGAATATGTCAAAGACTAAACACATTATACTTCACACACATCCTAGTATTTATGGTATCTACATGAAATGTACACTGTTTACATTCTAAATAAGAATATGTCAAAGACTAAACACATTATACTTCACACACATCCTAGTATTTATGGTATCTACATGAAATGTACACTGTTTACATTCTAAATAAGAATATGTCAAAGACTAAACACATTATACTTCACACGCATCCTAGTATTTATGGTATCTACATGAAATGTACACTGTTTACATTCTAAATAAATCTACCTGGTTTCTAATGCTTGGTAAACTTTTACAAAATCGAACCGGAAATATTTTTTTTGAAATAGCGTCTGTATTCAACATCTATATCAGACGACAATTCCATGACCAAGTGGATTGAACACAAACTCTACTGAAACTGAACTATGACCACTCTACACACAGTATCCATTTCAACTAGATTTGTAGATAATTATTAAATATTACTCCTAAATCTCCTAAAATATTCGCACATAATAATTAGGTAAACGATTTTGGAAAAATATTTATACATTTTGTTGTTTTATTAATAGACGGATTTCAACCTAAACATTTTAAGTCAAACAGATTATATATCTATTTGTTATCTTTGACTTACTGCCAGCAATCCATGATTAGTTCTTTTTTCCAGTTTATATTGTCATATATCTCATCACGCTACACGTGTTTCGGACATTATCGTCCATCGTCGGGTGATAACACTTAGTTAAAACATTTAACACAAAATACAAGTTTACACATAACATTCACGCACAAGAAACACAATATTTTCTTTTTCATTAATGTCACCGCGCCGGCGCTACATAGTATATTATGAGATATATGACAATATAAACTGAAAAAAGAACTAATCAAGGATTGCTGGCGGTAAGTCAAAGATAACAAATAGTTATTGAAGCATATCCGGTTACTCTAGACTATCAAAAAGTTTATATATGTTTAATGTAAACCGTAGTAAGTTAGATAATGTTGTGAATATGTTATTGTAGTAAAGGAAAAAAATAATTTCTTTATTCAATTACTACAAGTGATACAGGGGAAAAAACATAAATGTTATTTTGTTAAATTCTCTCAGACGTGTTGGAAAATTGTATTTTATTTGACATATAAAAAAGAAAACTTTTACTTTAAATTACTGTGAAATGACCTGTTTAGCTGCAATGAAAAGTTTTATTTAAATTAGTAACTTTTTTTTTTTCCAAACTATACCTTTTTCCTTTCCGTTCAGTAAGGAGGAGAAAACTTTGAGATGACAAAAGTTGAGAGACAAACAAGTTGAACAATAACTTTAAGGGGATGACTGCATTGAGCTCTCGTTTTAACGTTTAATACGTTTTGCAAAGAAAAACTTGGAGCACTTGTAAAGTAATCTTACAGATTTTCACAGAGACAAATTTACAGTTTTATAGACAAGTTGTGATAGTTTATTTTTAGTTCATTTATGGTTGAGTTTGTGTTGTTAATAATATTTATAGTAGGTTAAAATCTACCTTCAAAAAAACTTCATATGTTAGATTCAAATGAAGTTCCCCTAACATATATATAACACAAACAAAAATTACTTGGACATGAACAAGTCTTTAATTAAATTCACTCCTCTAAGGGGGGGGGGTTACTACGAAAACTTAAGCTGCCAAAATATTTTTGTATTTATCACGCTTTTAACGTCTAGGCTATAACTCGTACACTGACCTACGACGTTACGTCAGGAAAATTTTTTTTTTTTCTAAAAGTTGAATACGAAACCCTTTTATTTTGCAAATATGGATTGCAAATGTTTTTGATACAGGTATATCAGTGGAGAGTAATAACTGTTGAGAATATTTGATATTATGTATCATTAACAACCGATACAATAAGTTGATAAAATATTTACGCTGATAAGTGTGCTAAATTGAAAAAAAAAAAAAAAAAAAAAAAAAAAAAAAAAAAAAGACTGCTTACTAATAAATTGATCCGTTTTACATTTCTCATGTTCTAAGTTTACCAATTGATAATGATAGTTATTCAATACAAAATTCTCATCTTATTGTTTTATATACAAAAACGATGGTTTAGGAATTAATTGTGTTTAAACCAAATAATCCAAAAATGTGATTCAAAATACGTACTAGTGTAGCTTATACAAATAGAGTCCACAATATATTAATAAATACTCTAAATTTGATAAGACTGATTTTTTAATTGACAGGAAGACTCTAAATAACGACAATTAAAAAAAATTCTTCAAACTTTTAAATAATGCAACATATAATATCAGTTTAAATATGTATATTATTATTTTGCATGCAATTGTACTAATTCTAAATTTTTACTTCATGAATAAAATTATGGAAGGAATAGATAAATAGTTTTATATTTATAATTAAAGAGAGCTTCTAGATTAATTATCACCACATTTTATTATTTAATTTTGATTATTAAATTTCATTAATAATTAAAGTGTTTTTAGAATCAATAACAATTACTTTATAGAATAAAAAATTAGTATAATAAAACATTTGAAATAAATGTAAATCCATGCATTATAATTAAACATATTTAGCTAAACTGTGTTTTTGCGGTAATAAAGTACACATTGATATCACTTTTAGAGCAGTTAATAGAATCGAAAATATGTTTTAACTAAAAACATAACCTGTTGTTTTTGCTGTTAGTAAAATAGCTGGCCGTCTATAACCTTATTGCATAGTTTAGAGTAGTGGTGTTGACATCGCGTAACGGTAATATTTTATGCCACTGTTGGAATTAGTAATAAATAGCAATTATTGTAATTACAAAAACCGTCGTATTCTATATTCAAATAGAATATGTAACACAATAATATAAACATTACAATACACGAAGGTGGTGGATCTTATTATGAATGTTTACTTTTCTTTATCGATAGTTTAAAAAAAAAGAAATGTTGTTTTTCAAAAAGTAAATGACAAGTTATATAGAAATATTATTATTCAGTACCCCAATACGACATAATATTGTTCTGCTGCAATTGCAGCGCTGTGTAAACCAAACGATTTGAATATGACTTGTGAACTTATCTTGTAACAGGGCCATTTCCTATGTATGGATTTGGCCCTAGGGATTACCAGGAAGTTATTACCAACTGGCCAACAAAGTAATCAACAGAACCTGGAATACATTGCCGGGTCTTATACATTCCAAGAAGTTCCTTAGCCCTAATAAAAAGAGAGGGAAGGAAGTGCTAAACCTAAGCAGAAAAGAGCTAAAACTCCTCGGTAAACTAACAGGACATATCCATTGCAGGTATCACTTAAGTAAGTTGGGCCTGGTGGACGATGATACTTGCAGGTACTGTGGTGAAGAGGTGGAACGCATGGAGTGCCCGGCCTTATGCCAAAAAAGACATTAATTTCTAGAATTTATCTTCATTTTGGAAGAAGAATTCCTAAACCTCCCGACCTGGGGTCTGATCAATTTTGTCAAAGACATAGATCTCTCCTGAGTCCAACAAGAGGGGGGCACAAAAGATCTAACTAGGTCGCAGTGCAGGAGGTTTTTAAAACACTCTCCCCAGTCTTAATAATAATAATAATAATCTTGTAACATTTTGAGTGGTCGAAACTGATTACCACACAAAATCGGTTCTAGAAATTATGATGAAATTTGTCTCTATCAGATCCAACACATAGATCAAAATACTCGTAACAAAATATTATTTTAACAGTGATTGGTTAAATAACAAAATTGACCGTGGAGGTGTTGTTATGTAATACCTAATTTCTCAAAATCAGTTCTACCAATTTCATTACAATTTTCATAAAATTCGAGGACTCAAACCTGTGTGTAGAAGCCCAGGTAAGCCAAATTACGGTTCAGAAATAATTTTCACTCTGAACAAAATAATCTTAGTCGCCGAAAATATAAATCAAACAAAATTTGTGAGCACTCTATTTGTGCTTTGTTCATTATAATGCATGTACCTGTTAAGTAGAAATATAAAAATAAAACATACATACTTAAATGTCGCTAGACTTCATGTCGCTTTACCTGTTGCAACAACTGTCCTTCTGTTGTCTCTATTTTACGCTACTTATTTCCAAAATCAAAAGATAATTTATTTAAGCTGTTTCTCAGATACCTCCCCCCCCCAAAAAACTTCCATGGTAGATTCAATTCTTCATTTATTTTAACCAATTCATCTCACTGTGCATTTTAATTAAAATATGTTTTGATATTTAAATAATATTATCTACACAGACTAGATTCCTTATACAACTCTCAATATTTTCACTCTTTATTTTCAATAACTAACATTTCACAACATTTGATTGACACAAGCTGCATGTTTCTACTTGTACTTACATGATAATTGTGTAGATAGTGATACAGTTTACCCGAACAGTGAATCATTGAAATCTAGAGTTGTTAATCTGTTAACAAATTTATGTTAACTATGAAAGCCATTTTAGTTAAATGTGTTAACTCACTGATAAATTGTTAAAGTTGCTAAGTGTGTTATGTACTGTGAACATGGATTACATTTAACTTGTTGAAAATCATTGAAGCTTTCTGTGACGTCATTTAACGTTTATAAGAGAAGTTGAAGTGAATTAAAAACACTACAGTTTAGGTCAGTTTGTGGTAAACGCAGATTTACTCCTCCCTTCTACGTATATACAATCATAGAGTGGGTAAATAGTTTGAGTGGAAGTTGTGCGATTTACACACAACAGCTGTTCTGATATCTCGTTTTTAAACGTTGAGGTTTTACAACAATATAAATAATAATTCCTGAGTTATAATTTAAAATCTGACATTTTTTCTATAAATACGAGTCATGAATATAGTGCAACTGTTTTAATTGTGTGGTAAAACGAATTTATATTTTTTAGGGATCTTATATTATTGGTCCAAAATTTATCTAATTTAAAAAACAAAACTTTGTATAATATATATACTTACCCATTCGTAAGTATATACTACCTGAACCGCTATAACTTACAAGCAAAGAATATTATACAACTCTTTTAATTATTATTGTTTGTGATATTACTTGAGTTGTATTATCCGATAATATTTCCTTGCAAGGCAGAAGTTTTTGACATTTTTTACGCTTCCAGTCTGTTCTCAATACTGTCCTCACTTGTGATATACCTTTTATCTAACTTGTAAACATGATTTAGAGTAAAATCTAAACAAAATAATCGAGTCATTTACTTTTTCCAAAAATTGATCTTTAGCCAATAAAGCCCTCAGTTAAAGTTTAACCACTCCAATATCAAACTACTATCGAATATATCATAATCATAATACACATGAAGCACTCCCACTTGGTTACTTCTACTTATCGTTGAAGCATACCCTCGTTGTATTATTTTTTGTCACTTAGTGTGTCATTTTAAATTATTCCTCATGATTGGTTTCAATAGAACATAATCTAATTGTCTTTAATTTGACTTTTCATCACAATTAGATTTGTGGTGGTTTTGGATCTTTTAGTAGGAATATTATGATTTCCCCGCCTACTACCACGTGTATGACGCAATTTTTATGGCCCTCTAATGGTTTTACTCCTTCCCCACCTAAATCGTTTCTTGCACTGGCGTTTAAGTTAGGTATTTTGTATCAGTAGGCGACAAAGGGGGGGGGGGTTGTTGTGATGCGGTCATCCTGATGCACCACGAAAGTAGAGATCCGGACATTTGAGATCAAGATTGTAGTGGGGGTAACCACGTGACCTATGCCCCTCCCCTTGTCCCCTCTCCTTGCCCCTCCCCATACCCCTCCCCTTGTCCCTCCCCATACCCCTCCCCCTCCCCATGCCCACCATTCGCCATTTTGGAACGCCTGTGACGTAATTTGCCTGACGACCACGTACGGGTGTGTATTTCCGTCTAGCGCAGAAAGTGGAGTTGTGGCATGAGACTACAAATGGAGTATACTGTGGAGTCTACTACCTGGATTAATTATGGGGTCTCAGTAAATCCCAAATAATCAGTTATATTTGACGTGACGGACTAAATTACCGAGTTACGTGGAGTCCTGAGTTTTCGGGGAAGTCCGTTTGACTAGTGAACTCTGCTGATTATAGAATATATCTAGATTGTACGGACATTAAACAATTCATACTTTTCGTGTGTCATAAAAACAGTTTATTTAGGTTTATTTTACTTAATATGTTTAAAGAATTGTGTTTCTGTTCTGGATAATGCTGAACATCAATAAGACTTGAAATGTTTTTATAAACATATTTTGTAAAAGAGTAGAATCATAAATAGCATGAATGTTATCGGCCATATTGGTTTTACTTCCTATCAATATCATTCTATAAACATTGCAATATGTGTACCCAATAAACTGATATTTACTTTGATATGATATTGCTAACGGCACTCTATCCTAGTGTATTTGTTCCATGAGATGACATTTTATTTTCCGCTTGGGAAATATGTCACTAGTTCAAACACTTATGTTATTGTTTCATATTGGTAATGAGGTTGTTTAAAATGTCTTCTCACAAAAAAATATATTTAGAGAAAAACTAATGACGAATTCAAATTCAACGTTTCTAGGAATTTGTTGCTACCTAGATGATTACAATCGATAGAGGAAAAATCCTTACACAAGACATAATCTGTTGATAACTGACATGTGTAGATGGATATCTAGACAGGGTATTAGTCTGCTATATAGTGTCTGTAATAATTTATATTATTTAGTTCCATAATCGGGAAGAAACGACTCAATCCGTTTCAAGATGGCGCCATATTTCAATTGGGTAAAAATGAATCGGTTTTCAATATCGACTAAAACTTTCCATTTTGATAATTTGAACAAATATTAACCCTACTCCTAACTGAGGAGACATCTTTGAGACTTGCACAGTGTGGAATTTTTTATGTCTCAGTAAAAATCTACTTATATCAATTTCTTCTACAAAATCTTCAGTACTTTATTGGGTTATTGATAAACTGTTAATAGATAGGAGAAACTCCAGATCCTCTTTTGCATCTACCACACTCAAAACAATCATTCGTATTGACTTGAGATTTGAACGTTCTAAAGTATGTAAAATAAATATACTAACAAAATAATTATAAAATGAAACTGTCCAAATTAATATTGTAATGGAGTTTTCCAAGATAATTACAAGACAAGTCCAATAGTTTTGATTACCATTACATAATAATAGCCAAAACCTTGTTTTGAGTCATGTTCTTGAAGCAACGTAACAGAAAAGTAATACCTTTAAAGGAATTCAAGTTGAGTATTATCATGTTTATCTTATAACATAATTAATTACACTTTCTACAGAGGAGAAGACAAATAGAGGTGTGACTTCGTTAGAATGTGCCATAATATCTGTCTAAGGGTGTGTAACTCAGTAGCTCAGTTAGTGTCTATGGTATTATCTAGCTAAGGGTATTTAACTCAATGGCTCAGCTAGTGTCTATTATAGTCTATTATCTAGCTAAGGGTATTTAACTCAATGGCTCAGTTAGTGTCTATGGTATTATCTAGCTATGTGTATTTAACTCAATGGCTCAGTTAGTGTCTATTATAGTCTATTATCTAGCTAAGGGTATTTAACTCAATGGCTCAGTTAGTGTCTATTATAGTCTATTACCTAGCTATGTGTATTTAACTCAATGGCTCAGTTAGTGTCTATGGTATTATCCAGCTATGTGTATTTAACTCAATGGCTCAGTTATTGTCTATGGTATTATCTAGCTATGTGTATTTAACTCAATGGCTCAGTTAGTGTCTATTATAGTCTATTATCTAGCTAAGGGTATTTAACTCAATTGCTCAGTTAGTGTCTATTATAGTCTATTATCTAGCTATGTGTATTTAACTCAATGGCTCATCTAGTGTCTATTATAGTCTATTTACTAGCTAAGGGTATTTAACTCAATGGCTCAGTTAGTGTCTATGGTATTATCTAGCTATGTGTATTTAACTCAATGGCTCAGTTAGTGTATATTATAGTCTATTATCTAGCTAAGGGTATTTAACTCAATTGCTCAGTTAGTGTCTATTATAGTCTATTATCTAGCTAAGGGTATTTAACTCAATGGCTCAGCTAGTGTCTATTATAGTCTATTATCTAGCTATGTGTATTTAACTCAATGGCTCAGTTAGTGTCTATGGTATTATCTAGCTATGTGTATTTAACTCAATGGCTCAGTTATTGTCTATTGTATTATCTAGCTATGTGTATTTAACTCAATGGCTCAGTTAGTGTCTATTATAGTCTATTATCTAGCTGAGGGTATTTAACTCAATGGCTCAATTAGTGTCTATTATAGTCTATTATCTAGCTATGTGTATTTAACTCAATGGCTCAGCTAGTGTCTATTATAGTCTATTATCTAGCTAAGGGTATTTAACTCAATGGCTCAGTTAGTGTCTATGGTATTATCTAGCTATGTGTATTTAACTCAATGGCTCAGTTAGTGTATATTATAGTCTATTATCTAGCTAAGGGTATTTAACTCAATTGCTCAGTTAGTGTCTATTATAGTCTATTATCTAGCTAAGGGTATTTAACTCAATGGATCAGCTATTGTCTATTATAGTCTATTATCTAGCTAAGGGTATTTAACTCAATGGCTCAGTTAGTGTCTATGGTATTATCTAGCTATGTGTATTTAACTCAATGGCTCAGTTAATGTCTATTATAGTCTATTATCTAGCTAAGGGTATTTAACTCAATGGCTCAGTTAGTGTATATTATAGTCTATTATCTAGCTAAGGGTATTTAACTCAATGGCTCAGTTAGTGTCTATTATAGTCTATTATCTAGCTAAGGGTATTTAACTCAATTGCTCAGTTAGTGTCTATTATAGTCTATTATCTAGCTAAGGGTATTTAACTCAATGGATCAGCTATTGTCTATTATAGTCTATTATCTAGCTAAGGGTATTTAACTCAATGGCTCAGTTAGTGTCTATGGTATTATCTAGCTATGTGTATTTAACTCAATGGCTCAGTTAGTGTCTATTATAGTCTATTATCTAGCTAAGGGTATTTACCTCAATGGCTCAGTTAGTGTATATTATAGTCTATTATCTAGCTAAGAGTATTTAACTCAATGGCTCAGTTAGTGTCTATTATAGTCTATTATCTAGCTAAGGGTATTTAACTCAATGGCTCAGTTAGTGTCTATTATAGTTTATTATCTAGCTAAGTGTATTTAACTCAGTGGGTAAGTTAGTGTCTATGGTATTATCTAGCTAATTGTATTTAACTCAGTGAGTAAGTTAGTGTCTATGGTATTATCTAGCTAAATGTATTTTACTCAGTAGTTCAGTTAGTGTCTATGGTATTATGTAGCTAATTGTATTTAACTCAGTGAGTAAGTAAGTGTCTATGGTATTATTTAGCTAATGGTATTTAACTCAGTGAGTAAGTTAGTGTCTATGGTATTATATAGCTAAGTGTATTTAACTCAGTGGGTAAGTTAGTGTCTATGGTATTATATAGCTAAGTGTATTTAACTCAGTGGGTAAGTTAGTGTCTATGGTATTATCTAGTTAAGTGTATTTGTCTTAGTTTCTCAGTTAGTGTCTATGGTATTTTCCACCTAAAGGTATTTTACTCAGTAGTTCAGTTAGTGCCTATGGTATTATCTAGGTAAGTGTATTTAACTCAGTCAGTGTCATAAGGTAACAACAGTAGGCTATACAAAACATCAACAACTTGTTCTTACAAAACGTATTCTATTATATGTTACTATTTACTTAAGATGTTATATTTTATAATTTTAGATATTATTTATATAATTTTTATAAACTTTGTCTGTTTGACTAATTTTATACCATCATATTATTGGTCTTTTAATAGTACAATAAAATATATTTTTTCAATACTGTTTAAGTGTTCTTTTCATTGCTATAATGTGTTATTTTTTGATGTATTGTTATTTTATCTTATAATGCATAACAAGACACATGCTATAATATTTAATTTTGTCAAATACAAGAGGCATAGTATAACAGTATCTGGCGACACATCTTTCTCGAGTTTTATATCTATGATAGTGGGCACGCCTAGGCGTACAGTGAATATTGTCAGACATTTTTCTAATAACAACTTTTTATTTGTCGATAGAATTATATGTAAGTAGTGTTTACTATTGTTTATCTAAAATGAAAAACAAAAAATAATTGAAATATTTTTCAGAAATTACATCGCTGCCATTAATTAGCTATTAATGAAAATAACATCCCTTGGAACAATAGCAACAGAATTGCCCTAATAATAAATGGTGTATGTGCATTGTTGTGATAAAAATACCATCTTTTGTATATCAATTCTAATGGAAAATTCATAACAACTACATTCATTTAAATTAAAGCGAACATGTAGGGTGGTTGAATTTAGGATTAAGGGTCTTTGTCAACAACTTTGATTGGAAATGTTTTTACAACAACAATTACAAAACAAATTGAACGAACTTTCATACTTATTTTCAATATAAAAACATATAATTATTATAACGGTGTTAAGGTAAGATTTATCAACAGCTTTACCTGTGTAAATTTAAAACTCTTGAAATGAGATTAAATCTATTAAGGCGAAATTATAAGTCTACAAACTGACATCAAATTCAAACTAAAGGCACAGATAAAAAATAAGTGTATATTTAATAAAATTATACCATATATTACTTTCACCATCCTTTCATTCCTCCAAGAAATATAAGGCAGAAACAAAATAAATCTACCTCAAATCAGCCTCCAATCCCTTCACATTTTCCTCGCTAGTTTCAATTACTATTCCACTATTTGCCTCAAGGTCATCATGCAAGTTTCATGCAAGATTTGCCACACCATGTCATGTCTCTCCTCTATGTATCTATTTCCACTTCAATTCCTAAATCTTAACTCGTATTTGCCTAAGTATTTCCCACTTATGGTGGTTACTTTTGTGCCATCTTATGTTGAACATATGTCTCAAAAACCTGTTAATAAATGTCTCTTTTCCATTACTTATTCCCCTTAATTTAATTCACAGAACAATATAATCGGACGCACATACATATGTTCAACATATCACCATTTTCTTATCACTCAGCTTCTCTCTAAGATAAATCCAACACCCCAAATCCAAATTAGGACTTAGTCCTTCGTACATGAGAATATTGCAGGAAACATATTACCAATTTAAAATAGTAATAAAAGTTCGATTGGGTATATACAATTTAATTTTAGATGCCTTTATTCAATTATACTATCAGAAGGTATGTTACCAAAAAAAAATTTTTTTTAATAAAAAATTCACATCTTTTTCTAGCTTCATCAAGCTCTTGTATATGATATACCACAATAGTTTTTCTTTTATATGTTTCACTTACTCCCAGGTCTCACACTCTTTAAATCCAAAATTGAAAAACGTACGCTCATAGAAGCAGCTCTTCCACTACAAAAAACATATCAATATATACATAATTTACTTACCATTATTAAATATCAAATTTTATTTCACCCACCCTTGATATAATGAGAGTTATAATAATATACCCTCTTAACTGACTACATGACATTCATCGTGTGCCTGGAAATTGTTTAATATTTAATTACTAATATAACTTTATGTTAATTTTGTTATTGTAGATAATCTTAATCAAAATAAAAACATATAATCATCATTACACCACATAACCTAAAAACATACTAACTGTTTGTAAGTTTAGAGATAATTACTTATCATCAACTTTTTACGACTTTAACAAAGTTTCCATAAACCAGTGAAACCTGATAATTTACTTGAATAAAGTACTTTTAAAAGAGTTTTACCTCCAAGTAACGAAAAGATTTACTTTAACGACAAGGGTTGGTTGGAAGTTTAAGATTTCCGAAAATCATTTTTGAGATAAGGTTTGATATGTTTTAATTGAATCAAAAGTTTGATTCAAAATTTACATTTTAGTGTTTTTTTAGGAATGAAACTTTCACCCCTTTATTTATATTTCTACTTTTTTTAATCTGTTACAGATATCTGAATAGTTATTTATACATGTTGAAATTGTTACCCGATTTATTGTAGATGTTCAATGAGCACTGTGGTAAATGTAAACAATTTAAAACATTAAAACCCCTACCAAACGTTTAGTACAATAAAACAGACACACACGAACACAAAAATTTTAAAAAAATATTTTTGCTCTATGTTATTATAGGTCACCGATGTATGTTTCGGTAGACAAGTTGCCATCATTGGAGGGATGTGAAATTTTTCTAAATATATATTATTTTTTCTTCACCTATAATAACTTAGGGCAAATAAATATTTTATTTTATTTGTATGTGTGTTATTGTACCGAACTTGTAATAGGGGTATCAGTATTTTAAACCGCTTTATAGTGTACATGAAGGCGGAATCCACACCAGAGTGTTACGATAATTATTATCGAAAATATAATTTCTAGGGGAAATTTTATTTTAGGTCAGCAAAGTTTTGTAACCTCTTTTCTAACAATAGATATGTGAATCATTGTTTTCAAATGTTGAATTTGCTGTCCCCGTAATAGAATGACAATAATGCGGATAGCACACCTTCCATCGGGGAGACAATCATACTGCCGTATAGATTCAGAGAGTTTATGTATGATTTTATATTTAATTATTGGTATTAATTTTTATTTAGAAGATACAAATCCAGTGCATTTACACAACCAGAGCTGATACACAGCCAGAACAGTAACACAATCAGAGCAGTTATACAGTCAGAGCAGTTACACTGTCAGAGCAGTTACACTGCCAGAGCAGTTACACAGTCAGAGCAGTTATACTGTCAGAGCAGTTACACAGTCAGAGCAGTTACGGATCCAGAGGAGTTATACAGCCGGAGGAAATATACAGTCAAAGAAGTTACACATCCAAAGCAGTTATACAGCTAGAGAAGTTACACTGTCAGAGCAGTTACACAGTCAGAGCAGTTATACAGCTAGAGAAGTTACACTGTCAGAGCAGTTACACAGTCAGAGCAGTTACACGCTAGAGCAGTTACACATCCAGAGCAGTTATACAACCAGAGGTGTTACACGACCAGAGCAGTTACACATCCAGAGGTGTTACACAGTCAGAGCAGTTATACAGCCAGAGCAGTTACATAGTCAGAGCAGTTATACAACCAGAGGTGTTACACGACCAGAGCAGTTACACAGTCAGAGCAGTTATACAGTCAGAGCTGTTATACAGTCAGAGAAGTTACATAGTCAGAGCTGTTATACAGCCATAGCAGTTACGGATCCAGAGCAGTTACACAGCCAAAGGTGTTACACAACCATAGCAGTTACACAGTCAGAGCAGTTACACATACAGAGGTTTTACACGACCATAGCAGTTACACAGTCAGAGCAGTTATACAACCAGAGGAAATTTAAAATGTGCTAATAGTATAAGAAAAAGTATTAAAGAAAATACAAATAAGTAAAAACAAATAATTCATTTTATTACAACATTTCACATAATGACACATAATAGTGATATTATTCGATTTAATACAAAACACACAATAATGTGCAACGTCGCATAAAAAATATTAAAGATAAAACGTAACTACAATAAGATTGTTAAATATTAAAAATATTTGTTTTTAATGAAACAGATGTAATTCTACGAAAAATAAAACTATAATAATACTACACAATATTAAGAAAATATACATATTCACTCTCTTATAATTATGAAAATAAAATAATGGGACGATTTTATAAGGAATATAATTTTGTATTCTCAATGTTAAGCCAGCTTTGAGGTTACAGAATAATTATAAAATGAAAAAGTATAGTAATATAATCAATATGAACAGTTAAATTCTAAGCAAATACTGTAAGATCAAAATAATTAAGATACAACAAAAGAAAAATTGAAAAACAAAATAGTAATAACTAAATATAGTTTAAACAATCACACCAAAATAGCAAGAGGTTAACTCGAAGTCATTTATATTAGTAATACTATCTCAACATATAAATGTTCTATAATTTAATTTCTCAGAGTAATTGTTTACGTCTTTAGTTATTGGTCTAACGACTTTGGTAAACTTGATATTTTAATGATCACATTAGTGTACACAAAATTGTAATATTAACTTTTTAGAAAGGAAACCCTATTAATCACTGAAATCTGTTAGTAATCCGTAGAGACAAAACAATGAAAGATGAATATAAATAGTTAGTGGGTAAGGAGTGAAACAGAGAATAGTAGATGGAGATTTAGAAAACAGGGAAGATTGGGGAGCGTGGGAGGTAAAATCAGAAAGGGAGTGAAACTTTAAACTTTGTAATTATACTTTGAGCGTGGTATCTAAATATTTCTGGAGTTGAGATGTTACACAAAGGTATAAAGCTAATGGTTGAAATTACTTGAGCCTTGAGCAAAGTTTTATTTTGAATTGTAAGGCTAAAAGCAAATTTAAGGCTTGCTTACCTGTTATTAATCAGTATTTAACTTAGGTTATTAGTAGTTATTTTCACTAAGTGAATAACAAATATGTCTGACTCTGTATCGACAATCACCGTGGAAGATAATTTGTACAATGTATTTATTCAAATTTAACGAGAATGAAAGTTTTCTCAGTCTGTATGTCTTTAAATTATTCAAAATTTGTGCACGTTTATAGAAAATACGTGAAATAAAAATATGAAATAAAAACTACAAGTTAAATATAATTCGCAAGTAATTATTATAGTGCAAAACCAATCTATAAACTTCGTCACAGATATTTTGCATAATCTTTAACATTCTACACTCTAAACATATTTCTCGAGAATTAAAACGGGTAAATGTACAACTGACAGTTTGACAGTGATTCCTTCTCTATTTGTTCAACGTGAATTAGTAAAGTAACATTAAAAGGTATTTGGTAGCTAAATTTTTCGAAATTCAATGAGATATTATTTTTTTGGGGTATTGCAAATACAAAACTAAAATAAGTGTATTTTATTTATCCCACTTAGGACAGAGAGCCAAAGGGTGATAAAAGCTTCGTTGATGAGAATAAAATTCTATGATAGAGTGGGAATGTAACCATGTCTTTTCATCTCTTAACCTTCAAGTAGATGTAATTGAATTGGATGTCTCATTACAGAGAATTGCAGTAATACGGAGAACGAACTTCTAAAGAAAAGGCCAGAAAACGGCTTAAGAGGGTAGTGGAGCAAGAGTTGTCTTGAGAGAGGTAAATAGGCGAGAAACTTAACTTGGGAGAGAGTCAAATGAGTAATAGATATATCCTCTACATGATCTTTAAATGGAACAATCACCCTAAACAGAAACTTCAATCTAAGGAAGGTTTTGAGATTTTGAATGTGGAGAATTCAAAAATATTTAAATACTGTCGATTCATTCCATTGTAGTTTTTCAATTGCAGATGAGAATGGAACTCCTGACATACAACACGTCACGATAAATTAATATGAAGACTGTTCAATAATTGTTTATTCATGATTGTTGATCAGGTTACTTTTATTTCATAATCTCATAATATACTGCTACTCATAACAATGGACCTTCACCAGACATCAGCCGTGGTTAAATGCAACACAGTTCTTAATTAAATATTGTAACATGTGCAAAGCACTCATTTTTCACGCACATTTTTAACTGCACATCCTTTTCATAATCTATTCGAATGACTATTGCTACTTTAAATTATTAACAGATATTTTTATTTTTTATTTATATCAAATGTAACAGCAGATATTTCTTGTTGAAACTCCATATTCAAGGATTAAATAAAGCAATTATTATTGCTAAAGTTTCAAAATAATTTATTACTAAAGCTTCAAAATTATTATTATCGATTTGGTTGAGAATATTCACTCTTTTTATTTTGTTATTTGTGAAATTCGTCAATATATAAATATAATATAAAAATATACAATAAAAATAAAATATTGACACTAATATTTTTATAACCTTAAAATAGTTACACACAAACTGTTTATTTCATTGAGATTATTTTTTCATTATGAAGTTATATTGACCATGCATTCTTAAAACAACTTTTTGTTCACTTTATATTAATAAATGCATTGCAAAATGTTGGTTTTGTATGACCTTTCTAGAGTCGACTGCACACTAGAGTGATGTGCGTTCAAATAGTTTTGTAGCCGCTAAACAGATGTACACCACAGTACGATGAAGACATGCTCGGCATATTCATTCATTTAGTAGGCCTACGATAATTGAAAGTGGGGGAAGTGTCTAGATGAACAAGTTACGCTGAATATTTGAGTTTCTTATTATCTTTCATAAATACCTCTACCTAAAGAATCATAAAGTTCAAGTGTTACGAGTTGCAATAAAAAACAAAATTTTAGTTTCCACCTTTAAATTTCTTCAAATTTAACTCCTTGGTCTACTACGGAACTGTATAGCACATTTATTTAATTACACGGATGCACTTAATACGTATTTCATCAAAACATGTAACATTAAACATAAATCTGAACATTTGACCCAGTGTATTTGAAGTATCTTACAATTATTTTCTTTAGTTTGAAAGAAATCGGGTATTATTTTGAGAGAGTCGACATTCTTGATTTTTATGAAATCATTGTGTTTAAAAACTGATAGAAACCACACATTTGTCACATCATTGAAAAGTTAAAATGTGTACGTTCAAATTATAGACCTTAAACAGCAAGTTTTTGCCTATGAAAAACTAAATTTGGAATGAAATTATCAAAATTCTTAAAACGTATCATTTAGAAAATACTGTACTGAAAAAAAAAAATAATAAAAAAAAAATTTGTACAGATCAAAGAAAAAACATATTATTTCTTCAACCAAAAATATCTCTACAAAAACTAGATTTATTAATCATTTAAAAAAAAAAGAAACAAACAAAATTCTAATTATTTATTATTTACTAACATTATATTCGTTTATGAAAGACTACAGACCATATTCAAATTAATTCATAATTTGAAATATACATTTTTGAAAGTTTGAAAATCTTGTTATGTGATTTTTTGAATATTTATTATTGCAAATTATATTTATACTTTACAATTTCTTCAATGTCTTTTTTAACCTCGTCTAACAATGAATCAAATTGGCCTGACGTGCTTCTAAATACATTGTCATCTTTGTCCTTACACGATTGTTTGATTTGCAGTATAAGTTGACTGTTCACATCCCATAAATCGACTTCTTGAGCATAATTTTCTTCTCCCATAGCTAAAAACATTTTACCGTAGTTATCGGCTAATTCTGTAAACAATCTGACCGTATTATCTGAATAGACTTTTAGTTTGTCAATGCTAAGTTGACCTATCTCGATGAACTTTATTGCACATTTTCGTCCAAGATTACTTATGCTTTGTGTCTGAGTATCAATATACTTTCGTAAACCTTCATTGGTTGTTTCAAGTTTAACCATCTTATTATCAAGAGATGTAGATGTATTCAGTGTTTTAATGGCGTTACTTTCGACTAAATTAATAATACCTTTAACACTAGGGAAATATATGGAAGGTAGTTTTACAGTGTTGATAAATGATAGTTTACTTGCTTCGTCAACATTGGTTGCTGCTAATGCTTGAGCTTTAAAAAGTTTGCCGTCACGGATAGCGTCTTTTATATTCGTTTTAGTCTCACTTGCAAAGCTTTTTAATTTTTCCAAAATCATTTGCGACTCCTGTGTAATATTACCACAACCCTCCTCAAATAATGTATTTACGTTATTTATACTTTCTTTTAATGTATCTTTTATTTGTTTTGTGTTAGTTATTGCCATTGTCTTAGCTTTAATTGCTACTAATCTTACCTTCTGGGCTCTACGTCTATTGAAAAAAACACGTCTTTTTTGTCTTTTATTATTGGGAAGTATTTCCTGTTTGAAGTAGTCTGCTGTTTCTAATTTTTCACCACTTCCACTCCTATTCACAACATTTATTTTAGGTTTTTCTGATTGACCAGTTGAAATCTGGAATATAAAGCGTAATGTTTACTTATTTGAAATAAAAGGTACTAAAACATCGTATAAACTTTCTTATTCATTTAACCTCAAAATCAAATAAATACAACTAAAACTAAAACAATTTATCAATAATTTCAGTTCAGTAGTTCTCAAAAAGTGAAAATAAACCTTGGACGCTTTAAACTAACCATAAAGTAAATATTTATATTTAAACAATTATTTGCTTATCTTGTACCACAAATACTTTCCATTGTAAATAATACTAGATAAAAAATCTTACTTTGTTTTTGTTAATTATTGCTAAAACGTAAATTTGTAGCCACTGTTTTCAGTCACGAATTTGAAGAATTCACTAAAATTTCAACGATTTCTCTCTAGTGCTGATTTATAGAAATTACCCTACACCAACCCCTATATGGTGTTTGTGTGTGTGTGGGTGTGTGCGTGTGCGTGTGCGCTAAATTGACAAAAAAAATTTTTGTTATCGACTGTACCGATTTTGAAAGCGGTAATTACCAATCAAAAGCAATTGGTCACTAGCTCTTCAAAAATAACAGTTTATTTGTTATAAGTAAGGTTAAAAAGTCACCTATTATGTTCTCCTAAGGAGCCTAAAAACCTAGAGGAGTTAAAGTCTACTAAGGTGGTCTCGGAATATATTTAAAATAAATTAGATAATTACTATAGAAAATTAACTTTAAGATAAATCTCAGTTAAAATGTACTCGAGTGCGAGACAAGTTGAGGTTTCCATATAGAAAAGTCTATGGTTTATTGAAATAAATGTTTCCAGGAAAATTAGAAACGACACATAAACCCTGAGAATTTCCCTCTAGGAATTTCTCTGAAAGAACTTCAATTTCTTAATAAACGAGAAAATCCAATCAGAAGCAAACCCGCGATATAAACCAATAAAACCCCAAATAAAAACAAATTTATTTAAAAAATTATTTTTCTGCCATAAAAGCAGGTAGAATGACGCTTGAAAAAACAACAATTTTATACGTTAAAAATGACTATTCCTTAAAAACGATTATAATAATAAATATATTGAAATTAAATAAGTTTACCAATAATTATAATTAGTTTATAAGAAGCACATTAAAATGAAAGCACTACAAAGTAATTGTTAATTTGTAAGTGTCATTAAATATTAAATCAATGAAAATTATATTTAATAAAGTGAATATGTGCGCAGAGAAACCTAAAGTGCTACAAACGAACACTTAAAAAATTATGTAAGTAATTTGTAATTTATGTGTGGGAGAGATACATCATACCCAAAATCACTTAATTAATACTAAAACTAAAATTAGAAACTTTTGGTATGAACTCCATTTTCAAAAGCTGGTGACATACTACTCGAGGCGTTTTATATAATTCAAGAAACTCTCCCAATAGGTTCTCCGCAATCTTTTATGTATAATATTTGTTAGTTTTTGAAGCTGTTTCAGGTACGTTCAATGCAATAACGTTAGAATATTAATAGTTATATCGAAGAGACTTGATATTTTGGTTAAAGTTCAATAGGGCCACATCGCCTATTGGTTGTAGATAAGTATTAATAGACGATTCAGGTTTACCTTGGAAGTTGGTCCTTGGTGAATATTCGTTTGTGGTTCAACACTCATCACAGATCCATCCTAGATTACAACAATTGTGCAATCTTTTTTATATAACTCAACTGATTGAAAAGTCTACAATGTCTACGAACTATTTCAGAACTTTAGTGTTTTCTTTGTGTGTGTGTGTGTGTGTGTGTGTGTGTGTGTGTGTTTTCTTATTGTTTACTTTTAGAACCACCTTCTAAGTTAAGCCTGAGTCCTCTATCCATAGAAAATCAAAATTATATATTTACTGACTAATAACATGTTGGTATTTTAATTTTACTTTGAATATTTCCCAATATTAAAACATTTTTATTCATATACTCTTGCTACATTAAAGTCATTATTTCATACAGCCATTCATTATTTTAGAAATGTGCTCTTATTAGAAAGTGTTTATAACACGAGATTGCTTAATGTGTTTGATATTTATGTTTAATGTTTACACCCAACGGATACTCCATCAATTGTATTGGTTTATATCTTGAAGAGGGCACAGAACGTGTAAGTAGAGAAGACTGGAGATTATTTGTAACACGAGTACTGGACGAGAAGTGCGTGGAGTATCCAAAATTTCAGAAAATATTATAAAAGTGGTTAAAAATGCAGAAAAATGTACTGCAATTAAATAAGTGCGTGATAGAAATATATATATAATATTAATAATAACAAATGAGTACAACATATTGTAAGTTATACAAATGAATTTGCTTTAAAATTAATTTTTCATCAATCAGCTTGGAATTGTGCCAAATACCTTCAGTTCACAGTACAAATCTATTATTATTATAACCATTCATTCCTATAGATATATAGTCTATATGCAATACTTACCAACGGGTGTTGTTCTAAAAGCTTAGTTTGTGTTTGATTTTCTTTTCTAATTTCCCGATTAGCCTCTGCGCCTGTAAAAGAGAGAAAAACTTAAATAAAACATAGTTATATTAAAGTTGCAAAGCTATTTTAGTTTGGTGACACACGGGAGTGTCCAACTACCTAACTGGAACTCGCGCCTCCGGCGTTTACTTTATAGCAGTAAATTGTCTCTTATAGGTCGCAAGTGTTTTGTAGGAGATAAATGGAGTCTGAATTAATATTTTGGATTTAATTATCTGTAGTGAAACCTGCTGTGGTGTTTGGTGACATTAGCATGAGTCTATAGAGCAGTGTGAAAATTTTCTTCTTTTTTAAAACCACCTTAGTCTCCTTCAACTGCTCTAGAGTTTGTATCTATGATAACGATGTCAGTATGTTCTCCTGGATGTAATGTCAAATTTTTTAATTGTCTTTAAATCAAGAAATAATAATTCTATGCACATACATTTTGTCCAGATACAACGACATATTACGAAATTCTTATCACGTTAACCTATTCCTGTCCTGAAAATCCCATTAACAGAGGGAGACTAAGAAATATATTTCCTTTAATACAAAATAAACTATATTTAAGTAAACTAAATATTGGTATAATTTAATCAATCCTCTATATCGTATATTGGATGTTACTTACTGGATGCTGTGCAGTGTTCACCGAAACATCCATCGGAGATGTCCATCATCTTTGCATCTTTCTCTTGAACATTAGCATTCTGAAAAATACGTCAGAAATATATATTTCTATCAGAAAATGTGTTGTGTGTTGTTAAGTAAACCTAATACTGAAAATACAGGTTGACTGGAAAGGAAACCTTCTTTAACTTTATTAACATTAAGATGTCTAGGTACGGATTAAAGCAATATAAATATTGAGGGACTGCTACTATGATTGGACGATTCTTAACATTGGCGGGCGTTGCGTAAGTCAAATATTTCAAATTGAATACTTCGTCATCTGTTTGACTACAAAAATGGAAATAACTCCACGAGACAATAAAAATGAAGATAATATTTCGTTTAAACTATAATAAAGAAATGTCTGTTAACGTAGTTGTATTCATGGAGCTATTGAGAGAATTAAATCCCGTTATCTTAAATTTATATTTAGAGAGACTATTTCAATAAGACGTAATATAATATTTTATCTACCCAGGACAATATTTTTAATAGTATATACAACCATGTGATACTTAATTTTAAATGTCTTTGTGAGACAAGATAAGTGAGATCATGTAGACAAAGAAAAATAATTAAACGATTCAAATCAAAATGACAAGAATAAATTATTAATAACAAACATGTTCATAAAAATAACAATTATCATGAACGCGCGATGGTTTATGTTTGTTATACAAAGATCAAATAAAAATTCTAATATCAAAAATTGTATATAATTTTTGTCGCACTTTTATTTAATTAAAACATAATTTGCATTTAAACAAAGACCAGAGCACTGTGGTGACAATATATACAGGTACACTTTCAAAAGTCCCTTACCACACTTGGGAATAAACAAAATAACAAAAACAAACTTTGTGTCAAAAGTAAAATGTTTATTCCTATTTGACCATTATAGCTATTACAACAACAAAGTTGTCATCTTCAGAGGGAATCTTAACAAAGATTACTTCTGCCTTTGTTAAGAGGAATCTTAACATCTGCCTTTATAAAGATTCCATCTGAAGATGACAACTTTGTTGTTGTAATAGCTATAATGGTCAAATAGGATAAACATTTTACTTTTGACACAAAGTTTGTTTTTTGTTATTTTGTTTATTCCCAAGTGTGGTAAGGGACGTTTGAAAGTATACCTGTATAATTTGCATGGATAAATGAAATTATATAGTTCAATTTCAGTTATAGTAGAACCTACATATTGAAAATAAGTAGTTGAAAATATGTTTATTTATTTATTTATTTTTTTGTGCAATTAGTCACACTGGTTTTAGCAGGAAACTTTTACATTTTATACTTATTTTGTATGATGAACGTAAACTAATTGTGCAATACGTGGCTAATTTTGTTTAAAGATACAAAAATGGGCTTGAATAAATTAACAAAAGACAATTAGAGACAATAAATTGCAATGAAATACGGGTGTTTCAGAAGTTTTAAGCGTTTTAGTTTCTGAATACGTAAACTGGAAATAGTAATTTTATAATTTGCCGAGTACAATAATTTTTATTTAAACAAAAATGAATGGAGCGTTGATTTGTCGTACAAACGGATTCTTATACCGCGTCTTTATTTTATTATATATAATAGAACTTCTTGTTTAATATATCAAGTATAATTATTCATCTATAAATATGTGGGTTTAATTTGGTTTATAGATAAAAAAATATTACAAAAACCTGTTCTTCATGTCACAACTCCCTTTGATCTTATAAGTAGAAATATGATCTAATTACTTTCACTGTTAAATAGTCTTCTTTTTTTCATTTACATTTCTAACACTCACCGTTATCACAAAACATTCCCAAAATATTATAAATAAAAGGAAAATAATATTCATGATTTAATGTCTGTTGTTGCAATGAATAACAATAATTGTGTGTTTCACAATAAGCTGATTTTAAAACTATATAGTTTCACGGTCTAAATGATTAATAAAATACACTCTTTTATCGTACACCGTGATGTTGAAACAATAGATATAGACGCGGAGGCTCATCTGTGGTTAATTGATGATTTTAAATCTTTACTTGAACAAATATATTCCCATTGAAAATACAAAGAATTTATTTATTGTATAATAAACGTATCACTGTTTATTCATATTGCCTTGTTCTAAACTATTGATTACATTCTTAGTTCATAAGAAACAGATTTTTGTTTATTATCATTAATTCATTGTAGAGAGATATTGTAAGCTTTATCTCCTAATTATATTGTCTTATAACAAACACACACACACACACACACACACACACACACACACACACACACACACACACACGCACACACTCATATACACGCTCGTGCGAGTGCGAGCTTCTCCATCATTTTAATTACTAAAATTATTTCCTATTTAGCAATAATTTTACTTAAGTTTTCTTAATTTCGCCATTAATTACAACAAATTACATCTATCACGTGTTGTGTGTTTAACTCAACGTAACTTACAATAAAGTTTATATTAAGAATAAACAACAAACAAGTGTGTTAAGCATAACTTTACTTCCGTCTCTTTACAAAGTTTGTAGAATAAACAGATTCCTGTGAGAGACTTATCCGGCTGAATGTAATCAATACGCATCAGACTAGTAACGATCTAATATAAAAATACAAACCAGTGGAACTTCATGAAACGCAACCACTCACATCTTAACGTAATGTTCTAAATTTGGTCTTTTTGGGCCTTGCAGAAAATGTTAAATAGTATTAGAACAACAAGGAGCCTTACCCAGTATAGGTGTATTAATTTATTATTTTTTAAACTGTTGGTTTTCTGAACATTTTACATTGTATACGTTACAACTTTCTTGACGTAGCCTAGATATATATATATATATATATATATATATATATATATTAAACAGTCTTTACTCGTTTCTCTTTTGTCAGTGTATCTGTCTTGAGAGCCCTTTAGCTTTATTTATATGAAGAAACTTCCACTCGCCTAGTTTTTGTTGGTGAATAGGTATTTGCATTTACAATTTAGCAATAACTACGTTATTTGGTAACGTGGAAATGTATTGTTGTTACAATACATTAAATGCAGAATACAAAATCTAATTTAGTATATCATGAGTTAAATAACACTGGACTTATTAAAAGGAACGCCATTTTGATATAAGGAATTCAATTTTTCTTAATTTCAATAGGGTTATATATGAATAAACTCTAGAAGACATTTCATATTCTTATGTTAATGTTTGTAGCTATATCATAATCATAACGACAGACCAACAGTCGAAAATTAAATTCTCAGTTCCCTAAATCCTTGAAATATGAACATTAGAAACAAACTCTGATCGAAATTGTTTTCTATTAATAAACTAGCCTCATACACCCTACACAACTAAAGTAAATGCCCATACTTTTATTCTGCTTTACTCTGAAATAACACCGCACTTTCTTCAAGTCGGCATTTTATGTTGTTTTTTTTATATCTCTTATGAATCAGTTTTATAATTTTTAAAGTGAGTGTTATTCAGGTTGATGAAATCCAAAGCGCTCCCGTTATAAATGGGGTTTAAACTTATGAAAACGTTTATAATTTTGACGCAATAGTTAGTAATGGATAAAACTAAATCGAAATGTAATTGAATTTGTACAATAATTACAAATAATAAGGATTCAATAAAGTAACAATGTATATATATGGCAAATCAAAGTTGCTTTGGTGTTTGGTAAAATGATAAGTGATTTTTTCTTACGGTACAGAGTAATATAGTTTAAATAATTCTCTTGTGCCACGATAGGAGAACACGCCCAAGACAGCAGATTCCCAAATATCACCATTCTCTAACTATCATATTCGTCTCACGTCTGATCTGAAAGTTGAACAAGAATTGTCTGGATAAACGGATATTTTCCACTTCTTCCACATAGAAATTTTATAAATAAATGGTTTTATGAAGGACGGTTATTTCCACAATACAGCATCATAGATTTGTTTATACCTCAATACACATTTATTATCAACTTATATAAGGTAAAATGTTCGTAACGATTATGAATTTTCAGGATAAATATTGATGCACATTGAATCATCTTTTAACATTAAGGATGTAGGTAATAGTATCTTAAGTATATAGGTACAAATATTTTAAGTTTGTAGGTACAAATATCTTATGCATATAGGTACAATTATTTTAAGTACATAGGTAAAAATATTTTAATTATGTAAGTGCAAATACCTTAAGAATAAAGGAAAAGTACCTTGAGGTACTATATAAGTACAGATATCTTAAGCATATAGGTAGAAATATCTGAAAAATAAAGGTAAAAGTACCTTGAGGTACTATACAGGTACGAATATCATAAGTATATAGGTAGACATATCTTAAGAATAAAGGTAAAAGTACCTTGAGGTACTATATAAGTACAAATATCTTAATTATATAGCTAGAAATATCTTAAGAATAAAGGTAAAAGTACCTTGAGGTACTATATAAGTACAAATATCTTAAGTATATAGGTAGAAATATCTTAAGAATAAAGGTAAAAGTACCTTGAGGTACGATATAAGTACAAATAACTTAAGTATATAGGTAGAAATATCTTAAGAATGTAGGTAAAAGTATTTTGAGGTACTATATAAGTACAAATATCTTAAGTATTAGGTAGAAATATCTTAAGAATAAAGGTAAAAGTATCTTGAGGTACTATATAAGTGCAAATGTCATAAGTATATACGTAGAAATATCTTAAGAATAAAGGTAAAAGTATCTTGAGGTACTATATAGGTACAAATATCATAAGTATATAATGTAGAAATATCTTAAGAATAAAGGTAAAAGTATCTTGAGGTACTATACAGGTACGAATATCATAAGTATATAGGTAGACATATCTTAAGAATAAAGGTAAAAGTACCTTGAGGTACTATATAAGTACAAATATCTTAAGTATATAGCTAGAAATATCTTAAGAATAAAGGTAAAAGTACCTTGAGGTACTATATAAGTACAAATATCTTAAGTATATAGGTAGAAATATCTTAAGAATAAAGGTAAAAGTATCTTGAGGTACTATACAGGTACGAATATCATAAGTATATAGGTAGACATATCTTAAGAATAAAGGTAAAAGTACCTTGAGGTACTATATAAGTACAAATATCTTAAGTATATAGCTAGAAATATCTTAAGAATAAAGGTAAAAGTACCTTGAGGTACTATATAAGTACAAATATCTTAAGTATATAGGTAGAAATATCTTAAGAATAAAGGTAAAAGTACCTTGAGGTACTATATAAATACAAATATCTTAAGTATATATGTAGAAATATCTTAAGAATGTAGGTAAAAGTATTTTGAGGTACTATATAAGTACAAATATCTTAAGTATATAGGTAGAAATATCTTAAGAATGTAGGTAAAAGTATCTTGAGGTACTATATAGGTACAAATATCATAAGTATATAATGTAGAAATATCTTAAGAATAAAGGTAAAAGTATTTTGAAGTACTATACAGGTACGAATATCATAAGTATATAGGTAGAAATATCTTAAGAATAAAGGTAAAAGTACCTTGAGGTACTATATAAGTACAAAAATATCTTAAGTATATAGGTACAAATATCTTAAGAATAAAGGTAAAAGTATCTTGAGGTACTATATAGGTACAAATATCTTACGTACCTTTGGAATTTAAAATATTTCTAGCAGAAAATTCCGTTTAGCAGTTCTCTCTTAAAATTTCCCTTTATAAAATTCTTCGTTGTGTATGTAATGTTTAATAAAAGCAGCGACGAGTATTTGCCTGAAGGAAAAGGAATTAAGAGAGTAAACTGGAGGGCTTATTTGTAATTGTTACAGTATTTAAGCTTATCACGGAATTGTAAATATTATTTTAAGCTTTCAGTACATTGTACGTTTGTTAGATTAGTAAAATTAGCAAAGAATTGTTAATCCTTTAATGTTGAAGGTTTTAAAATCTTACTTTATATAGAGAAAAGACAGCTTTAAACGTAATGACGTCATGACAACAATGATAGAATTTAATACAAAACAAAAATAAAAAAACATCTCTTTTTTTTGGATCTCGAAATTGTTTGAAAATATAATGTACATTGTACATTTTTATAATTAATGTTTAACAATTAATCGTTAGGAAAATTACTCAAGATGGTAAAAAACTGATGTTATTTTAATGTATTTTGACATACTTTCTTTATTGTACCCAAAATGTTGTGAGGCACTTTACATTGTAGCAGATCGTAAACACTAAACATGAGATTATGTCTTGAGAACAAAGCTCAGTAGTAAAGTACAACTCCCGAGATTATACTTTATTGTGTCGGCCAGCTTAATGTAAAGTTTCATCATAAACATAATATCTGTTTATACGATATGTGCGTGTTTGTGTGAATAATATGATATTGTCAAAAATATAAAGAAGAACAATTTGTTGATTTTTAAATGGTGATTACGAGGTAAGAAGATCACTTTGTCGTACCCAATATAATTATTTTTGATATTCAATTTTTTACTTTTTTTGCAGCACAGGTAAAATCAACATAGATTAAATTACCAAATACAAGCCAACTTTCAATAATCTTATTACAAATTGTCCAAAATGTCCTGGAATAAATTTCTATTTATTATATGGTAATACCATGTAACCGTTAATTATAAAACTTGATAGTTTCAAGATGTTAATTTTTGAAACATGTAAAACTACAATTTTAAAGGAAGAAACAAATGTTACCGTTTTTGGAAGGACGCCATAAGGAGGAACTCATAATTTTTTAATGTTAAACTTTCTTGAGTCACAAATCTTTTAAAAAGGTCTTGTTTAAATTAAAAATGGCGGAAAATAAAATGTGATTTCATCATGACCTAAGTAAGAACTAGGCTTTATTATATGCTGCAGGATAGAAACAATTACTGTAGATTTTAAAACTTAGCTGTCGAATGACGTCACATATAGCTAATACAGATGTTATCCCGAGGTATCGTAACTAGTTCAATACTTTTCTTCATCTAGTCTCGGATTAAATCAGTCTTATCAGCTTCCTTGACAAACATTTGTTCTTTTCGCACACTGACACCATTAGGGTATTCAGGTATTTTCTTCTTATTCCTTATCTTCTCAGTTTGAAGTTGTATAGTAGTAATGACTAAGAGAAGGTTGATTTGACAGCAGTGGAAAGGTCACGGTCAGATTTTGTTGTTGTTGATTGGTTTCTGTTCAATGTACAGGTTGTACTTAAAGGTGCATCGTAATGTATTTTTGACTTTAAAGTGACCCCTTCTGAAATAAACAAAACAAGAATTATTATTCTAAAAATTTAAAATGGCATTAAAATGCCAAGGGCAAAAATGCCAGTAAGAGTTATAGAGTGTTGTTTTACAAACTCCTGGTGAACTTCACCGGACAAGTTAGTGAATAGACTACTAAGAGTTACTAAGGAGACGAGTATACAGGACTATATTTAAGAGGCTTATGTTAGGTTAGGTCGTAAATCCTAACTGATTAACAAGGAGTTTCATTTCATAGTTTGACTTATTACATTGCAAGTATTTTTCTCCTTTTAAATTGGACATTTAGGAAATAAGTTACCCATCCTACATTACTTCAAAACCACCAGAACTTGAAATAATACCAAAGCTTAAAAAGTGGATGTGTTTACATATTGAAAATTATCTTTATGTGTTTCGTAAGAACACAAGACCTTCGAAGTTTTAACACCATCTTGTGATAGCATTGTTACTTTCCCAATTTGGTCATTTTAAAGTAAAATTCTCTAAATGTAGAATAGGAATACGATCCACTTTAACAGCTCCGTAAGTTAAAATATATGTATATACATACAGTATTTAAAAAAAAATAATGTCAAGATTTATATTACTATCATTGTAACTTTTGTGTATTTAAAAAGTTACATCTAAAGTCGTAAAATAATTAATATCAAAAATTTAACGGTCGTAAAATCTAATGACAGCTATTAAAACCAGATGTGCTGCTTGGAGTATTACATTAGAAACTTTGCAAATAAAACAGATATGTAGGTTAGTTTATTGTTGCGTTTTAAAATGTTTTTGTAGGTAAATGTATAACTATGTTTATCCACTAAATAATAATAACATAATTCTTTGTAGTTTTGTACAACGCCAAAAATTAAAATATTTCCCTTAACAGTTTCAAATTGTCGACTGGTGTAATAAAACTAATTAAATTTTGTTATAGTTTTTTTAAATTTTATTACTAAATTACTTACGTCATAGCAATCTTGTGTTCAGTATTTATTCATTAATATTTCATTACAGCTGTTTCGGTATAACATATACCATCATCAGATGAAACAACACATTTACACAACACACTGATACACATTTCACAAAAATAAATACCGAAACAGCTGTAATGAAATATTAATGAATAAATACTGAACACAAGATTGCTATGACGTAAGTAATTTAGTAATAAACTTATTTTAAAGCATATATAAAGCAATATGGTATTTATTTATTTTTTAGATAACTCGGTTTATCCATTGACCTACAGTAAAAAAATGGTTTTTCTTAAATTATTAATATTTCGATTTAAACAAATAATTCGTAACGTGAATTCTTGTCGAGTTATTCGACATTTAACATTTTAAAAGTCCGTAACTTTGAAAAAGTTCATTATGAAGTCATGGCTTCTGGTGTACAAAGTGAATTGTTCTATTCCGTCTACCTTGTCTACCTTGTAGTCGTTGTTGTCTGCACCTTAGGATGATATCAGCTACAAAATATAGAAAGATACTGAAACTTTTGATATAATAGGACACTGTTGTAATCATTTGGAATCTTATTGAAATTCAAATAAAAAATGAAAGCCATTTAAACATTTTTTGTTCATATCTAGTGTTATCCATCTTAACATATTAAATTATATACAAATTCGATGATTTTATTTCTAGTATTGCTATCAACCCCTCATCTGTACGATGACAAAGAGTCGTCTGTATAATAGTGTCGTCTAAGTTTCGCGAGGGCAAAAACATTGACACGAGCGAAGCGTGTGAAAACATTTTAATATATAATCAAGTACGAGGTCCGTTAAGACGTTGTCGACGTCAAACAAAATGATTACGACATTCAGAAAACCAGTTTTAATTAAACTTACACTGCATGATAACTTACTTTTATCTAACAATACGAATCTACATTCAATTAAGGCTCAAGATATTTTTCGTGGAGAACCTCTCGACTTGACCGCATTAAAAAACTTATTTATATAAACAAAGAAAATAATGTTCTTAGATAGTTTTATCTTTAACAAAATCGATTTTTAAAAGCGTGTTCCTCAAACACAAAAAGTAAATAAATACCATCTCTCACTGTCATTTCACAATTAGTTTGTAGCAATTGTTCCGCCTGAATTGAATGCATTGTCCGACTTGTAATAACTAATGATAGGTTATGAATTTACATTTATTTTACATTGATACAATAAAAAAAACAGAGAAAAATCTCCTCTGTAGTAAAGTTTGAAGAGTAAAGTTTATTACTGAAATTAAATTAAAATAACAGGATCGTTTAATTTAAAAATAACAATATTTCCATACTATAATATCATATACAATTCACTGACGTCCACGTAACTTATAATCAGTACAGTTTCAATGTATATAAGACTTGATAGTCACAGATTAATCGCTGAAGTTTAATCCACTTAGAATACATTTAGCTTCAACGTGTATATGTATTGACAGTAGAATGATCATTCACATGATATGAAAGGATTTCAGATCCTCCCCCTTCTATTCCTGAACTTCAAATTTAATTCTATACTTTCTTCCCTGAAAACCCTTTCAAGCGGAATAAATCTATTTATTGTGTCCCAATTCCTTAGCGGGGGATATATCCCACAGGACGAAATGAAATTGCTGACTTGCAGAGAATATTATAGAACACCTTAAACTGGAAATACTATTTATTAGGAAACTCTAGATATGCTACGTATTTGTGAAAGAGTAAATGTTGTTTGTCCGAGCTGTAATAAGTTAAGGGGATATGTTTGAAATTTGTTATAGGCTGAAAAGTTAAAATATTTGCACTGTAAAACTGTTTGTTAAAAAGTTATAATTTATTTGAAGTAGATGGTAATGTTATATTGGTGAAACTTGTTACTTTGTGTTCTACTAATTATTCATCAAAGAGATGCTGTTTCACTCGTACATATAAGCAGTATAAAGTAAAGGGTAAGTTGTGTAATCGCTGCTTAAGCCCAAACACGTGACCCTTGTTATTAACACTTGGTATCTGACCATATTTACGCCACATCTCAGGATGTTTAAAATCTTTTTCATAACCCAAATTTACGATTAGCTGTCGTTAAAAAGATATTACCCCGATTTTATCAACATTATTTGTAACGATTTTGATGAAATGTTTCTCATACGTACCCCCTAAGGACCCAAACGAAATGTATTGGACACCAACTAACCAACAATTATGGTTCGTGAAATATCAGGAGAAAACAAAATATAGGTTATTGGTCCATAAATTAATTATTTCCTCAAAATCAGGCTAAATGACGTTCTTGAAGGGTGATAGATAATGACCGAAAGCAGAGAGAATATTGCAAATAATATTAAATTATAGTTAAGGTGCAATAAAAACAACAATAATAATAAGGAATCGTAATTTTAACCTGTAATATTTATGTTTATCCTGAGTTTGTGACACGAGAGAAGCAAGTTTGAGCTTTATTTCAACTTATTAATATAGGCTAGAAATTGTTTTTAATAACCTATAAAATCGCAGACGACGTTCGTGGTTAGTTTTTACTTTTTTACTGACAACAACTAAATGGACATTTTCGGCGATAAATAGTTTGTTTTGATAAGGTATCAAGGAATGTTAAAATCTGTAGAATTTGTTATTTTTTGAAATCTAATCCTGCGCAATGACAATCGTGTAAAACAACAAATAGTATTATAAACCACAGCGAAAGATTCTTTTACCTTTTAGTGGTTTTTATTGAATACAACTTTCCTTCAAATGCCAACACAAAAACTTTACTGATTGCCACCTTCATCCCCTAGATAGGGGGTTGGTGAAGTGTATAAATAAAGATAAAATTTTAGTTATAAAAATAGATGTTACGACAATTTCACACACTGTGGGATTGTAGAGGTTGCAACCCAGTTAATGGGAATTTCAGTGTTGACGTTTTATTAAATTTCAATAGCTATTTCAATCACCCATATTATAGTGCGATGTGACACACAATAATATGCAAAGTTCACGAAGTAATTGTAATAAATGTTGAGCTTGACTTATGAGAAAAACTATACAGTATAACAAACACACAGAACACAATTCTCACAAAAAATACGCCTAAGTATCAGACGCGTTTCAACGACAAGGTCGTCCTTTTCAGTGATACACGAGCTACACCAATCAAACTATAACTTATAGTTATACAGTTAAACAGTTCTGTTATAGTTTGATTGGTGTAGCTCGTGTATCACTGAATAGGACGACCTTGTCGTTGAAACGCGTCTGATACCTAAGCGTATTTTTTGTGAGAATTGTGTTCTGTGCGTTTGTTATACTGTGAAGTAATTGTAAATATCACGAATTAAAATTCTACACTTAAATAACATACTACACAAAGATATAAACATAAATATTTTATTCATGGGTAGCTTGTTTTTTTGTTTGTTATTTGTAATTCATTGGTATGACAGTGTAACCATCAATTTATAGAAACTTTAATGCCGAATGTCTTATTTGAAAAATCATTACAGGATGTTGACAAGTCTCTTTGGATGGTGGCTCAATCAGTTGGTATCCTAAATAATCCAATTATATTATGAGTATAGAAGAAATCTTAAATAACCTAAAAGTATGAAAATAATTATGGTTTGACGTTAAGACCACTGCAAGTTTTGAATCTATAAAAAAAGAAATATTTAATCAAAACTTGTATATAACTTTTTTTTTTTTTTTTTTTCAGTTAAACCTGAATAAGGAAAAGTTATCTAAAATAATTCAAACTATTTACACTTCATGTATTGAAATATTTTCTCTAAAAGGTCTCGTTATGGATAGATCACATCATTTTATTAAATACTTTGAATTGTCCTAGCTAGTCGGATAAACAACTCACATTAATTTTTTATTTATTTATTTTTTTTGTAAAAGTAAATATTTATATCTCATTTTTAATATTCTGATTTAATATGTTAATAGAACTTGTAACATAACTTGTATTATTCGTATTCTTGTTTAATATGTTATGATAATAGATTAACATAGTTTTTATTCATGTATCATTATAAAAACAATAAAAATTGTATCCACTATTATTATTTAGTTAATATGTTAAGATAATTAGTTTAGGGATGATTATATTGTAAATTCTAAAACATCTTTGTTTGTGAGAGGATTGGGCCTTCCCCATTTCAGGTAACAGTACAGGTGTTTGAACTGTCAACCCTATTGTTGATAGGTCAATGCACCAGAGGAGTGGGGTAGAGAAACTGGTCACTTTAGTTGTAAATAGTTTTAATTTAGTCTTTGTTAAGATTCCCTCTTAAGATGACAACTTTGTTGTTGTAATAGCTATAAGGGTCCAATAGGAATAAACATTTTACTTTTGATAAATTTTTTTGTATTTTGTTATTTTGTTTATTCCCAAGTGTGGTAAGGGACTTTTGAAAGTGTATCTGTATAACTCACATTAACATACAATCTTCAGCAAAGTTGCAATGCACCTTATTCTTAAATTTTGAAATGACCGGTACATGTGTTTGACATTACTATATAAGAAACGTATTTATGAAATTTCGCAGAAGTTGTAATTAAAACAAATCAAAGATTACCCTCCTGTGAAGTAAGTCCAAGATAACATGTTTCCCTTTTACCAAGTTATCTCTCTGATTATGTGATTTCATGATAAAAGTTAATAAAATTAATGCCAAACGTTACACATACAAGTATATATTCGTTAGTATGTACCTTAGAATGATTGTTTTTACTTGAGGGAAATCTTGAATGCTACGGAGACCAACCTTAAAGTATATTTTTAATTTGGTAATATATTTCGAAATCAGAGATTGGACTGTATTTACAAATGACGGAAATTACAGTATTCATTCCTGCGAAACAATTGGAAGAAGTAGAATATTAAAAATAATTTAAGATTTTAAACTTCATGAGTCGTAAAAAGGGTGCAAATCATTACAAAATTTATTTCCACCGCCCATCCTAAAATATGTGTATTAATGAAATTAATAATCAGAAATTTTTCTATTAAAGAACTATTTATGCTATATAATATGTTGGGAAAATTTTATGTAGATTTCATATGAGTACTTTACATTAAGTAGATACAAATACCATAAGTCCATAATATAGCAATCAAACCCTGATTTAGTAAGGTCGTGAGGGAGATATGTAGAAGCCTGACAACAACTACAGCAATAGTAGAACTATCTATACATGTAGACAAAAACTAAGTGACCAAGTTAGACAAAGACAAATATGTTTATAGAAGCTGAATGTTTAGCAATAATATCTGGGGAAGGTCGTGTACTGATAAGGAGAAGGATCACTCTAAATAATAACTCACATTTTGAGCTAATCTTTAGCAATAAGTCAAAAGTTATGAACAGGCAGATGAATTTGCATGTACAAAACTATAGTACGACCCATTTATGATATGGTTGTGAAACCTGGAGGAGGGTGCAATGAACTGGTCATAAAGATAAAATGTACAACAGAGTAACACCCGAAAGAGTTCTTATAAGAAAGGTTTAAGATAAAACCAAAAAACCTCTCATGGAAGATGCAGTTGGTTTGGATCAGTTTGGATGGTGGGTCAGTGAGGTTGGAAGTACCTATATGTAAATTCAGGAAAATGGAGCGAAGTAGTCAAGGTTCGAATTTTACGCGTAGAGTTACAGGAAAATAAGTATTTAAATATCTTACGTATAGTGCAATGCAACTTGTAACAATTCTTATTACATGATCAGAAAACATTCTCGTGTAAAACTTAATTTTATTCTTTGATTTAAATTCGTTCATCCTCGGATAAAACATTTCCCCTTAACTGAACTCTAATTAAAATCCAAAGCCTTCATTAAATTAGAATAGACAAAATTAATTAATACAAAAAACTGTCACGATATTGTCTCCCTGGTGGATTACAAATGAACTAACTTTGTTTCCCATTGTCAAAGTGCGAATGGGATGGTATTAATGAATTAAGCAGGTTTATAATTAAATACAGTTTTGTATTGTACTCTATACCTCCTACAGAGTTTCATAGTCTGTTCTAGTTTTATAACCAGGAAAAGGTTATTCACAATCCACGATCATCGATAATTGGGAAATGATTGTAGACATAAAAATGAAGTAAACATTTCTATATCCCAATTTGAAAAATGCATCATTTTCTATCTATCTTTTAGCGTTAAACAACAAAATAAAATATAACTTCAGAAATAATGGATAGTTTACCAAAAATATTACAAATACACTTGGCCCTTTCAAAATTGGTATATTGTACAGGTTTCATCTGAGCTGTGAGCTGAGCGTGGAGGGGAGGTACAAGTTTGTAGTTCGAGGCCGCGTGGGGACAGAGTCATTGTAGGGGAAACAGTCGGCGCCGACTACTGTCCACGATCCAGAGATCTTGCAGACATCGTTGTTAGTATCAACACCCAACACAGACTAAGGCGACCGCTTCCCCCACCATGTTACTGGCGCCTAGAGCCACTGCGCACCCAAACTCCACAGCTTAGATCAAACCTGTCCATTTATATATAACTTTTGATGACGAATATCCTAAAACTATTATTTTACACATTATTTACAACACACGAAATAATTGGATAAAATAATAACCTGATCAAGATGGTACCTTTACTATATGTTGGAATATAAATGAGATATCTGTACAGAAATATAATTCTTGTTAATTTACTAGAACTTCCAGTACTTAGCTTTCAACTTTGCAAGAAGTTATTACGTGAACTACAGAGTACTGGGTGTTTTAAACGTAATTAGAATTCCACATCATTAAGGACGCAATGAAGAATGATTAAAAATGTTGACAATAGAGAAACGTAGTAATTTATGAATAAAATCAAATTAGACAGGTATTGCTAACGATAAATACTACCATAACATCGTTATAATAATTACAAGTTTGTCTTTTTATACATTGACAGTAAAAATGTTTGTATTGTTATTATTGTTAAACATAAAATTTCCAAACAATGCTGTTGACAAAGTCCCTTAATCCCATAGCCAACAAACTTTCCACCCTACATGTTCGCTCTAATGTGAATAAATGTAGTTATGTATTTTCCATTAGAATAACAGATGGTGTACAACATCTGGTGCTCTGATAGCGGAAATCTACAAATATGATAAAAATTCACCATTTATTGTTAATATGATTCTGTTGCTATTATTTATAATAACAGGGTTTGTTATTTCATTAATAACTATTACATGAAACGACGTAATTTATGTACTTTTTATTTTTCGTTTCAGAAAAACAATAGTTAAAACTACATACATATGATTCTATCGACTAATAAATATTACGATATGTATGACAGAGACATAATCAATTTATGTTTAATCGTTCTCATCATAGAACATTAGAACAATGTGATACCTAATAATGTTACACTGTGCCTCTTTTATTTATTTATGTTTCTTTTCTTTGACAAAATTAAATGGTATAAACAATTTACCACGTGTCATGTTTCATCTTCATGTCATGTTTTACATGCTAACTTAAAATAATAATTTACATATATATCAAAAATATAACACATTACAATAACAAAAAACACCTAAACAGTAATAACAAAAGTTCATTTCATTTTACTATTATAATAGAACAGATTATTGTTATAATAAAATTAATCAAATACATTAAAATTATAAAATATATGAAAATATTACCTAAAATATACGTAGGATTACAGACACTATCAATATCAATATATATTTATATATATATATATATATATATATATATATATATATATATATATATATATATATATATATATATATATATAAATATTAATGTGTTAAACAATATTGCTTTTATTGTGTACTTACAGGTTTTCGTAATCTCTGCTTAATGTTATTGTTATTTTAAGACACTGTTGATATTATCTGCCCCTGTTATTGTTATCATTTGGCTCTATTTGTTATGTCTCTGGGGCTATCTATTTTATATTATTATAATGTTATTAATCCGTGCTTAATGTTGTTGTTATTTTATAATACCTTGCTGTTACTGTACGCGCCCGAAGTATTTGTTATTCTGTGGTCCTGTTATGATTCTCCACCTCCTGTGTTTGTTATAATACAATAAACTATTGTCTTATACTGTAACAACTCTTGTTGTTATTCTCTGAATCCTATTGTTGTTATTACGTGTGTATTTATTCGGTGTCTCCTATTGCTGGTATGTTGTGCTGGGTCTTCTGTTACTTCTCACGTTGTTACTTTGTGCTGTTATTCTGTGTACTTTGTATTTGATATCTTTCCATTACTTAGCCTTTGATAACTTTAATTATTTTATTCAGTATTTTATTGGTTTGTTAGATGTACCACATTTTGTTTTTGTTTTTATTAGAAAGTGTTTGCAGTTACAATAAATTACCCTGTTGTTTGACATATATTCTAATTTATGTTTGCATGTAACAAAATTGTTATTGTCTTTAATAGTAAGTGTTAGGAATTACTAAAAATTAACCTTTTTTGTCAAATATTCAAATTTATATTTTCACGTATTCACATCTTCATTATTGTTCATTAGATATGTAGTTTTATTTATTGGTAACAGTATATTATTGTTCATTAGTTTCGTAGTATTATGTACTATAGCTTACATTACTAATTTTTGTAATTTTGTTATTTGAATAGTTAAATTTCTAATATTCAACTTCTGGCCATTTAGACAGGGACAGCTACTGTTAGCCTGTGCTACTAGATGTTTTCTTCAAAAAGGTTTATGACGTGTTGTACCTATGATTGATCATCCACCTGAACTGAAGTAGGGGAGAGATTGTCAGATTAGTTTTATAACTTTTCATTTTATTACTATTAGTTTAGATCCCTCCGATGATGGTAACTTGGTTACCGAAATGTACATCAGGAAACTGTAGTAACATAGGCTAATACATTTCTGCCAAAGGTTTATTTGTGTTGTGTTTTTGTACGTAATTTGTGATGGGCGCCTTAGTGTTTAGAATTGTGTACTCTGCGTTGATTATACTGTTGTTGTTAGTCGGCGACAAACTATCCCCGTTTTAAAACCGCTTCTAATAATCAGTCCCTATTGTAGTGTCCTAGGAATCCCCGTTTTAAAACCAAAACATTGCAAACTTCAAACCATTTTTCAAATAATAATTCTTCCAAAAAGGACTTTTAATGTTTTTCTAGAAGCCTATGATTAATGCGCCACTAAACAAATATTTAACAGTGACATAATATTTTTTATTTCTACTTGTAAATCAACGTAACTACATCTTTCTATTAAACTATATTCTTTTAACATTACATAATATCTTAGATTACATACCCTTAGATAGACAACACATCAGATACTAACTATACCAGCACCCTTAGATAGATAATACCACAGTTGCTAACGAAGCCACGGTATCTATTTGCCTTCTGCTCTGTGCACAGTCTAATTAGTTAATTGATAAGACAAACAAGATAATACTCAACTTGAAGTCCCATGCAGGTAGTGCTTGTCAGTTACATTCCTCTATAAACATTATTCAAGCAACAATTTGTCTAATAATATCTAACAAATAATAATAAAAGCATGTATAAATTAAAACACTGTATGTAAAAATTGTATAAGTCAATTATAATTTTCTAGAAAAACAATATGAGTATCAATTGGACAGTCGAATTTTACAATTAGTTTGTTAGTACATTAATTTTATTATCATTGAAAGATTTAAATTTTGAAGTAAATATGACTAATTGCTTTTATGAACTCAGCAAAGTCAGTGGGTAGACACTTCGTCGGCCTAAAGTCATAACGACGTATCTGCTTTTTCTTAATTTTTCAGGAAAGCAGTTTAAAGATTGTAAGTTGTAGTTTTTCATTATTGATCCAAATATACATGTCTTATATTGATAAAAATTGGTATGTAGTTTGTCACCTATTCAATTTACAAGATGATGTTTGTATTTATTTTTCTCATATCACTTTTAGATTTTTTAGAACACTTGATGTAAGTGGATCTTTACAAACAAATTCCGTGGTGTAAGTCATAGTAGGGTTAATATGTATTCAAATAATCAAAGATAGTAAGTTTTAGACGAAATTAAAAACAGTTGCATTTAATCCAATTGTAATATTTGGTTTTGAAACGAATTGAGTGGTTTCTTCCTGATTATTTAACTTAATCAAACTGATAGCAGGCAATATAACCTATCTGACATATCTACACACGTCAATTGTCAACAAATCATCAGTTTTGAGAGGATTGTTTTCAAACGATTTTAATGCATCTAAGTAACCATATATTACTAAAATAGTTGAATTCGAATAATTTGTCAATATTTTTTATAAGAAGAAATTTAGAATAATCTCATTAACGTTAAAAAAACATTAAATAATAATATGTGTAAAGTAGTAAGTAACATATTTAGCAAACGGAAATAAAATGTCATTTCATGGAACACATACACTAAAATGGAATCTCTTTAGCAACATTATATCAATGTACATATTGTGGTATCGGGTTAACACATTTATGGAAATCCTAGAGCGATACTTACATTCATATTGTTGGAGTTGTTGCATTATTTAAAAAAATGTAAATATAATAAATGATTCATGATAACTTGACTTTGAGCATATTAATACCTTGAGAATATTGTTAACTTGAAAAATAGCAAAATGTATAAATGCTCTTTTTTAAAACTTGGAACTTATATAGGCTATTCATCATTGGGAGCTCAGTGATTATTGGCTAATTACTGTACAATAACTATCAATGTATATAAACTTTAAATTCAAATCCGAAAATTGACTCCTTTAGAGTATAATGGACTCTGGTGGTCCAATTGGTGGAAACATGAACGACTCAACTACCTAATATGCATTATAAATATAAACGCATTCTAATGCCCAGAAACCAATTTTATCCATGATTTTTACGGAGTATGTGTATTGGATTATATTTCATATTTTTGTAACTGTTCTATATTTCCGTTCTATGTTTTACTGCTATTCGTTACGCCTAGTTCAGACAATTTTATTAAAAAAACTCCTAAGCAAGTACTTTATTTTTAATCTGTGCACCTGTGCCCAAGTTTTGGAATAGTAATGAAGTTTCGAAAATTTATTATATATGATAAATAAATAAGTTTATAAACGCTTCAACTTAGACCTTTATTCAACAACTTCACGACAAATTGTAAACAGATTTGGACGTAAATGAAAAGCAACTCATAAAGACAAAATAACTGTGGTATATTAACCTGATATTAATTTTTCGTGTTGTTGAGATAAGATGTTAAGGAAAAGCATATCGATATACTGAAATACAATCCTTGCTTCATAACTAAAATAAGAAAAAACCCAACCTGTCACACATGAATGAACTATGAAAGTTAAAGAACTGATACAAAGAGATTTGAAAATGTTATCGTATAATGATTGGTAAACATACCTGCCAGTCAACTGTCAATAGAGTATAGTACCACCTGTCTTGAGGAAATGTAGGTAAAGGTAATATAAAAGGAATTTAGAGATGTAATCAGTCTAGACATGTCTTCATATTATAAATAATGAAACAGAAAAATATTTTGTTATTATGAAATTTTGATAATAGTATTTTTGTTATTTTATATATTTTTTAGTTTAAATTGGAGTTATTTTTACGTTATTATTGAACTTTTCTATTCTGGTCGAATTAAACTGTAAGTCCGTGCATAGAACATTTACACACTCCTTTTAATACAAAAGTTTTTATTTAAATTGAGTATTTAATACATACATTTTTTTTAAAATTTATAGCAATCAAATGCAAGGATATTGTTCACAACTTCTTACAAATTTAATTCCTACTTTGTGTCTTACTTTGTACTAAATTGTAAATATTACACACACGCACACACACACACACACACATACATAGTTAAAATTAATTATGAAATTGAATTTAGAATCTCACATGGAAAAATTAAATAGTACACATGTTTATGTTAGTCCATTCTTAATTGATTTATTTAAAACCACCAATACTTTGAAACAGTTCTACTACATCTCCAATTGAACTAAATATAGCCGATAACAAAAATCAACTTGTGCACATTTCATGGTCAGGAAACTCTGTAGAAAGAATAACTAAAACGATAATAGAATAACATTTTTCGGTACTTACGTATTAACGCCACCGCAGCAACTTTGCGCATATATATATATATATATATATATATATATATATATATATATATATATATATAAGGTTTGGCCAGGTGTTTATGTATATATATATATATATATATATATATATATATATATATATAGCTACTGGCTAAACCTGTCATGATATATTATAATTATATCGCAAAGTAAGCAAATATTGGTGCATATATATATGCGCAAAGTTGCTGCGGTGGCGTTAATACGTAAGTACCCATTTTTCTAATATCATAAATAGGGGATTTTTAGTTCGTTTCCTTAAATCATTTTTTTTATAGAATCGTGTTATTTTGTGTAGACTACTAAACCACAGTCAAACTAAAATATTTATTTAAAACCATATTTTGTAAATGATTTGCATCATATGTAATAATATTCACGTAAATATTATTATCCATATTGGTTTCGTTTTCCATCAATTTTGTTCTATAAACACTGCATATATTTACTTTGATATGATATTGCTAACGGCATTCTATTCCAGTGTATTTTATCCATGAACTGATATTTTATTTTCAGTTTGGGATGTATGTCACTAGTTTAAATACTTGCAGTAAATAATCATATTTATTTGAATTGTGCTGAGATTATTCAATATATCTTCTTTTTTTATAGAAAATACGAACATAAAAAAAAAGAATTGCAAATACTAGTGAAAGCCTATTGAGTTACAACCCTGTCAAAACTGGTATTTTTGATGATAACTAAAGTTTGTAAATGTATGTGTGACAGAGGTTTATGTTGTCTGGTGTACAACTTCTGTAATATTTTATACTATCAATTTCCCCAATCAAGAGTAATCAACTCAATACCATTTTAAAAGTGGTACTAAATTACAAATGTTTAATATTTAAATTAAACCAATGAGAAGGGTAAACGTAGCCATGTGACTAATAGGAAAAAGGTAATACAGGATTGGAATATTGTTATTAAATTCAGTGACTTATTTTATTTCATTGAAATTGAAAGTTTAAAGTAATGCTTATAACTAACTCAATAAACTTATAGCATTCTATATCTACATTAGCTATGTCGGGTTTGAAACCAACACTACGCCATTGAATTTCTTTAAAGATTTATATGCTCTGGCATGTTACTGATGAGATGTAAAAGTTGCAACTCTAAGACAATGTTTTACTTAAAGCTTTAGAAACGAATAATACAACCACATGACACCAACAAATATAAATCGATATAAACTGAAATTTGAAAGTGTAACCAGTTTGTATTTGTAAAATAAAAGCAATACAGATGCTTTAATGAATAACCTCCTCACATTTTGTTGTATATTTAAACAAGTTAATGGGGTGCGATCTTGATAGTCGGACAGATCCTGTAAATATAACGCCTGAAAGTTTATTTCTCTGGCCTTGTAGGAAATTGGTAAATTTATTTTAAACAGTGGGAAAGAGAAGTTTAATGATTTCGTATTTGTGTATATCACCAGTTTCTTCACGTCGAATACACTCCATCAGGCCTCGTAGATGTGTGTGTGTGTGTGTGTGGGGTGTGTGTGTGTGTGTGTGTGTGTGTGTGTGTGTGTGTGTTAATACGTCTCCAGTAGCTTTGTATGTGTCAATGTGTTGCTCGGGTCGCTAACATTTACATCCAAAAGTTTAATAGAAATAGCTAAGGCTAGTAAAGAAATACAAAAATTTCTAGACTCTAGTTTACCAGAAGAACCTTGGTTGTAGACAGAGAATTCTAATTATATCAACCCTTTCTTATAAATTATCTCTAGGCATTTGTCGTTACTATAACAACAATAATTAGAATAACAAAAGATTAATTAGAAAAATCTTGAAACAGTTTGAGATTAGGTAAAATAAATTTTATTTGCAACAGTTCGTGCTCAGTACTAAGTAATTATTTCTATTGTGTATTTAGGAGCAATTGGTTTCTAATTGCATTTAGGTCTATTTTATTTTGTAGCCTACCTATCGTAGCTAAAAACTATGACAAAAATATCCTTACACAAATTTAACAATGCAATATATTCCTATCATTTTGTAAGCCTTAGATCTACATATATAATACAATAGTTACTTTATGTCAAAATTGTAGTCTTTGTTTTATTGAATTCAGTTTCGTCATTTACGATGTTCTTATTGTCTATGTGGCACTTACTATATTCCACATAGACAAAAAGTACAGCATAAATGGCGAAATTGAATGGAATTATTATTGTATAAACAAAATTTTATATGCAAAAAAGGTACGAAAATGAGAGTTAAATTAAGTGTTGTGTAAAAATGACTTTTTAAGTGAACATAAATAACTGGCCTGATGATGCTGCCTGTGGCATTGAAACATGTATTCATCATTCGGTGGAAGGTGTTTGGATCTGCCGGATAAGTATAATAGCAGTTTGGATGATCTAGACCAGTTTTGGATTGTTATTTCCAGAGGAGTTGTGCTATGTAGTTTGTAGGGTGAAAAGACTCATTGTTTAATAACATCGCAGCTTTTCCCTTCCGTAAAATACATAACAAGTAAACAATAACAATAAAAATTATGAAATAAAAGTTGTCGATATTATACTAACTCTACGGTTACCGATCAAGTGACGTAACAATGTGTCTAATATCGATGGTTAAAAATAAAATAACTTTCAACATCTAGGGACTTTAGATTCAATATAACTTTTCTTAAACTTGGCAGAAATAACTTTCCTAATTTTAGTTGAAATCCCTAGCTGTAACTGTAGTCTAAGTTGTACGATACAAACGACAAGTTGGAGCTTAATTCCAAAATGTCACCAATTTAGTATTGAATGTTTATAATAGAAAGAAAACTTTGCTTCATTTATGTTTTAATTCACTTAATGAATTATTTTTGTAAACCCATTATGGCTATTGTCTAGCTCGTGACGTAACATAACAATATTGATAAACAAATTTGCTTAATATCTCTCATTTCGTTTGATGTGTAGAACAATGCACAAATGAGAAACAAAACAAAAATAACTATAAAAACTACGCTCAAAAGATACGAGAGCGGATATTTACCAAAAAAATAAATATTGATTTTCACAGTCATCAGATAACTACTATGTTTATCTGTGAAATTGAAAATGAAATTTTCGTCCTGGACACAAGAAGAACATTTTATTTTCACAAGTATAGAATATCCAACTTGACTTAGTAAGTGAAATATTCATGATCTATTCTAGACTAAAATTATATCAGCAATACTGAGAAAGTGTTTTAATAAAATTGCGTTTTGTCTCTATCGTACTTGTTATAAACATAATTTGATTTAAAACATGTTTAAACTAAAAAAATAGTATCTTAAAGCATTATAAAATCCCTTTGTCCAAGCTCAGTCGATGCTTCCATATTATCTAGCTGTTTAAAAATAGAGACAGCATTGCGGAAATTATTGCATGTAATACACTTGGATTTACACAGACATAGGCAAACATTTTCGATAATGTTTTGTTAGTAAACACTGGATTTGAATGAATTTTACTATGTAATAAATGGTATAATTATTACTTTTAAGAAATAAATAAAAACATGGTTTTTGATAATATAGTATAATTATTTTGGCAACAGAATTTGTTTGATGTCCTTTTATTTTTCAGCAGACCATAAATTAAGCGTACTTATTTAATAAACAAATCCAATAATGGGTTATTTTTTGGGAGTTCTTTGAACATTTTAACACTCTGGTGTTTATACAAACAAAATGGAAACAAAAAGAACAGCCGTTGAAGTAAAGTACCACTTTTATTACGTTTGTAAAAATTTATTAGTACAAACGTCATTTTCTTTTGAAACAATCAAAAAACTAATTATTTCTTTTTACAACTCATGAAAATAAGTTTATAAAATTATTTAATTTATTCAATCTGTAACCCATACACAGCGACACGCTTATAAATGATGTGCCCTTGTAAATTTCCTCTTCGATAACGCCCCACTAATTTTCATATTTTTTTTAAATATGGGTGTACACTTGTTCCTTTAAATAGCCTCATAAGAAAAAGTGACGCACATTTCAATCAGGAGACCGATTGGCTAGTCTAAAACCTGACCTTTACTAACAATTCAACGCCCTTGTAGATGGTTATTTAGTAATTGTTTGACTAAATTTGCATGGTAACTTTTCTTAGTGATTGTTATTTACTTCTATAACAGAGTATACCAGTTCTTCCCTTATAGGTAGATCGATGAAACTTTCACTACGCTGCCAGTTTCCAAAAACAATTTTTCCACTTAATTAGGCTATCAATCACGTAAAAAAATTACACTTGCATACGTAGCTGTAATTTATATTGACTTCCCTATTTGTACAAAAATGTATATTTGTTTAAATTCAAATAATTTATAAATTAATTTGGAGATAAATAAAAGCAGTTTAAAATTTTAATTGAAATTGAATACAGTATAAAAGCTTAAGAAGTAAGCAGTGACAAAAAATGTGTAAAATTAGTTGTTGAATCTTGTAACTTCTTTCCAGACAATGCTCAAAGCACATAATTTCTTCTCTAGAGATACATTTTAATTGTATCCAGAAGGAGAAAAAAACTTTGATTCATGAATGAATTGTTCATTTGGGGTAATTTTAAAAAAGGAATCCTAAATAACTAACGATAACAATAGTTCTGTTCATTGTTTAAATTAATTCATTCATCCATTCAATTAATTCATTGTTTCTACTTCATTGTTTCCTGTTAATAAATTTCTTTTGACAGATTTTTTAAACCAAATTTGAAAATCTTCTTTTTCTTTTCATTTTATAAACCAAAAAGCTTTTTGTGTAAAATTGTATTTTTTAATATTTTTTTAAAACAAGAAAACTGTTCCATCTATGAAGGAACAGTTTCATTAAATCCTCAAAAAGTTTCAGCTTCAAATAAGAAAATTATGATATAACAAAGAAACTCTCTATCTATAAATATGTATACGGAAGAGTTTAAATTTGACTAAAGTTTCTGTGTAGGCTTAAACTCAATTCATGTAAATTAAAGTAAGGATTGAAATATTTTTTTTAATTGGGAGGAGTAAAAATTCACATTTTCTCCCTCTTAGTAAAATAACTAATTATATCCTACTTTATCTATCTTGCAAGATAACTTATCTAAATTTGTCTATAGCTAATTCTTAAGGATTTTTTTTAAAGTAATAGCTTCTGTTTAACTTCTTTAAGCATTAAAGCTAAAATTGATTAAAAGTAAATTTATATTTATAATAATAATAATAATAATAATAACGAATGCAAGTTGTAACAAGAGTTACGTTGACTAACTTGTTTTGAAATAAATTAAACCATCAATATAAAACGTATCTTTTCTTTACAGAGATTGTTTTTTTTTTTTAACTAAACCTGTACTGTCTAATCTCAAGTTTGTATTGCAGTTCTACTCCACGTTTTGTCCTTGTGTGTGGCGACACAAAGTCATGTTTTAGATCCACGAACCATCATAGGGAATTGCTTATCGCCACAGTAGATTGCCGGTTACAGTCATCAACTCCGCCATTATAAGATCTGTCTCTATTCATGTACAGTTGTTGAAACACAATCGAGAGCACCAAAGTTTAAATATTTCCAAGTTACAGTCTTAATGGAGTGAAAGGATTCGATTAATTAAACTGTACTATCGAGAATATGTTTTTGTGAAATGTGTTTTTTTAATGTTACGTGTTGTTTTTCTACGAAAACTAGGACAAGTTCAATTTTTTAAACTTTATTAATTGTTTCATAGTAGAGAAATTTAATTTTGGTCCTATAGATTGTGTGTCTTAAGAAGTCTACGTGAGTAGAGATGTGATGTTACATCCCCGAAACCGGTAATCTGTGATTAATAAAAAGGATTGTTAGGCGGAATATATAAGGTTTATAATTCTATTATTAAAAATTGAACAAATTTTCGTGTAGATTACTCGATCCGTTTTTGAGATAATTTGGAATGAAAGTTAGTGACAAAGACGAAAAGGGAAAAGTATTTATAATTTCAAAATTATTCCTCACAATTTAGTTGGAATTCCTTAAACATAAACAGTCATAAAAAATATATGACAGTTAAAGTGCAGTTACAAAGAGTTATCCTGCGACAATCAATAAACATATGTCGAGAGGACAAACTTCTGTCAACTGTCAACACTGAATAACGAATATGTCGAAGCTATAAGACTGGAATAAAAACTTATTTTAAATAAATAACAACATGTCTGTAATTTTGTTCATACTGTTATCAAACACAAAATTTAATTTAACTCTTGTAAAAGGAATTTAAAGATTTATTCAGTCTACAAACGTCACATTGTTCACTTAATAATAATGACTCTATTACTAAACGTTTTAGATACGGATTTGTACCGTAGAATTCAAATGATTTATAAAGTACAGGTTTTAAGTGCAACGAATACCGCCACTTATTGTAGTTTCTCCATGTACTCATCCGAACTTAAAGAGTCTCAGTTTGTTTTATTATGTGATAGGAAACCTTCAGTACACGATATAATGTATGAAGTAGTTCATAATCATAAGTTGTACGAACGTATGATGTAAACCTTCCTTATAATTATAATTTATAACACAAAATTCACATTTATATAAACTAGCAATAATTACCATAACTTTTTCTAAAACTGTAAGTTTGTGTCTATGAAAACCTTTAGGATTACTTTACAAATTTGTAACGAGTGCTCAAAGTTTTACTTTGCAAAAGGGTATTAAAAGTTAAAACAAGAGTTCGGTCAAGTCACACCGCTTTAAAGTAATGGTTTATCTTGTTTGTCTTACAACTCTTGTCATTTCCTTTCCTTACTAAACGGAATAGAAAAGTGTACAATTAAAAAAAAAATTAAAATTAAAATATTAATAAATCTTTTCTTCTCAGTTTAACGGATGCTTCACAGTAATTTCATATAAAAGTTTTTTGTTACAAATATAATAAATAAAAGACATTCAGCATCTCCTAGATAATTTACAATTACTGAATAAAGAAAGTGTTTCTAAATAATAATTTCATATTTAATGCTGATCCCTAATATAAAAAAATGGATAAACAGAGGACATGGTGAAACGAGCCTTTTCTTAACTCAAGCATTAACAGGGCATGGAAGTTTCCGGGCATACCTTCATCGATTTAGAAGATCAGAAGATCCCAGCTGTCTTGATTGCGGAGCGGAAGAAAACACGGCAGAGCATGCGATCTTTTACTTCAGCGAGGGGATACAGGAGTGGGAAGACCTATCAACACAGCTTTGTTCACCTACTTCCCAGACTAATATGATAGATATTATGATAGAGGATGAGGGAAAATGGAAGGCAATAGAGAGTTTCATTCATAGAATTATGGGTAAATGATGAAAACAGCTAAGGTGAGCTGAGATAGAGCTCCAGGTTCGGTGTTCGACCAACCGGTCGATGGGATGGTGGATGACCCTGTTGGGTTAGTTAATTCTCCTCTGCTAAGTAATATCGCAAGATGGTTTAGCAGAGGAGGAAGAAGAGGAGTGAAGATTTTGGTCTTACCGGGGTAGGGAGGCCGCCCACTACCTTCAGTCCTCGGCCCATAGGTCATAAAGATTTCGCCATTTTTCCTTCAAAAAAAATAATAATAATACTCAAATGGTTTTGGTCACAGAATAAAATAACGAATTCAGAACCTTTTCTATGGATTGTAATAACCATATTTGTGGTTACACATAGGAATTTAGTGAGGAGGTAAATGTTAGAGGTAAAATTTTGTTACTATTGGAATAGCAGTAAATCATACTCATTGCTAAAGATTCTTTACAAGAAATTAGATGGCAGTTGTGTAAGTTAAATCCAATAAATATATAATGTTTTTCTGATCAATAGTCTTTTCTTGTTGGATATTACACACAAAAGTTTAGTGATCAGGTGTTACACATCAAAATTTGTTACTATTGGTATAGCAGTCATCAGTAATTAATGTAAAACTCTTTACAATTAAATTAAATAGCTGTTATGAAAATTTTATTTATCATATATCAAATGTTTTTCTAATTAATAGACTTTGGTTATTTGATGTTATTCAGAGACATTTACCGATCAGGTACGTAATACAAGTAAGAACATGTTTCTTATGGAATAGCCGTCTTCAATACTTCATTTATTTATTTTTTTTACTACAGATAATGTTCATTACAATTAAATTGATTCTTTTTTAGTTGACTTTTATATTGGTTGTTTTAATCACTTGAATAAATAGTTTAAATTAACTCAACAAATCCAATGTGTATTATATGACACATCAATAATTATAGAGCAATAAGTATCAGTAAATGTTATCACAGCTACTGTATAATTGAACAAACACTACTTACAGGGAAACATTGAAAATAACTGTTTCGTGCATGGCTTGTTTCTTGAATAGTGATTGCGATTTACCAATAAATGAAAACTCTACTTGTGAACTTACAAAATTGCTTTTATGACTTTAGATGCAGAGACATAGTCAGTTCATTCGAATATAAATTAATGTAATTTTGTAATATAAATTATTGAAAGCATTCATTCTTACACTGCAGAATGTTTTTTTCTGGTTAGGAACATGCCGAAGATCATACTAAAAATAATCTGAGAAAAAATATTTTACAGGGATTTTAATAATTCTGAAAAACTCAAGCGAATCCAAGAATAGTTAAATTGTCCTAAATAAATTACCATTAGTTTGTATGAAACATTGAAACTCCTACCACAATTTTGGTACAATAACACACACAAACACACACACACACACACACACACACACACACACACACACACACACACACACAATAAAATATTTCTTCGCCTTATGCTATTATAGTTCCCTGATGTACATTTTGGTAACCAAATGGTAACATTACGAAACTTGTGGTAGGGGTTTCAGGGTTTTATATTGTTCACATTCACCACAGTGCTCATTGAACATTTATTATTTTTGTGACAACAACAGTATGACTTTCACCAAACTCAGCTTATTTTTACCCACATATTTGAATCCACAACTAATAATATCCACCCTAAGATAAAAGTCCGTTTCAGAAGTCGCTAATATTAAATTGTTAGCCCTGCCCATTAATTACAATATGTTTTTACACTACATGTTATTTATATTTCTTCCCAACGATAACTGTGTAGCATTCAAATTCAAAAAAATCAATCCTGCAAAATAAATTTCATTAACTCGTTCTCCACATACAACTTCCGTCGCTTGACAGATGCTGCCACCTGGCGACATTGCTCAAAAACAAAATCATCGTATGATATCAGAGGGTAAAGTACGACGGCAAGACAGCCTATCTTCTAAAATACCGGTATGCGAGTCTACCTGTAGTCACACACAATGTCTGACTTCTACACTTAGTTACGTTAGAGATGAATTTCCTTCTTGGTCTTCAAAATTTCTACTTCAGTTTTTTTTTTTAACAATGTTAATCTACAGTTTTGTGCGTGTTAGTTCTAAAATGTTTAATAAATTTTCGTTTCCACGGCACAAGCTTACGTGATCTGCGACAGGATTTTTCCAGGTACAGATTTTATCATATTTTAAATTTTTGTTAATGCTTTAAAATAATTTATTAATTATCATGTATTCTTTAAAATATGTATTTCATGTTTTATTTAATATTCAATGTTCTTTTGAAACTCAATGATTATAAAAATTTTCTTTTGTTAAAACATACTTTACAAAACCTTGCAAAGGCACATTTTGAGTTTTGAACAATCATGTGAAATATGTGCAAACTAATGTTGAACTTTAAATGATCAAAATATCTTATTGAACATGTCAAATATAAAACAATTGGAGAAATCGTTTCTAAATCAGAAAATTTCGTTTTACAGACTTTGCAGATCTTTGCAAGTCTTATACAAGCTTTGTTTCAAACAAATTAAATATATATAAATAGATTTATAATCATCTAAGAAGCTTTTAAGTACAATCTTAACGAATTTCTGTTATACAATCAATTTTCTTTGATTTTGACAAATAACCAGATATTTTCTTTAATAATGAACATTAATGCTAAAACATGTCTGATTTTGTACAAGACGCTAAAAAACATGTTTTTTGCCATAGCTAATATGCTGGTAGAAGAAACACTGCTAAAGATCTAAACATGTTTCGTCCTGTTAACAAAACACGTTTTATCCAACATAGCTTCAGAGTTTCACGTGCACAAAAGTGATATTACAAAAACTGACTTTATAGAACTCTAATTAAACTCATATTGTATATGTGCCTAAACTTATTTCAGCGAATATGTTTTCTTAAAAAACTATCTTTTAGATGTAGACCTATGTAATTAATTATAAAATATATAAAATATTTATTGGGTGGAGCCTGCATGCAAACTTTCGGTCCTAACAGCCTCCCAGAGGTTATTTTCTAAATTAAAATAATTGACGTCAATTAATAAAACTTAATATTCAAAATTTTCTTTTTTTAAATAAACTTCTCTTTTTTATAATAAATTCTTTATCTAAAATATATATATATTTATTGGCCAATATAGCATTTAAGTAATTTATAAAATAAGTAATATTATGTAACCTTTTTTTTTTTAAACTTATCATTTCATAAAGTTAAAAAGGGGGGGGATAAATATCAGTATCTTTTCATCTTTTTTTTATTTTGTAATTTTTACATTTAAGGGCGTATAATCTTTTTTTTTGGATTAATTATAATCCTGTTAATTTTTAAGCTGTGCTCATTGTTTTGTTAAATTTTGTAACGATAAAATATATAAACTAAAAAGGAGGATAAATCTTCAGAATCTATTGACTAATTTTTTTATTTAAATTATAATATTTTGTATTAAGGGCATATAACTTTACTAATTATAAGATTGTTAATCATAAGCTGTTTATGATAATTTTGTCTCAGGATGTATTTCTCAGCTGTAAATGATAAAATCTGAAACGTCAAAATTTTGTTTCAATAAACTTGAGCCTTGTTAATCACTAAATTTGTTTTTGTCTTTTTATTATATTTTTTTAAATTTCTAAACATTGTTACCATTTTGGTTCCGCCTTTCTTAAATTTAAGTCCCCTGGTAACAACTGCACACAAGTAAAATAGTCGGAAGAAATATAAATTTAAACAAGCAGTATATTGTAACAACATTAAAAATAATTGCATTGTAAATTCACCACACCAGCGCAGAGTAGGACTTTGTCAGGATTTACCTAATGTCCTAGAATTAGGTTAACTACTGCAGTAAATATTTTGCCGTAGTTGATAAAATATAATCTATATTGATGAAATTCCTGTTAGGAAATCAACAATATATTTTATTGCGAAAACAGACTATAAATTATCTACCACTATTTATACTGAATATTTTTCTTTTTTAAATTACAAGTAATTTAAGCAACTTTCTTTATTTATTCTAACCACTAACGTGTGTTATTTAGTTAATTTTTTTTTATATAAATTTATTTATTTTAAAACGTAAAATATCATTACACCATTTCATTGTATGTCGTTACACACATAATATATATTGTTTTTCATCAATAGAATTATTGTATATGAATTGTGATTAAGAACACTAGTTTGGTTAGTTAATATTTTCAAATTTGACTAAAATTTGAATGGCATGGGTATTACGCACAATTATGTCTTTTAAAATAGCCGATAGTTCTTGCCATATGGCGATCACAATTTAAATAAATTGTATTTACATTTAGAGAGTACATTGGAAAAATTATGTATAAAATACTTATAACTAAACCTTAAAAGTAGATTCAAAGAAAATTTAAATATAGTGTTTTTTTCTCTTTTGAAAGGTAATCCCAAATTTTGAGTTATCACACAAATGGAATTAAAAAAAACCCCCAAGATTGGGCGTTTGTGACACGCATATAAAGTTTGAGCAAAATTGTTTCAATAGTTGTAAAACAGATCATTTAAAAAGTTTTCAAACATATTTACATTCTAATATTCTGCTGGGATTCAAAGTGAAATCAATGATTTAATTATAGGCTTTTAATGCGTTAGCGTCAATGACTATGGTGGATATATCTGTTAGGTGACAAGTTCAATTCCAACAATTCTACATTCTTTTTAGGTTTCAGTTGTAGTTAAGTCGGTTCAAACAAAAAGCTCTTCAGGTAATTTGACACGTCTCATCTAGCCTATTAAAAAAAAACATATATCCAATTAGAAATTGTTGACGCATTGAATTCTGAAACTCAAGGAATTCTGAAACTTCAATCCTTTCAATGCAAAGATCATGGCTACTAAACGTGTTTTTTTTATTTTAGAGCAACTCAGGTAAAATGGGATGTAAGTTATTTTTTATTTTCGGCCAACTTGTAATATGTTTCTGAAGATAGAATGTACTTGATTCAAATCAATTACTTGTGGAAACGAGCTAGAGGAGACAGATTACATATACATTATTAATACAGGACGAAAGTTTGATTGGAATCGTTTTAAAAAACAAAAAAGTTTTTAATGTGTTTGTCACACATACATACATAAGAAAACTAAATGTTCAACAACCCTTATTGAATTGGAAAACTGGGCTATAAGAACAAAACTTCAAGAATGGGACTGATTAAATCAACCCCTGTGGAGGAAAATGAGGCTGAAATTGAAGTGGGTTTAACACTTGACTGGTTTCAGAATACAAACAATACTACTTGGCTTTTGTTCAAAAAGACAAATGCTTGATTATACAACTCATTTCACACTGACTAACGAAGATGTTGGGGATTATTAACAATTACTAACCTTATTGTGATCCAAACTGAAGATACCGAAAAAAATCCAAAGGGACGGAGGACATAAAAATATATATTTATTGTAAGTTGGAAATATTAATTTCCAAGTACGATTTTACCCATATATTGATTCCTCATCAATAGCATTTTACTTCGAATTGTATTTATTTTACTATTAGTAGATCATTAATTCATACAAATTAATTTGGAAATTCGAAGTATTTACAAATGAAAAGTTTTGTTGTACTTTAGAAGAGCCAGCGGTTATTTAAGTCAAACGTGTAGTTATTCAATTCCCAAATAGGTTTAAAATACCAATACTAAATATGGTAATATTAGGAAGTTTATTTATAACAATATTGTGACAATTCGATATTAAAATATATTATATGAAAGGCCAGTACAGATCTGTATCTACAGAAACAAGTACACTTTAGTAATAGATTACATTGTCATTTTAAAGTTTATGTTTTTGTTTTTTTTATCAGCTGTCGCTATTACTATGCCAACAATACAAAACATTTATTTCAATATTTTCAAACACTAACCTCAAAAATGAGTTATTAACGACTATGGTTTGATTACTTTTTATGACTCGGAAATCATAATTGAAAACTGTCAATCTGGACTTTTAATATGAATGTTGTAAATGAAAAATAGTTCTTCATACAACGAATGTGGTTACTTTCAGATATAGAGCAGCCTATTTCAAAAGCAAAATATTTAATAGTTAATTTGTTTTATTTGTAATTTTATTTTTACAGCTGTAGGAAATATCTTATTTGTATTTTGAGAAACAAATGTCTATGTTATTTGTGTTAAATTGCCGGTAATTTTAATTCGGACAACAAAGGGTCACTTTGCGACTGTGTGTGGAAAGATTTTTCCACTGCGATCAGTATATTAAAAAAAAAAAAAAACAAGAAAGCGACACATCTTGATTAATTCTCACCTTTGCTCATTCAAAAGAGTTCTTATGAACTCGTCAAACCTCTACAAATTTTGAAAAAATTCTCTTTTCCCAAGGGAATCTTTCCTTTTAAATTAAAAATTGCAAAAGTTATTCCTTTGTTTAAAATGGGAGGAAAAAACTGATATCAAATTTACTTCTACTAGCGTTTAAGGAGGTTTTTGAAAAACTTTATCTAATACTGCTGTTGAATTATCGGGAGAGGTTGAATATACTCTGTAATTTACAGTTTGGGTTTCGGAGAGGTAAATCAACAATAGCCGCTACAGTTGATTTTTTGGATTTTGTAGTGGAGAGTCTTGAAAGGAAAAGAAATGATATGAGTATTTTTGTTGGCCTCTCCAAAGCTTTTGATTGCTTGGATCTGGAGTTACTGTTAGATGAGTGTGAAGCAACTGGCATTAGAGGAGTACCGTTTCTATGGTTAAAATCATTTCTTTATTACAGAATACAGGGGGTAAATGTTGCAGGCAGGCTGGTAAAACTAACCCAGCTGAGATATGGGGTCCCTGAAGGATCTGTTCTCGGATCGGTGCTACTTTTAATATGTATTATCAACTATGAATATCCAAGCAGAATAAATTCAAAATTTGGATCAAAAGAGTTTTCTACAAGTCAATGCTGCAAGTCAACACTTTGCCAAAGAGAATATTTTCTAATAAGACAAAATACATGTTTTTTTTTTACTTGAAACATAGTAAATCAGACACCACGTGTTATGTTGGATAATAGTGTACTTGAAGATGTCAAAAGTGCAAAGTTTTTTGGCTTTTGTATTGACAATAAGTTTATTTGGGTTGATCACATAGCATATATTTACCCAAAAATTAGTAAGGGAATATTTATACTACAACGGAAAAACGTAGTATGGGATTTTATTATGGTCAAAAAACAAAAACAAAAATATAAATCCAATGCAAGGTTAGGATAAATCGTAGCTAATTTTGCTGCTTGAAGCAGGTCCGTGAAATTGTACTGTATTAGTTTTTGCGCACTAGTTTTGACAGAAGAGTCACGTGTTAACCAATTTGAATAAGAATCGTATATTTGATGAGTTATGTTAATATGAAATAATTAGTGTGGAGGATATGTACAAGTTGTATGCAACGCATGTCCAGCACTGGTAATTCATATAAAGTGACACGCCAAAATATAATTGAAGTAAAAAAAAAAAAAATGTCAAAATGGGTCAAAAACCAAAAATCTTGATACTTTCAAATAAGCACAAGAAAATAAGAATAATATGTTCCTGATATTTTTGTGGAAAAATTAATATTGTAGAAGTTGGCCTAAATTGATAAATTTCAAAATGATATAAAATTTGAATAAAAAAGAATTTGAATCATGTGTTCTATAAAATTTACCAATATATTAAAGTTATAAAGGAAAGTAGAATAAAAATAAATTTTTATTATAATTATGCAAGTTATGGTTTTACCACCATAGTGAGAAAGTGGAAAAATATATAGAGATAAAATAGATAAATGATGATTATAATCATATAACGAATAGATACTGTAAATCTCAGAGTGGGCAGTTGATTAAGAAACATGTTTTGAGATGGTGTGAAAATAGGCGCGCATAAGTATAACAATGGGCAGTCGGAAAATATTTCTGTCGTGGTTATACGCTGTGAGCAGAAAAAGTGTGAAGTTTCAACTTAAAAACTCAAAATGAGAAAATTTAAATTTGGAAATTACGTAAATTTTTGTAACGTGAATTACGTAAGAACGGGTGGACCGATAATCAACACTCAAAGTTTCAGGACAAACTATCGCCGAGTAGAATAAAATGACTACATAAAAAGATGAGACATATCCCGAGGGAAAGCATTAGGAACAGTAAAAAAAGGGGGAAAAGAGATTTCTTCAGTAATAATTTCCAAGCTGCAAAAAGTAAAACTTTAAGAAATTATGACGTCGCAGAAGGTGGAGTTATGTTGCCAACTAACAACTTGACTACAAAAATAAATAATTACAATAAAATTAATTATTAACAAAATAAAGAATACAAAGGTGAACATTATTATAAATATTTCAAGGACAGATAGTTAACAGCACTAACACCCATATTAGTTAATTAACAGTACAATAAAAATAATAAAGATAAAAAGGTATAATTCCCAGAAGGGAGAAAAATTGGCAATAGAATAAGGGAATTTTCTGCCTCTCACAGGGGACTCTTAAATATTTGTGAAAAAAGTTGTAATTGGTTACTATGACCGAACGAATAGAAATTCTTAAATAAGTAAAACGTAAAGTATAATAATTAGAGTCGATTAAAAAATATAAAAATTAAAAATAAAAATGTGGTAAAATTAAAATCTGTGCAGTGAAGCAGGAGAGTTAATGCTGATGAAACTAGAAAGAGTGATATCCAAAAGTGTCATATTTGTAATTGATAAAAAGCCAACGCATCTGTCAACTCTAATCAACTAACGAACCCATGGATACAAGATAGACATCAGAAGCCAGACATATTCCAGGAGTGGTCAAGATTTGAAAATTTAAATAATTTAAAAATATTACTAAAATTTGAAGAAACTCAAACTTTTGAAGGAATTGAACAATCCAGGGCAGAAAAAAGAAGCCGAAACTTCCAGTGAATTATGCAATTAGTTCTGTATTCGCGTGAAAAGATCCTGTAATAACAAATTTCAAGGTCCTTATTACATGAAGTAGTGAAGTTCGACTTGAACCGCTTGAGTCTTATCACATGAAGAAGTGTAGTTCAACATGAACCGCTTGAGTCTTATCACATGAAGAAGTGTAGTTCAACTTGAACCGCTTGAGTCTTATAACATGAAGAAGTGTAGTTCAATTTGAACCGTATGAGTCTTATCACATGAACAAGTGTAGTTCAACTTGAACTACTTGAGTCTTATCACATGAAGAAGTGTAGTTCGACTAGAACCGCTTGAGTCTTAACACATGAAGAAGTGTACTTCAACTTGAAATGCTTGAGTCTTATCACATGAAGAATTGTAGTTCAACTTGAACTGCTTGATTCTTATCACATGAACAAGTGTAGTTCAACTTGAACTGCTTGAGTCTTATCACATGAAGAAGTGTAGTTCAAATTGAACTGCTTGAGTCTTATCACATGAAGAAGTGTAGTTCAAATTGAACCGATTGGGTCTTATCACATGAAGAATTGTAGTTCAACTTGAACTGCTTGAGTCTTATCACATGAAGAAGTGTAGTTCAAATTGAACTGCTTGAGTCTTATCACATGAAGAAGTGAAGTACGACTTGAACTGCATCAGTATTATCACATGAAGAACTGTAGTTCAACTTAAACTGCTTGAGTCCTATCACATGAAGAAGTGTAGTTCAACTTGAACCGCTTGAGTGTTATCACACGAAGAAGTGAAGTACGACTTGAACCGCTTTAGTCTTATCACATGAAGTAGTGAAGTTGAACTTGAACTGCTTGAGTCCACTCATAGCCTTGCCGGGAGGCAATTCATCTTACTATGTTTTTTCAGTCAGTAGATAACATTATAAACCAGCTGTCCGGTCCACCTACTGATCTCTCTCCAGAGCTATGAAAGGCTGTTACACTGTGGGTATTTACAATCGTTGCTCATCTTATAATCATATAATTTTAACGCTAAGAAATACCTAAGATAAATTTTGTTGTATTTAAATGTTTATATTTTAGGTGTGCCGTTATTGTTACCATGACAACGACAGTTATGTTGCCCTCAATGTTAAACTGCACGTGAATACAATATAACCTTACTTTATTGCGGATATAAGCCAATTTTATTACTAACACTTTTATATGGCCATTATGACGGTTTATAATTCTAGTATATGGAACAGTCCTAGAATATATACAGTTTTTGTGTAATAGAAACTCTGTACATCTAATCGATATTAATAGTCAAAGTTAAATTTGTATTAATTTAGAATTAAACCTCGTCCTTTTCGGGCGTTGTTTTACATATAATTTCTGATTGTGTGTTATTTAAAACACAAAGGAGAATTTATTTCCATCGTGAAAGTTGGGGAAATCTTCCTCTTCGAAAAGAACTATCTTTATACAATTATCAAAATATTTTATAAAACAGAAACAGTAAAATTAACAGTAACTTAAGTCAGCGTCGTAGCAAATAGAACTGAGTCAAACATTTCATAAATATGAAGAACCAAAGTTGTTTTAAAAAGGTAAAACGTTTTTCTTCTTTTCTAAACGGGCGACGGAAAGATTAGGTAGTGATATTTTGGTGACAATGGAGAGGCAGAACCCGCAAAAATGACTACACAACATATTGTTATTTACCTTTTAGTAGTGTAAGGTTGATTTTAAAAATAAATAATATTGTTCGGAACATGTAAGTAGTTTGCAAATAAAATACTTATCTATATTTAGCAAAAAGTGATGGCTATGCAGTGTTGTATTTAGTAGAATTTCATATCAAATATACATATATTGTTAGTTTCAACAACATTGTCATCCTTTTATATTTACGTAAGTCATCACCTTACCAATCTGCCAATCTGCCAAGGCCACGATGTTGTCTATTTCCTTAATAAAGTATTTCTTTTAAATGCAATAGTTAAACATTTAATATTTGTTATTTAAATAATGGGTAATTTCATTGCAATAGTCTTTTTTGAGGCGAGGCGAAGGTCACATTAAGAGCCTTCTTAAGATAATCGAACGAAATATGAATGTCTTCATTCGGTTTAGTTTTTCTCTCACTCTTTGAACATCTATTCATCGTATCCTTGTTCAATTTTGTTCTGAAGGTGCTATTGTGTTCCTCTATACTCCTCTTTTTAATAATGTTCCCTATTACAAATAAAACTAAAATCATATTTTAGAATAATTTACAAAATAAAAAAATAAAAAGGGAAACGGCGTGACTCAATACAATAATCTCACATCAGTTGTTTTTTGCATTTGTTACCTTCTCCCTGGTCTTCAACAAGTAAACAAGTTATTAATATAAAACTATAATATAAAAGAATTATGTTACTGTTTATTGCTGCCTAAATTATTATTTTGTTAATATTTTAACTCAATAACTTTATTTTTTATAATTTACAAATAAAATTATTTTATACTTCTCTGTTTAGTATAATCCCTATTTACTTTATAATTCCACTAACAATATATCTCCACGCCAAGAATCACTACAATATTGTTTTATAAGAAATAGTTACTTTTCTAAAGTTACATCCGATTTCAAAACTTCTTTATTACGTGTCAGTTGTTAACTGTAAACCTAACTCATTTCACATCTCTGCGTGCACTGATAATTGTGTTTTCCTTTCGTTAAATTCTTCTGTATTTTATTTCTTCTTTAGAGTAAACCTTTATCTTTATTTCCAGTGTAGATAATTAAATTCAGAATGTACTTGTGTTTGCAGATGGTAGTGATGAAGAAACAAAGTCCGGTTTATGCAATTTTTATTAACGTTAATGCGTTTTAAAGTAGAGTTAAATTTTATTTTGTATTAACAATTTTATTTCTAAATATAAATTTGTTATTTATAATATCCTTTTTGTATAGCTTTTAAGGGAGACATTAATTAAACAAATTATGTAGTTAACTACAAAAACAAAATGATACAAATTTGAATTTTATAAGATCCTTCTTTTTATATCTTTTAAGTAAAACGTCTAATAAAACAAATTATGTAGTTAACTACTAAAACAAAATGAGATGTATTTGTAGTTTTAATATCCTTCTTTTCATAGCTTTTAAGGGAAAATATTAATAAATCAGATTGTGAAGTTAACTACGAAAATAAAATGAGATGAATTTGAAGCTCCTTATTTTTACAGATTTTAAGGGAAACTATCAATAAAACAGATTATAAAGTCAACTACAAAAATAAAATTAGATCAATTTTTAGTTTAAAAGCTCCTTCTTTTTATAGTTTTTAAGGAAAACTAATAATTAAACAAATTATGTAGTTAACTACAAAAATAAAATGAGATGAATTTGAAGCTGATATATCTTTTCAGTGAATTGTTACATAACTTCAATGCTTACACATATCTATTTAAACAATATCTATAGGAATAAGTATTATTGAAACTTTAACCAACAATATTTCGTTTGAAGTTATACATTCACCCAAAATTTTGAAACAAACTGTCTGAAATATATCCTAAAAATGGCTTTTTTCAAATAAGTTTTTTACCTTGTACAAATAAATAATACAGTTATGATTATTCATTGAAATTGTAAGTTTTTATTATAGGTACTTACTTTCCAATGGTTTTACATGGTATATCAGTGTAAAGACATAGTTACAAATGTATCTAAAGCAAATAATCCAAACAATATTAGAGTTAGTTAAATTAATTTGAAGACTCTATACGTGACCACTCTGTTTATTAAATTTAGTTGAAAAATTACGAAATTATCTTTTCAATCGAAAGTATTTGTTTCCCAAAATGTCTGTTTTCTAGGTCTCAGTAAAAATTTGAAAATCAAAGTTGTTGATTATTTTTAACAACATTTATATATTTAAATAAATAACTTATGTACCTAATAAAATCACCTTAAGCATGATTTGTAGTAATGTTATAAAGATGAAATCGTGTTAAATAACATCGGGGAGGGTCTTTTTCGTAAAATTGTTCAATATCTGTAGTTTTCTATTGTTAGAATTTTTTATACCATTTGGGTCATTATTCTTAAAATTTCACACAAAAATAATCTAAATCGGTATACCTGATATTGAGAAAGTATGTTTTTGTAACAAGTCCTTGGGCGATTTATTTAGATAATGCATGATCAGACATTTTTATAGAGATGACGATAAATGTGTTTGTTAGCGTATTTGAGGGTTTGATTTTAAGATAACTTTATGAAAATCGTTGGGTCCGCTTTTCAAAATATTGTAATTTTGGTTTTTGTCTTGAGACAAGTGCTTTTGAGATATTGAAAGAGTGAGAAAAAACTTCCCGAGTAATGTCTAAACTATGCCTACATATCAAATTTAATTCGGTCAACTATTTTGGGTTGTAGAGGATACAAAAGACAAACTGTTTTCTTGACTGTTCACATAACGTTCTCTATTCTACGTATATGTGAAAAGGTGGAAACAAGAATGTTTCACAAAAACAAATTAAATAAAAATTATGATATACTCATATTTAAAATTCATTAATTTTATACACTTTAAAAATATTCTATATTTATGAGTTAAACAACAATCTGTATTGAACCCTAACCAACGCTCAAATATTCTTGTACGAATATTAGCGAAGTAAATCAATATATTTCCTGACTTATGTAAACATATATTACACAGGTCATTGTGAAAATATTTGTTTACTTCTCATTCCCATATGATAGTTTTTTTTAATTTCGCCACTGCCTTTATCGCTTCAAATCAAACATTCAGTTCATCTGTTGCGTGCTTTGATAGATTTGAAGGTTATGTATGTTAATAACCGTGGTAATACTGTACACAGTTTATTTGTGGGTATACATTATGTTTGTATGCAGACATAATTATAATTAGATACATGATGTAATTTTATATTAAATGATGCTTGGTTGTTTATATTGCCGAATTTCACTTAAGCTAAACTTAGGCCTAGATTTTAAAATAACTTTTTTTTTTTTAAACTTTAGATTAGGCAATGTATCGTTATTGAGTTTAGTTTTATGGAATCAAGCTTAAGCAATTAAATACAGAGTTGTGTTAAACTAATTTTTAAAAAACAAAAGATAAATTTTTTTAAGGTTTAACAATACAATTTACGATCTTAGGGGAAATAATGTTAAATATTAAGATTGTAATCAAAACCATTGTTTTAGTTTTTCCAACTGACAAGCTTCATTTTTAAATCTTTGATAGCCTTACATTACCATATATAATTTTTCGTATATGAAGAGTGCGAATAGATTAGCTTCTAGATTGCATGTAATTGGTTTTTTCTACTAGTTTAGAGTATTTGCTATTTATTCTAAATTACCTATTTCATCAAAGTTTTTTTCTTTGTCAGCTGTTTACCTTGAATAGAGCGGCGAGAACTAATTTCAATTTAAATTCGTTTGAAATTAAATTTGTTTGAAATCCTAATATTGAAAACACCGTAAATCGAAAACTATTTGACGGATTATCACTCTTTTTTCACATAATTAGAACATGACAATAAGTCGATGTTGATGAAGGTGGATTTTTAATTTAGTTAATCGGAAATTTTACCCATAGATACTTACAAAGCAGCTGTTTGTTTCTTGAAAGTATAAAACATTTTAATACTCGTTATAAATGTTACAAATTTAATAACAGTTGATTCATCAAAATATAACCTGAATTTTAAAGAAGTGACAAGCTCTCAAAATATAAGCTATGTAACATTAAAATGAAGAACTTATGACAACCTATGACTATGACATTGACAACTACAGAAGGTGGACAGAATAGTCGCATTAGCTGCTAAATCTTGGGTCTCCCAAGAGTGTTTACAATGTAGTACTACAAACCTGATGAAAACAAAAATGGTTTACTGGAACGACTGGACAACGTCTACACTCTTCCTGAGTGGAATCTCTATCCTCGAGGGCATACAGATCAGGAACTGGACTTACGTCACCCAGTTGTATCTGTTTCGTTTCGGAATTGCCGAGTCACCCACTTGTTTGGTCTACCAAAATGAAGATGAGACTCTTGAACATATTCTACTTAGAGCCTAGGACAGAATACTGTCAGAGAGTAGCTGAAAATGAGACTCGACCAGGATTGTACTATCCAACAATCCTAAAAAAGCTACCCTTTGTAAGTTAGTGCCACTGTATAAGAAACATTATCTAGTTTGTGTAAAAAAGTAAGATAAAATGAAGAACAAAAAAAAAATGATAAATCGTAATGAATAAAAAAAACAACCATTGCTACAATCCACAATTCAATTGTATATTATTACTGGTTTCGACCAGTAGGCCTACTGGATACTTAAAAATATCGAACTAAAATAACAATACAATAACACTGTTGTATGAGGTGAAATGAAAGTGGGGTAGGAGAAGCTAGATAATTAAGGTAGTGTTTTTTTAATTAATAACCAGCTTTTATCCCCTGTCCCCAACCATCATATACTGAATGACTTATGCAGTGTTAAAGCCAGATTTATAAAATTAAACAAATAACGTCATACTCACTCAAAATAAAATCCTAAATAATTGACATACTGATAATTGCTGTGATAATATTTGAATTTATCGTAGTTAAATTGATTTGTGTTAAACAATTGATTTGTAGTTTGAACATCATTGCTTAAGTTAAACATTTGATTTGTGTTGTTATTTTATAAGCGGATAGAAAGAGACAATATTAATTGTGTTTTACCATTGGGGATATAATTTTCATTTCATTAACTTCACAAAAACATCGGTTTACCTCTAAATATGCCTCAGAATAATTTTTAAATTCACGTAGGAAAATAATGTCATAAATATAATAATTTGAATAATTTTAGTCACTGGGAATTTCATGGAATCATTTTTAAGCATTTCCTATTTGACAATTAATTTGTAACTACAAACTAACAGCTGCTTAAAATAGATGGAAGATTATTTAATACGTTGCTACTGTCTCAGAATATAAGGTATATTTTGAGATACGCAACGATGATTTTTGTGTCCAAAAATGGCCGAAGAAAACTATTTTCAACAACCATAATTCTGTGCTAACTCAGTCAAACAAAAAGGTAAATAAATTTATAGAAATGTTACGAAAAAGAAGCATTGACGTCGGCTAGGTAGCTTTCACTCCTACATTGGGTCAAAACCAATCCTTAAGAGACTATGTTTTTTAAACCCTTTATTTTGAAGATATTCAAATAAATAAAAAAACTAAATTACTTCAAGAAGGTTATAAAAAAGAGGTTTAACCCTTTCTGAATCCAAATTAAAAAAACTATTTTCGAAAACTTGGTTTTAAATCATATCAGATAAAAGTTCACATTGATATGAAAAAAGTAACTTCCGCAATAAATAGTAGAAGTAGTTTATACTTCTTTTGATGACAAGCATTTTAGTTTTTGAGCAAAGCGAGTACAAAAGAAGTTTAAACTGACTTAGAACACTATAGAAAATTGACGAAGTATATTTTACCTGTTTTGGCCCTATAATCGCCCTTTAGTGTATAATTTTGATCAAATACAATTTAACGTACACCCAAATTGCAAGAATAGTTTTTAACCCCAAAACAGTGCCAAAAGATAACTTGACCATTATTAGTGTTTTTTCTTCGTAATGTATGTGTCCGACCATCAAGAATGATGAAAGATTACAGTAACAACATTATATATCATACCTGTTGTGTCATATATACGCTAAAGAGGAGAATTAAATAAATTAAACCACCTGTCTGAATCAACATTTTATTACTTAATTATCTAAAAAAAAATTATTTCCGAAAGGTTTTTATGTTGTGTTTGAATATACTAATACCTAAGACACTCACTGTTTCCAGTCTTTTGTATTTGAAGACTTACTTGTTACGCAAATAGTTTGCAATAGCAAAATAAAATAACCACGAAACACCTTCCAAAAGATACAATCATCTCATACTTTACGACGAATTTAACATAATAATTAATAATAATATTTTAGTTGTTTTAAAAGTAAACAATGTTTTGGTCAACATCGCCTTATAAAAAGGGATGAAAATGAAGTAAAATGAAGAACAACATAATCAGAGTGGAAGCGGACAAGAGTTTGTAAAGAGAAACCTGATATGAATGATTGAAGAGAGAGATGAAATGCAAATATAAATACAAAAATCGTATTTCAATACAGGCTTCAATTACCGTAAGCTAAATTATACGGGTAGACTCAACCCACCTTGGATCGATAATCATAACGTTTAGATTTACAATAAAGTTCAGAAGTATATTTGCATTCTAAGAAATACTAAGGAAAGCATGTATAATACGAGGTTTAATCTGCATTCCTCGAGGTACAGTGAAGTACAGAACTTTGTGAAGTGTCATTTGAAAGGATTCTAAGTCTCTTCCTTTCAATTCAATTCTATTGAAAAGCTTTAGAATTAAATTGGATATTTATTCTCCTGACAATCCATTGAAGCTGAATAACTCTATTCACTAACACAGCAACTCTACAGAAATAGGACATGGATATCTTTGTTGGCATGGAAAGTTTGCATCTCACATGGTCTTGATACTTACATTAAAAAAAATACTAATAATAAAACAATTTACAAACATTGAAAAATATTTTCTACCAAAATCGGTTGTAATGTTTTTGCTAAATAAATGTTTATAATCAGGTTCTAAGGGTCCAAATTTACCTATTGGTACTCCCAACAAAATTAATGTCTTGTAGTAATTAATCTAAAAGTAGAAATGAATCTTTGCGTGCGCTTTGAAGATTCGTATATCTCATAGTAAGATCAAGAGATTACGAGGTGTATTTTAAAATCTAACGTGGAAGCCGATTTAACAAAAAGAAATGTTTGCTTAGTAAAGTTGAAAAAAAAGTACCCTACTCAGGTCAGAGTTTATTTTCGTATTTTCAAGGACCTTTTATTTTTCTTGCAATTGTTGTGTTGGTTAGGTTTTAAATCGTTACATTACATCAAAATCATCATAACCTATTTTTTGTACATTCAAATTTTCACTACAGTAAAGTCTTTCGTCTTTACAAAGAACGTGTTTTAGATAAAAGTTTTGTGGCAGAGAGACAAACAAATATCAGACAATCACCAGACCAATAAACATGTGTGGACAGATAGAGAGGCTGGCAGAAATAGAGACAAACAAAGTTCAGAGAAACGACAGACACACAGAATGTCACATGGGTTTTCATTAAATGACTCTCGACTTGTAATTATTTTAATACCCTCACTGAACCTTTTTAATTGCTTAATACATTTGAACTTCAACTTCTTCGTATCCCCTCTTTTCCTTATCCATTATTATTGTTTTGTTTTCCATTTTACTGAATCGCCAGGCTCCCTGAAAGACATACTTATTTGACAAACGTATTAACTTACAATATCTTAAATAAAATCTTATACTTTTTTCTCTCATACTTTGGGTAGTGACTCAATTTTGAAATTAGTCCTCCCGTCCTGTGTTTTTCAAACTCTTCTCTCTATTGATTACTATTACTTTCCCACCTACAACCAACCATCACTAGTATTTAGTTCAGTGACATCAGGTTTAAGTTTCGACACCTTTCTTCTTTTCTCAGCATTTATTTCCAATAGCCAACGACATCCTAGTAGTTTCCCTGTTATTTTTTCTTTTGGATTCTAGAGTATCACATATTATCGGGCTGGTTGGATTTGCAATTTGGTGTTCTAGACTCTCAGATTGGCTTACTTAGAATATTTTCGTCATTGTATCTATTGTATCACCTATTTATTTTAACTTTTTTGAAGTCTGTGTCAGACAATGAGTATATCTGAATGTAGTCTTGACCCCATAAAAACAGGATTTATGATTCCAATAACTCCAGATCCATAAAACGTCACCTATTATTTAAGTTTTTCTAAATTCCATTACATATGACCTACCTCCAATTTAAGTCTAAGATTTAGTATCTTATCTATTGTATAAAATTACGTTGCCATCAGTTTCCACCTCAAACACGTTATTTGTCTTTAAATTCACTTACTTCTTCATGCTATAGGTTAGCAGAATATTGAATCTACAAACAGCTTTAGCCTCTTACTTCTTAGAGCTTTGGGCTCATATCTATTGTGTAAGATTACGTTGCTATCATTTCAATCTCAAACTCGCTATTTGTGTTTGCATTCACTTAGTTCTTCATGCTATAGGTCAGCAGAATATAGAACCTACAAACAGCTTTAGCCTCTTAATTCTTAGAGCTTTGGGCTCTTATCTATTGTGTAAGATTACGTTGCTATCATTTCAATCTCAAACTCGCTATTTGTGTTTGCATTCACTTAGTTCTTCATGCTATAGGTCAGCAGAATATTGAACCTACAAACAGCTTTAGCCTCTTAATTCTTAGAGCTTTGGGCTCTTATCTATTGTGTAAGATTACGTTGCTATCATTTCAATCTCAAACTCGCTATTTGTATTTGCATTCACTTAGTTCTTCATGCTATAGGTCAGCAGAATATAGAACCTACAAAAGCTTTAGCCTCTTACTTCTTAGAGCTTTGAGCTCTAATCTATTGTGTAAGATTAAGTTGCTATCATTTCAATCTCAAACTCGCTATTTGTATTTGCATTCACTTAGTTCTCCATGCTATAGGTCAGCAGAATATTGGACCTACAAACAGCTTAAGCCTCTTACTTCTTAGAGCTTTGGGCTCTTATCTATTGTGTAAGATTACGTTGCTATCATTTCAATCTCAAACTCGCTACTTGTATTTGCATTCACATAGTTCTCCATGCTATAGGTCAGCAGAATATTGGACCTACAAACAGCTTAAGCCTCTTACTTCTTAGAGCTTTGGGCTCTTATCTATTAAGTAAGATTACGTTGCTATCATTTCAATCTCAAACTCGCTATTTGTATTTGTATTCACTTAGTTCTTCATGCTATAGGTCAGCAGAATATTGAACCTACAAACAGCTTTAGCCTCTTACTTCTTAGAGCTTTGGGCTCATATCTATTGTGTAAGATTACGTTGCTATCATTTCAATCTCAAACTCGCTACTTGTATTTGCATTCCCTTAGTTCTTCATGCTATAGGTCAGCAGAATATTGGACATACAAACAGCATTAGCCTCTTACTTCTTAGAGCTTTGGGCTCTTATCTATTATGTAAGATTACGTTGCTATCATTTTAATCTCAAACTCGCTACTTGTTCTTAGTTCACTTAGTTCTTCATGCTATAGGAGAGCAGAATATTGGACCTACAAACAGTTTTAGCCTCTTACTTCTTAGAGCTTATGGCTCTTATCTATTGTGTAAGATTACGTTGCTATCATTTCAATCTCAAACTCGCTATTTGTCTTTAAATTCACTTACTTCTTCATGCTATAGGTTAGCAGAATATTGAATCTACAAACAGCTTTAGCCTCTTACTTCTTAGAGCTTTGAGCTCTTATCTATTGTGTAAGATTACGTTGCTATCATTTCAATCTCAAACTCGCTACTTGTATTTGCATTCACTTAGTTCTCCATCCTATAGGTCAGCAGAATATTGGACCTACAAACAGCTTAAGCCTCTTACTTCTTAGAGCTTTGGGCTCTTATCTATTGTGTAAGATTACGTTGCTATCATTTCAATCTCAAACTCGCTATTTGTCTTTAAATTCACTTAGTTCTTCATGCTATAGGTCAGCAGAATATTGAACCTACAAACAGCTTTAGCACATACTTCTTATAGCTTTGGGCTCTTATCTATTGTGTAAGATTACGTTGCTATCATTTCAATCTCAAACTCGCTATTTGTATTTGCATTCACTTAGTTCTTCATGCTATAGGTCAGCAGAATATTGAACCTACAAACAGCTTTAGCCTCTTACTTCTTAGAGCTTTGGCCTCTTATCTATTTTATATAATTAGATTGTTATCATTTGGAATCTCCAACTCGATATGATTAAGCTTCCATTTAGTTTTTCATGCTAGTAATCAGCTGAGGAGAGGATTTGACCTGTAAACAACTTTAGCCACATGCCAGGAAGAAGATATTGTCGACGATTATGTTGCGAACTGTATCAATGTACAACTCATGATTTGACTTAGCTCTCCTTTAATCAGATTCATTGGGATGTTGCGGAGAGATAATCTGAGTACGCTCTTGAATAAAATCCTATCTCTGCTGGTATTTTTATTTTATGCAGATTTTCTTGGTTTTCTTAGTATTACAGTCTACTGACTAGAGGTGCTTACTCATAGTAAGTAAGAGTGTCACAATCCCTAGTTAGACAATCTTTTAGATAAGCTATAAAATCTTAAATAGCGTAAGAACTAAATTATAATTAAAGCCGTTAAACATGTATAAAAACAAACATTCAGTAATTTATAATATAGGTTGGTTTAGTTGTCTAGATTTCAATCTTAGACAGAAAGAATCGAACTTTTAGAGTCGAATCAGGTTTAGAGAACATTTACTTGTAAACTTATTGGACACAAATTAAGTTTTGCCAAACACCTGAGAGGAAACGACCTCAAGATTATTAGATTACACTATGGATGTATGCTCGAAGGATAACTTCTTAATTATCTTTCAGGTTTATCGAATTACAACCAAACTAAAACGTCCCCAATCGTATAGTTCATCTAATGACATTATCAATACAATAATCCCCCTCCAAAACAGAAATATGTTAACAGATGTGTATAGACGAATTATTTAATCACTTTGCAGTTCCATATTTAACTGAAAAAAGAGACAATAAATTAAACTAGATTATTCTTAGTCTGCTTTGTTTTTGAGCAATTTTTATGTGTTTTTATTGTTGTTTATTTTTTTTTACTCACTATGATAAGTAAAAGCATCTGTTAAGCGAATATTACTGATAAAAGAAAAATATTTAAATTTTGGTTCCCAAGATAAATTTTCTTAAGAATTTTATAATCTGATAATGGCGGGATAAATTGTCGAAACCGGTAATCTGTTATTACCAATAAATATTGCATATACGGAAAATATATGGCAATTTGTATAATTATATTAATATACATGGTTATAAGTACAGGTGAGTGATACTAAATCACTTGTCTCACGTAGTACTAACTTGAAACAGTTTACAAAATATAATTATTTTAAAACAACTTGTTTCGTGTGGTGAACAATTTGATGCCTAACTAAGCTGTGTATTGATATTCACAAGTCTCGTTTTCCTTATTTTTGTTTTAGGATTTAGGTGTCTAAATATAAAACTCTCTAATGAAAGTTTAATTTTAAACAGAATCATTAATAAAACAAAGGAAGTGAAGTCTAGTCAGGAGTTTTGAAAGCTACGTTTTAATTACAAAACAAGCAATTTGTCCAACAGTCCTGGGAGGTGAGGTTAAGAGATTCTTGTAAATGGACGAGTTTCGTATTTCCTTTCAAGATCTTTTATGATGGTTTAGCTTTGAGGAGCACGTTGTAAAAATATAGTCTTATTTGAGTGAATATTGCAAATCACAATGTTACAAATACAGGGATTCTTTAACTCTGTTCTACCGTCAAAAGTCAATTACTTAGAAAATTGTTGTATGAATAAAACACAAACAGACCGAACCTAACTTAAGTTTCAGTTACTATTTATTCAAGCACTATTGCGTTGACCTTCAAATTTTACGGTGTTCTATGGAACATGGAAAATATGCATAGGATAAAGGGAGAAAATTATCAATAACTATTCATGTAGGCAATTCAAACAAGTAGTACAAATAGTTGGTATGATTTTTTAACCTTCATATTTACTGTTTGTTTACTGCCCTTTATAGAATGTAATATGTTTATTGATTTAAGTCTTAGTTTTACACATTCATGTAACCCTAAATGTTATTTTTGTATACATTTAAATTTAATGTTTAATATTTACGGTGATATTTAAGTTAGTTTGAACGCCATCATTAAAAGATAGATTTTAAACAATTACGATGTACGCTAAATATACATTTACGGAACAATAGAAGGAAGTTTAAGCCCTATTTAAATTGTTTACTATTTTTTTTTAAATCTGCATCCACTTTTTGAATGACAGCTATAGAACTAGAATTTTGGTGACCAAAAATTTCCTCAGTTTTTATTTGGTTTTAAAGACGTTAGTAAAAAAGATTTCACTCAATACTTGTGCACTGTCTATTAAGATTAAATTAAAAGCCAATGTAAAGGATGACAATAGATATAGGTAAATCGTTATCTGTTTTTGGAGCTTTTTTTACCTTGGATACAAAAGTTTTGCAATTTAAGTTTGTATTTCTCGGCTTAACAGCACGTAAAGAAGGTGAAATAACACTTAGGAACTAAACTTATAAGAAGCTCTCACAGAAATATATATATATATATATATATATATATATATATATATATATATATATATATATATATATATGCCTGAGCCTACATCTTGTAGTATGACTATGTATGGCGTGTTATGTAAACGTGGTGATTGAGGATTGGGCGGTAATATTTTGGGAGGAAATGTTAGAACTAAAAAAAAGGAAAAAATATTTGAACAAATATCTGGAAATGTTTTTTCATATATTTTTAATCTCTCGGACATTTTGTGTTTTTACAATAATGTCATATCTTTGGAAGGAGATAAGAAATTTGGTGAAGATTTGGCATAGACATTATTTTGTAAGGTTTTTTTTGTGGCAGAATCGATTTTTCGAATCAATATCGCTTGGCTGTGATAGGATTTATCTAAATAAGTACAGAGACAAAAATTAAGTGATTCAAAACTATTTAAATATTATCGAAACATAATTAAAGATTTACAATATTTAGATGTTTGTATCTTTTAAACTTTCATTTCTATGTTAAAACTATGATAGAAGACTATACAATATTTAGTTTACAGTCTTCCCAATATTTACTTTTATAATTTTTATTTTTCCTAATTTAAATGACTTAATTAACTAAATGCACAATTTAAATTACTCAATATAAATAATAATTATTTTGATTTAATTAAAGAAATATTTTTGGCTCCCTCAAAATAGCTTCATTAGGTATCATGAGATCCTTTTATCAGCTTATTTATGATGAAGGAGATTTTTCTTAATATTTAAATCAAAATACTTTTCACAATTTCTTAATACTACTTTTATTTTAATGGTTTTAGATTAGATTTATTTTAGATTAATTATGATTTTGGACTCTCAATGTGTATTTGATTAATTAATTATGCTGTTTTTCTTTATTATTTATTTTAATTCTGGGATATTTTTTTAAAAATTTGTATTAATTAGTTTTTGTTTTTATGAGATCTTTCTTACATATTTTGTGTATATATTTAAAGCTACTTACAGATTTTTTTCTATCAAACCGTCGCACATACAATTCACACAGATTCACTTCACACACAATACGCTTTTTTTCTTTTTTTCTTTTTTTTTTTAAATTTATTTTTATTGATTTTTCACTTTACACTTAACACTTGATTTTATTTATTTTTAAATGATTATTATGGCTTTACTTGCCTTTTAAAAACACACTTGGACTTATTAACTTATTGAAATTATTTTACACCATTTTACTCTGGACCTTTACAACGTCTAACTTGCGTGGTGATAGTTTTTAGACTGTCCTCAGAAAAACTTGCGTCTCTCCCTATTTTTCCTTCACGCGGTTAAAATTTTCATTTGAGCATTGTACTTTCTTGAGATTCTATTGGATATTTATTCGCGGGCTTTTCTTGATTGGACGTTGCTTTTTGCAATCTTGTGTTTTCAGTGGAAATACTTTGAGTTCATTTCATAGGCCAATTCTCAGGGTTTTATGTGTAGCTTGCAAATATTATTTTCTCTTGGGAAACTTAAGTTGAACAACCGTTCTGCCTTTACACGTGCAAGTTGTTACTTGAGACTGTTCTGCAGATGTGAATTATTTTTTTAATATATCTCTGACAACTTTTATGAGTGCAATAGAAAACCAAAATTTCAATTCATAAGTATCCAAAATGGCGAACGTTTTAAAATATATAATATCAATAAACCGAAAACTATTTAAATTACTTCATATTTATAAGATATAAGCGATTTCTCACTACGTTATTTTAAATAAAATGCTATGTTTTATTTTCTTAAAGATCAAAGAATAATCTAGCGATTTATAAAAAAACTAAACATTATTGAAATTAGTATTAAAAAACAGTCAAAATTTTGAAGTTGTTAAAGTAATATTTATAATAAAAGAGAAATTATTTGTCTTCTAAATATTTTATATTGTCAATAATTTTTGAGATGTACAGAAATAAATATTTTAAATGTCCACCATTTTAAAATTGTATGAAATTTTTTTTTATGTGCAAATATAAGGTTACATAAATAACGCGTCTACCAAACCTTAACTTGATATCTTTTCTACATTCAAAAATTTACGAAATGATGGAAGAAGAGTTTCTAGATAAAATGTTTTGTTTTATTTTTAACTCTAAAATCAGCTTTCAAAATATTGGCGTCCAATTTGGATATAGAGGAAAAAACCTTTAAAAAATATATGTATAAACCAGAAAATCATGAAATTATTATAATTGTTCAAAATAATATTATAATACATCGCCCTTAAATGTCCCAAATATTAAAATGTTCAATTAACAGTTTAAAAATAGCAACAGTTTCAAAATACTAATTTCAATATTTTGTGTCTTTTATTCACAACTAATAAGGCTATTGAAGAATTCTACTCAAGCTGAATCTACAAATTTCTTCCTATTGTATTGGGTTTGTTATCTATGTAATCTATCCAGCTCTTGTTATCTTACAACTTAAAGGCTAATGAAGCATTCCATTCAAACTGGACCTACAACTTCCTTCCTCTAATTATGGGTTAGATATCTAGTTTAGTAATATTGTCTTACTTTAGCAATATTGTATTGGTTACATAGTTTAATTAAAATGAAGTAGGACATGTGTAGACTTTTTAGTTTAGAAAATTTTCAATTACGTTAGGCCCCGATCTTAAATGTAATGCGATTTTTGTTTTATATGTTTATGTTCGATATTTCCATTACTGTTGGAACACATTTGTACCCCAAACGCATTTACCGATGCCCAACATTTTTTCGTATTTACAAACGGTATTCATTATGTAAATAACAAATTAATTGTAACACTAAACTGTGCTATTGTTAAAATAGACTCTACTGTGAAGAATAGACAATTTTACGTCATTCTGTGCTTGTAAATGTAAATAGTAGATACGGTAAATAACACAACAAAATGTATTAAACAATGTTTGAGTTGTAAAACCAGTATTGCCAGCAGCTTGTGTCGAGTTTGTTACCAATGTTTCATTATCAACTGTAAATTATTTATTTATTTACTCTATAAAACAAGTATTAAAATTTGGTTTAAAATACATTGCAAGTTTCGTAGAGAGCTACAAAACAGTAATGGGAGTTTAGAGAAGAAACTTTTGTGTAGTAATTGCATATTATCAATATAAATATTTAAGGCTATTGAAATATTCCATACTATCTGTACTAAACAACAAACTTCCTCTAATATTGGGTTAATTGTCTATGTCATCTTTCCAGCTTTTATTATCTTACAACTTTAAGGCTAATGAAGCATTCTATTCAAGCTGGACCTACAAATTTCTTCCTCTAATCTTGGGTTAGTTATCTATGTCATCTATCCAGCTCTTATTATCTTACAACTTTAAGGCTAATGAGGCATTCCATTCAAGCTGGACCTACAAATTTCTTCCTCTAATCTTGGGTTAGTTATCTATGTCATCTTTCCAGCTATTGTTATCTTACAACTTTTAGTTTATTGAAGCATTCTATTCAAGCTGGACATACAACTATCTTCCACTAATCTTGGGTTAGTTATCTATGTCATCTATCCAGCTCTTATTATCTTACAACTTTAAGGCTAATGAGGCATTCCATTCAAGCTGGACCTACAAATTTCTTCCTCTAATCTTGGGTTAGTTATCTATGTCATCTTTCCAGCTCTTGTTATCTTACAACTTTTAGTTTATTGAAGCATTCTATTCAAGCTGGACATACAACTATCTTCCTCTTATCTTGGGTTAGTTATCTATGTCATCTTTCCAGCTCTTGTTATCTTACAACTTTAAGGCTAATGAGGCATTCCATTCAAGCTGGACCTACAAATTTCTTCCTCTAATCTTGGGTTAGTTATCTATGTCATCTTTCCAGCTCTTGTTATCTTACAACTTTTAGTTTATTGAAGCATTCTATTCAAGCTGGACATACAACTATCTTCCTCTTATCTTGGGTTAGTTATCTATGTCATCTTTCCAGCTCTTATTATCTTACGACTTTAAGGCTAATGAAGCATTCTATTCAAGATGGACCTACAACTTTCTTCCTCTAATCTTGGGTTAGTTATCTATGTCATCTTTCCAGCTCTTGTTATCTTACAACTTTAAGGCTAATGAAGCATTCTATTCAAGCTGGAACTACAACTTTCTTCTTCTAATCTTGGGTTAGTTATCTATGTCATCTTTTCAGCTCTTGTTATCTTACAACTTTAAGGCTATTGAAGCATTCCATTCAATCTGGACGTACAACTTTTTTCCTCTAATCTTGGGTAAGTTATCTATGTCATCTTTCCAGCTCTTGTTATCTTCCATCTTTAAGGCTAATGAACTATTCCATACAAGATAGACATACATCTTTCTTCCTCTAATCTTGGGTTAGTTATCTATGTCATCTTTCCAGCTCTTATTATCTTACAACTTTAAGGCTAATGAACTATTCCATACAAGCTAGACCTACAACTTTCTTCCTCTAATCTTGGGTTAGTTATCTATGTCATCTTTCCAGCTCTTGTTATCTTACAACTTTAAAGCTATTGAAGTATTCCATTCAAGCTGAACCTACAACTTTCTTCCTCTAATCTTGGGTTAGTTATCTATGTCATCTTTCCAGCTCTTGTTATCTTACAACTTTTAGTTTATTGAAGCATTCTATTCAAGCTGGACCTACAAATTGTTTCCTCTAATCTTGGGTTAGTTATCTATGTCATCTTTCCAGCTCTTGTTATCTTACAACTTTAAAGCTATTGAAGTATTCCATTCAAGCTGAACCTACAACTTTCTTCCTCTAATCTTGGGTTAGTGATCTATGTCATCTTTCCAGCTCTTGTTATCTTACAAGTGTAAGGCTATTGAAGCATTCCATTCAAGCTGAACCTACAACTTTCTTCCTCTAATCTTGGGTTAGTGATCTATGTCATCTATCCAGCTCTTGTTATCTTACAACTTTAAGGCTAATGAAGCATTCCATTCAAGCTGAACCTACAAATTTCTTCCTCTAATCTTGGGTTAGTTATCTATGTCATCTTTCCAGCTCTTATTATCTTACAACTTTAAGGCTAATGAGGCATTCCATTCAAGCTGGACCTACAAATATCTTCCTCTAATCTTGGGTTAGTTATCTATGTCATCTTTCCAGCTCTTGTATCTTACAACTTTAAGGCTATTGAAGTATTCCATTCAATCTGGACGTACAACTTTTTTCCTCTAATCTTGGGTTAGTTATCTATGTCATCTTTCCAGCTCTTATTATCTTACAACTTTAAAGCTATTGAAGTATTCCATTCAAGCTGAACCTACAACTTTCTTCCTCTAATATTGGGTTAGTGATCTATGTCATCTTTCCAGCTCTTGTTATCTTACACCTTTAAGGCTAATGAAGCATTCTATTCAAGCTGAACCTACAACTTTCTTCCTCTAATCTTGGGTTAGTTATCTATGTCATCTATCCAGCTCTTGCTATCTTACAACTACAAAGCTATTGAAGCAATCCATACAAGCTGGACCTACAAATTTCTTCCTCTAATCTTGGGTTAGTTATCTATGTCATCTTTCCAGCTCTTGTTATCTTACAAATTTAAGGCTAATGAAGCATTCTATTCAAGCTGAACCTACAACTTTCTTCCTCTAATCTTGGGTTAGTTATCTATGTCATCTATCCAGCTCTTGTTATCTTACAACTATAAAGCTTTTGAAGCATTCCATACAAGCTGGACCTACGAATTTCTTCTTCTAATCTTGGGTTAGTTATCTATGTCATCTTTCCAGCTCTTGTTATCTTTCAACTTTAAGGCTAATGAAACATTCTATTCAAGCTGAACCTACAACTTTCTTCCTCTAATCTTGAGTTAGTTATCTATGTCATCTTTCCAGCTCTTGTTATCTTACAAGTGTAAGGCTATTGAAGTGTTCTATTCAAGCTGGACCTACAACTTTCTTCCTCTAATCTTGAGTTAGTTAATATTATATAGGATAATATGTTAATAATAATATTAAATATTACCTTTTAATGTTCCGTCTTGTGACTTTTTTGGTCGTTCGAATGTTACGACGCGTTTCGGGACCGCAATCCCATTGTCAAGTACACTTACACAAACACAATGAAACACATAACACGTTTAAAAAACACACAAAAACACCACAGTTACAACACTTTTAAAAAACTTAATTGTGCTGGACAATTTCATCGTGTAGGTCGTAGTGTGGTCCATGGTACACTGTCGTAAACTGTCTAATGAAATATATTACTGTAGTTAGAAAACCGGTTTAAAATAGCCTAGGGCTGTGTCATATAAACTATTACTTTTAAAATCCAGCTGATCGTTTAATAATTTAGACGGATTGTTATTAAACTCCTTATAAATTTCGAATTCTTCTAAGGCGTTCAAAAGTCTACCTTTTTTGCAAATATGAAGTGGAACCAGATTTTTGTTGAAATTAGTGTATGAATGATTACTATTAATTAAATGTTGAGCAAAGTTAGATTTTAATTTATGCATGTTTGTATGCGGCAAATGTTCATTAAAACGGTCTTTGAATGCCCTACCCGTCTGTCCCACATAAATACTGTCACAATCATCACAATTGATTTTGTAAACACCCGACTTCTTTTCGATTGGAATTACACGTTTGGGTCGTAATAATTTTTGAATATTATTGTTGGTGCGGAAAGTGACGGTAATATCATATTTCGCCAATGTATTTTTCACCATATGCGGAACGGTGTTAGAATATTCCATGGATACGAATTTTTTATTCTTATTCTTAGACCGTGTGATAGGGTTCTGTTTATTTCTTATATGATTATGCAAAAGTTTATCAATCATTGCTTCATGGTATCCGTTCGCTTGGGCTATATATTTAATGGTTTCCAATTCATCGTTGAAATCGTGTTTATCCAATGGTATAGTGAGAAGGCGGTGTATGAAACAGTTGTATGCTGACATTTTTTGTGATATTGGATGGTGTGATGTGGCATGAATGGTGGTATCAGTAGTGGTAGATTTTCGGTAAATTTTATATTTTAATTTATCATATTCCTTGGTCATAGTCAAATCAAGAAAGTTTATTTTATTATCTATTTCGGTCTCCATAGTGAATTGCATTTTATGGTTGATTTTGTTGAGATAAAGTTTTAATACTTCCGCTTGACGTAAAGTGCCATCAAACACGAGAAAAGTATCATCAACATATCTTGTATAAAATAATATTTTTGTTTTATGTGGGTTGTGGTCAGACATAATAAATTCGTTTTCTAAATGGTTCAAGAATATGTCCGCTAAAAGTCCGGATAGCGGTGAACCCATAGCGAGACCCTCGTTTTGCAAGAAAAAATTATCGTCAAATGTAAAATAATTTTGGTTCAAGACGACCTTAAGTAATAACAGGAGTTCGTCAATTTGTGATGTGCTGAGCTTATTATAGCTGATTAAATTATTTTTCAAGATGTCAATGGTATCTTGGACGGGTACGTTAGTGTAAAGATTCACTATATCAAACGAAATTAGTTTATGTCTGTGAAATACGTCTAAGTGTTTTGTTTTTTCAACAAAATCAATGCTACTTAAAACACTGTAGTTATTATGTAAAACGATGTTATGTTTTATCAGTTGTTCAAGTTTTTTTGATGTCCTGTATCCCGGTGCGGTTGTAATTCCAATCGAAAAGAAGTCGGGTGTTTACAAAATCAATTGTGATGATTGTGACAGTATTTATGTGGGACAGACGGGTAGGGCATTCAAAGACCGTTTTAATGAACATTTGCCGCATACAAACATGCATAAATTAAAATCTAACTTTGCTCAACATTTAATTAATAGTAATCATTCATACACTAATTTCAACAAAAATCTGGTTCCACTTCATATTTGCAAAAAAGGTAGACTTTTGAACGCCTTAGAAGAATTCGAAATTTATAAGGAGATTAATAACAATCCGTCTAAATTATTAAACGATCAGCTGGATTTTAAAAGTAATAGTTTATATGACACAGCCCTAGGCTATTTTAAACCGGTTTTCTAACTACAGTAATATATTTCATTAGACAGTTTACGACAGTGTACCATGGACCACACTACGACCTACACGATGAAATTGTCCAGCACAATTAAGTTTTTTAAAAGTGTTGTAACTGTGGTGTTTTTGTGTGTTTTTTAAACGTGTTATGTGTTTCATTGTGTTTGTGTAAGTGTACTTGACAATGGGATTGCGGTCCCGAAACGCGTCGTAACATTCGAACGACCAAAAAAGTCACAAGACGGAACATTAAAAGGTAATATTTAATATTATTATTAACATATTATCCTATATAATATTATTCAAAGTGACTTGGAATCCAAGAACCATGCAACTAAAATTGAGTTAGTTATCTATGTCATCTTTCCAGCTCTTGTTATCTTACAACTTTAAGGCTAATAAACTATTCCATACATGCTGGACCTACAACTTTCTTCCTCTAATCTTGGGATAGTTATCTATGTAATCTATCCAGCTCTTGTTATCTTACAACTTTAAGGCTATTGAAGTATTCCATTCAAGCTGAACCTACAACTTTTTTCCTCTAATCCTGGGTTAGTTATCTATGTCATCTTTCCAGCTCTTGTTATCTTACAACTTTAGGGCTAATGAAGCATTCCATACATGCTGGACCTACAACTTTCTTCCTCTAATCTTGGGTTAGTTATCTATGTCATCTTTCCAGCTCTTGTTATCTTACAACTTTAAGGCTAATGAAGCATTCTATTCAAGCTGAACCTACAAATTTCTTCCTCTAATCTTGGGTTAGTTATCTATGTCATCTATCCAGCTCTTGTTATCTTACAACTATAAAGCTTTTGAAACATTCCATACAAGCTGGACCTACGAATTTCTTCTTCTAATCTTGGGTTAGTTATCTATGTCATCTTTCCAGCTCTTGTTATCTTACAACTTTAAGGCTAATGAAACATTCTATTCAAGCTGAACCTACAACTTTCTTCCTCTAATCTTGAGTTAGTTATCTATGTAATCTATCCAGCTCTTGTTATCTTACAACTTTAAGGCTATTGAAGTATTCCATTCAAGCTGAACCTACAACTTTTTTCCTCTAATCCTGGGTTAGTTATCTATGTCATCTTTCCAGCTCTTGTTATCTTACAAGTGTAAGGCTATTGAAGTGTTCTATTCAAGCTTTACCTATAACTTTCTTCCTCTAATCTTGGGTTAGTTATCTATGTCATCTTTCCAGCTCTTATTATCTTACAACTTTAAGGCTAATGAAGCATTCTATTCAAGCTGGACCTACAACTTTCTTCCTCTAATCTTGGGTTAGTTATCTATGTCATCTTTCCAGCTCTTGTTATCTTACAACTTTAAGGCTAATGAAGCATTCTATTCAAGCTGAACCTACAACTTTCTTCCTCTAATCTTGGGTTAGTTATCTATGTCATCTTTCCAGCTCTTGTTATCTTACAACTTTAAGGCTAATGAAGCATTCTATTCAAGCTGAACCTACAACTTTCTTCCTCTAATCTTGGGTTAGTTATCTATGTCATTTTTCCAGCTCTTGTTATCTTACAAGTGTAAGGCTATTGAAGTGTTCTATTCAAGCTTTACCTATAACTTACTTCCTCTAATATCGGGTTAGTTATCTATGTCATCTTTTCAGCTCTTGTTATCTTACAACTTTAAGGCTAATGAAGCATTCCATACATGCTGGACCTACAACTTTCTTCCTCTAATCTTGGGTTAGTGATCTATGTCATCTTTCCAGCTCTTGTTATCTTACAAGTGTAAGGCTATTGAAGTGTTCTATTCAAGCTTTACCTACAACTTTCTTCCTCTAATTTGGGGTTAGTTATCTATGTCATCTTTCCATCTTTAGTTATCTTACAACTTTAAGGCTATTGAAGTATTCTATTCAATCTGGACCTATAACTTTCTTCCTCTAATCTCAGGTAAGTTATCTATGTCATCTTTCCAGCTCTTGTTATCTTACAACTTTAAAGCTATTGAAGTATTCTATTCAAGCTGAACCTACAACTTTCTTCCTCTAATCCTGGGTTAGTTATCTATGTAATCTTTCCAGCTCTTGTTATCTTACAACCTTAAGGCTAATTAAGTATTCTATTCAAGCTGGACCTACAAATTTCTTCCTCTAATCTTGGGTTAGTTATCTATGTCATCTATCCAGCTCTTGTTATCTTACAACTATAAAGCTTTTGAAACATTCCATACAAGCTGGACCTACGAATTTCTTTTTCTAATCTTGGGTTAGTTATCTATGTCATCTTTCCAGCTCTTGTTATCTTACAACTTTAAGGCTAATGAAACATTCTATTCAAGCTGAACCTACAACTTTCTTCCTCTAATCTTGAGTTAGTTATCTATGTCATCTTTCCAGCTCTTGTTATCTTACAAGTGTAAGGCTATTGAAGTGTTCTATTCAAGCTGGACCTACAACTTTCTTCCTCTAATCTTGAGTTAGTTATCTATGTCATCTTTCCAGCTCTTGTTATCTTACAACTTTAAGGCCAATAAACTATTCCATACATGCTGGACCTACAACTTTCTTCCTCTAATCTTGGGTTAGTTATCTATGTAATCTATCCAGCTCTTGTTATCTTACAACTTTAAGGCTATTGAAGTATTCCATTCAAGCTGAACCTACAACTTTTTTCCTCTAATCCTGGGTTAGTTATCTATGTCATCTTTCCAGCTCTTGTTATCTTACAAGTGTAAGGCTATTGAAGTGTTCTATTCAAGCTTTACCTATAACTTTCTTCCTCTAATCTTGGGTTAGTTATCTATGTCATCTTTCCAGCTCTTATTATCTTACAACTTTAAGGCTAATGAAGCATTCTATTCAAGCTGGACCTACAACTTTCTTCCTCTAATCTTGGGTTAGTTATCTATGTCATCTTTCCAGCTCTTGTTATCTTACAACTTTAAGGCTAATGAAGCATTCTATTCAAGCTGAACCTACAACTTTCTTCCTCTAATCTTGGGTTAGTTATCTATGTCATCTTTCCAGCTCTTGTTATCTTACAACTTTAAGGCTAATGAAGCATTCTATTCAAGCTGAACCTACAACTTTCTTACTCTAATCTTGGGTTAGTTATCTATGTCATCTTTCCAGCTCTTGTTATCTTACACGTGTAAGGCTATTGAAGTGTTCTATTCAAGCTTTACCTATAACTTTATTCCTCTAATCTTGGGTTAGTTATCTATGTCATCTTTCCAGCTCTTGTTATCTTACAACTTTAAGGCTAATAAACTATTCCATACATGCTGGACCTACAACTTTCTTCCTCTAATCTTGGGTTAGTTATCTATGTAATCTATCCAGCTCTTGTTATCTTACAACTTTAAGGCTATTGAAGTATTCCATTCAAGCTGAACCTACAACTTTTTTCCTCTAATCCTGGGTTAGTTATCTATGTCATCTTTCCAGCTCTTGTTATCTTACAAGTGTAAGGCTATTGAAGTGTTCTATTCAAACTTTACCTATAACTTTCTTCCTCTAATCTTGGGTTAGTTATCTATGTCATCTTTCCAGCTCTTATTATCTTACAACTTTAAGGCTAATGAAGCATTCTATTCAAGCTGGACCTACAACTTTCTTCCTCTAATCTTGGGTTAGTTATCTATGTCATCTTTCCAGCTCTTGTTATCTTACAACTTTAAGGCTAATGAAGCATTCTATTCAAGCTGAACCTACAACTTTCTTCCTCTAATCTTGGGTTAGTTATCTATGTCATCTTTCCAGCTCTTGTTATCTTACAACTTTAAGGCTAATGAAGCATTCTATTCAAGCTGAACCTACAACTTTCTTCCTCTAATCTTGGGTTAGTGATCTATGTCATCTTTCCAGCTCTTGTTATCTTACAAGTGTAAGGCTATTGAAGTGTTCTATTCAAGCTTTACCTCTAACTTTCTTCCTCTAATCTTGGGTTAGTTATCTATGTCATCTTTTAAGCTCTTATTATCTTACAACTTTAAGGCTAATGAAGCATTCTATTCAAGCTGGACCTACAACTTTCTTCCTCTAATCTTGGGTTAGTTATCTATGTCATCTTTCCAGCTCTTGTTATCTTACAACTTTAAGGCTAATGAAGCATTCTATTCAAGCTGAACCTACAACTTTCTTCCTCTAATCTTGGGTTAGTTATCTATGTCATCTTTCCAGCTCTTGTTATCTTACAACTTTAAGGCTAATGAAGCATTCTATTCAAGCTGAACCTACAACTTTCTTCCTCTAATCTTGGGTTAGTTATCTATGTCATTTTTCCAGCTCTTGTTATCTTACAAGTGTAAGGCTATTGAAGTGTTCTATTCAAGCTTTACCTATAACTTACTTCCTCTAATATCGCGTTAGTTATCTATGTCATCTTTTCAGCTCTTGTTATCTTACAACTTTAAGGCTAATGAAGCATTCCATACATGCTGGACCTACAACTTTCTTCCTCTAATCTTGGGTTAGTGATCTATGTCATCTTTCCAGCTCTTGTTATCTTACAAGTGTAAGGCTATTGAAGTGTTCTATTCAAGCTTTACCTACAACTTTCTTCCTCTAATTTGGGGTTAGTTATCGATGTCATCTTTCCATCTTTAGTTATCTTACAACTTTAAGGCTATTGAAGTATTCTATTCAATCTGGACCTATAACTTTCTTCCTCTAATCTCGGGTAAGTTATCTATGTCATCTTTCCAGCTCTTGTTATCTTACAACTTTAAAGCTATTGAAGTATTCCATTCAAGCTGAACCTACAACTTTCTTCCTCTAATCCTGGGTTAGTTATCTATGTAATCTTTCCAGCTCTTGTTATCTTACAACCTTAAGGCTAATTAAGTATTCTATTCAAGCTGGACCTACAAATTTCTTCCTCTAATCTTGGGTTAGTTATCTATGTCATCTATCCAGCTCTTGTTATCTTACAACTATAAAGCTTTTGAAACATTCCATACAAGCTGGACCTACGAATTTCTTCTTCTAATCTTGGGTTAGTTATCTATGTCATCTTTCCAGCTCTTGTTATCTTACAACTTTAAGGCTAATGAAACATTTATTCAAGCTGAACCTACAACTTTCTTCCTCTAATCTTGAGTTAGTTATCTATGTCATCTTTCCAGCTCTTGTTATCTTACAAGTGTAAGGCTATTGAAGTGTTCTATTCAAGCTGGACCTACAACTTTCTTCCTCTAATCTTGAGTTAGTTATCTATGTCATCTTTCCAGCTCTTGTTATCTTACAACTTTAAGGCTAATAAACTATTCCATACATGCTGGACCTACAACTTTCTTCCTCTAATCTTGGGTTAGTTATCTATGTCATCTTTCCAGCTCTTGTTATCTTACAACTTTAAGGCTAATGAAGCATTCTATTCAAGCTGAACCTACAACTTTCTTCCTCTAATCTTGGGTTAGTTATCTATGTCATCTTTCCAGTCTTGTTATCTTACAACTTTAAGGCTAATGAAGCATTCTATTCAAGCTGAACCTACAACTTTCTTCCTCTAATCTTGGGTTAGTTATCTATGTCATCTTTCCAGCTCTTGTTATCTTACAAGTGTAAGGCTATTGAAGTGTTCTATTCAAGCTTTACCTATAACTTACTTCCTCTAATATCGGGTTAGTTATCTATGTCATCTTTTCAGCTCTTGTTATCTTACAACTTTAAGGCTAATGAAGCATTCCATACATGCTGGACCTACAACTTTCTTCCTCTAATCTTGGGTTAGTGATCTATGTCATCTTTCCAGCTCTTGTTATCTTACAAGTGTAAGGCTATTGAAGTGTTCTATTCAAGCTTTACCTACAACTTTCTTCCTCTAATTTGGGGTTAGTTATCTATGTCATCTTTCCATCTTTAGTTATCTTACAACTTTAAGGCTATTGAAGTATTCTATTCAATCTGGACCTATAACTTTCTTCCTCTAATCTCGGGTAAGTTATCTATGTCATCTTTCCAGCTCTTGTTATCTTACAACTTTAAAGCTATTGAAGCATTCTATTCAAGCTGAACCTACAACTTTCTTCCTCTAATCTTGGGTTAGTTATCTATGTAATCTATCCAGCTCTTGTTATCTTACAACTTTAAGGCTATTGAAGTATTCCATTCAAGCTGAACCTACAACTTTTTTCCTCTAATCCTGGGTTAGTTATCTATGTCATCTTTCCAGCTCTTGTTATCTTACAAGTGTAAGGCTATTGAAGTGTTCTATTCAAGCTTTACCTATAACTTTCTTCCTCTAATCTTGGGTTAGTTATCTATGTCATCTTTCCAGCTCTTATTATCTTACAACTTTAAGGCTAATGAAGCATTCTATTCAAGCTGGACCTACAACTTTCTTCCTCTAATCTTGGGTTAGTTATCTATGTCATCTTTCCAGCTCTTGTTATCTTACAACTTTAAGGCTAATGAAGCATTCTATTCAAGCTGAACCTACAACTTTCTTCCTCTAATCTTGGGTTAGTTATCTATGTCATCTTTCGAGCTCTTGTTATCTTACAACTTTAAGGCTAATGAAGCATTCTATTCAAGCTGAACCTACAACTTTCTTCCTCTAATCTTGGGTTAGTTATCTATGTCATTTTTCCAGCTCTTGTTATCTTACAAGTGTAAGGCTATTGAAGTGTTCTATTCAAGCTTTACCTATAACTTACTTCCTCTAATATCGGGTTAGTTATCTATGTCATCTTTTCAGCTCTTGTTATCTTACAACTTTAAGGCTAATGAAGCATTCCATACATGCTGGACCTACAACTTTCTTCCTCTAATCTTGGGTTAGTGATCTATGTCATCTTTCCAGCTCTTGTTATCTTACAAGTGTAAGGCTATTGAAGTGTTCTATTCAAGCTTTACCTACAACTTTCTTCCTCTAATTTGGGGTTAGTTATCTATGTCATCTTTCCATCTTTAGTTATCTTACAACTTTAAGGCTATTGAAGTATTCTATTCAATCTGGACCTATAACTTTCTTCCTCTAATCTCAGGTAAGTTATCTATGTCATCTTTCCAGCTCTTGTTATCTTACAACTTTAAAGCTATTGAAGTATTCTATTCAAGCTGAACCTACAACTTTCTTCCTCTAATCCTGGGTTAGTTATCTATGTAATCTTTCCAGCTCTTGTTATCTTACAACCTTAAGGCTAATTAAGTATTCTATTCAAGCTGGACCTACAAATTTCTTCCTCTAATCTTGGGTTAGTTATCTATGTCATCTATCCAGCTCTTGTTATCTTACAACTATAAAGCTTTTGAAACATTCCATACAAGCTGGACCTACGAATTTCTTTTTCTAATCTTGGGTTAGTTATCTATGTCATCTTTCCAGCTCTTGTTATCTTACAACTTTAAGGCTAATGAAACATTCTATTCAAGCTGAACCTACAACTTTCTTCCTCTAATCTTGAGTTAGTTATCTATGTCATCTTTCCAGCTCTTGTTATCTTACAAGTGTAAGGCTATTGAAGTGTTCTATTCAAGCTGGACCTACAACTTTCTTCCTCTAATCTTGAGTTAGTTATCTATGTCATCTTTCCAGCTCTTGTTATCTTACAACTTTAAGGCCAATAAACTATTCCATACATGCTGGACCTACAACTTTCTTCCTCTAATCTTGGGTTAGTTATCTATGTAATCTATCCAGCTCTTGTTATCTTACAATTTTAAGGCTATTGAAGTATTCCATTCAAGCTGAACCTACAACTTTTTTCCTCTAATCCTGGGTTAGTTATCTATGTCATCTTTCCAGCTCTTGTTATCTTACAAGTGTAAGGCTATTGAAGTGTTCTATTCAAGCTTTACCTATAACTTTCTTCCTCTAATCTTGGATTAGTTATCTATGTCATCTTTCCAGCTCTTATTATCTTACAACTTTAAGGCTAATGAAGCATTCTATTCAAGCTGGACCTACAACTTTCTTCCTCTAATCTTGGGTTAGTTATCTATGTCATCTTTCCAGCTCTTGTTATCTTACAACTTTAAGGCTAATGAAGCATTCTATTCAAGCTGAACCTACAACTTTCTTCCTCTAATCTTGGGTTAGTTATCTATGTCATCTTTCCAGCTCTTGTTATCTTACAACTTTAAGGCTAATGAAGCATTCTATTCAAGCTGAACCTACAACTTTCTTACTCTAATCTTGGGTTAGTTATCTATGTCATCTTTCCAGCTCTTGTTATCTTACACGTGTAAGGCTATTGAAGTGTTCTATTCAAGCTTTACCTATAACTTTATTCCTCTAATCTTGGGTTAGTTATCTATGTCATCTTTCCAGCTCTTGTTATCTTACAACTTTAAGGCTAATAAACTATTCCATACATGCTGGACCTACAACTTTCTTCCTCTAATCTTGGGTTAGTTATCTATGTAATCTATCCAGCTCTTGTTATCTTACAACTTTAAGGCTATTGAAGTATTCCATTCAAGCTGAACCTACAACTTTTTTCCTCTAATCCTGGGTTAGTTATCTATGTCATCTTTCCAGCTCTTGTTATCTTACAAGTGTAAGGCTATTGAAGTGTTCTATTCAAACTTTACCTATAACTTTCTTCCTCTAATCTTGGGTTAGTTATCTATGTCATCTTTCCAGCTCTTATTATCTTACAACTTTAAGGCTAATGAAGCATTCTATTCAAGCTGGACCTACAACTTTCTTCCTCTAATCTTGGGTTAGTTATCTATGTCATCTTTCCAGCTCTTGTTATCTTACAACTTTAAGGCTAATGAAGCATTCTATTCAAGCTGAACCTACAACTTTCTTCCTCTAATCTTGGGTTAGTTATCTATGTCATCTTTCCAGCTCTTGTTATCTTACAACTTTAAGGCTAATGAAGCATTCTATTCAAGCTGAACCTACAACTTTCTTCCTCTAATCTTGGGTTAGTGATCTATGTCATCTTTCCAGCTCTTGTTATCTTACAAGTGTAAGGCTATTGAAGTGTTCTATTCAAGCTTTACCTCTAACTTTCTTCCTCTAATCTTGGGTTAGTTATCTATGTCATCTTTTAAGCTCTTATTATCTTACAACTTTAAGGCTAATGAAGCATTCTATTCAAGCTGGACCTACAACTTTCTTCCTCTAATCTTGGGTTAGTTATCTATGTCATCTTTCCAGCTCTTGTTATCTTACAACTTTAAGGCTAATGAAGCATTCTATTCAAGCTGAACCTACAACTTTCTTCCTCTAATCTTGGGTTAGTTATCTATGTCATCTTTCCAGCTCTTGTTATCTTACAACTTTAAGGCTAATGAAGCATTCTATTCAAGCTGAACCTACAACTTTCTTCCTCTAATCTTGGGTTAGTTATCTATGTCATTTTTCCAGCTCTTGTTATCTTACAAGTGTAAGGCTATTGAAGTGTTCTATTCAAGCTTTACCTATAACTTACTTCCTCTAATATCGCGTTAGTTATCTATGTCATCTTTTCAGCTCTTGTTATCTTACAACTTTAAGGCTAATGAAGCATTCCATACATGCTGGACCTACAACTTTCTTCCTCTAATCTTGGGTTAGTGATCTATGTCATCTTTCCAGCTCTTGTTATCTTACAAGTGTAAGGCTATTGAAGTGTTCTATTCAAGCTTTACCTACAACTTTCTTCCTCTAATTTGGGGTTAGTTATCGATGTCATCTTTCCATCTTTAGTTATCTTACAACTTTAAGGCTATTGAAGTATTCTATTCAATCTGGACCTATAACTTTCTTCCTCTAATCTCGGGTAAGTTATCTATGTCATCTTTCCAGCTCTTGTTATCTTACAACTTTAAAGCTATTGAAGTATTCCATTCAAGCTGAACCTACAACTTTCTTCCTCTAATCCTGGGTTAGTTATCTATGTAATCTTTCCAGCTCTTGTTATCTTACAACCTTAAGGCTAATTAAGTATTCTATTCAAGCTGGACCTACAAATTTCTTCCTCTAATCTTGGGTTAGTTATCTATGTCATCTATCCAGCTCTTGTTATCTTACAACTATAAAGCTTTTGAAACATTCCATACAAGCTGGACCTACGAATTTCTTCTTCTAATCTTGGGTTAGTTATCTATGTCATCTTTCCAGCTCTTGTTATCTTACAACTTTAAGGCTAATGAAACATTTATTCAAGCTGAACCTACAACTTTCTTCCTCTAATCTTGAGTTAGTTATCTATGTCATCTTTCCAGCTCTTGTTATCTTACAAGTGTAAGGCTATTGAAGTGTTCTATTCAAGCTGGACCTACAACTTTCTTCCTCTAATCTTGAGTTAGTTATCTATGTCATCTTTCCAGCTCTTGTTATCTTACAACTTTAAGGCTAATAAACTATTCCATACATGCTGGACCTACAACTTTCTTCCTCTAATCTTGGGTTAGTTATATATGTAATCTATCCATCTCTTGTTATCTTACAACTTTAAGGCTATTGAAGTATTCCATTCAAGCTGAACCTACAACTTTTTTCCTCTAATCCTGGGTTAGTTATCTATGTCATCTTTCCAGCTCTTGTTATCTTACAAGTGTAAGGCTATTGAAGTGTTCTATTCAAGCTTTACCTATAACTTTCTTCCTCTAATCTTGGGTTAGTTATCTATGTCATCTTTCCAGCTCTTATTATCTTACAACTTTAAGGCTATTGAAGCATTCTATTCAAGCTGGACCTACAACTTTCTTCCTCTAATCTTGGGTTAGTTATCTATGTCATCTTTCCAGCTCTTGTTATCTTACAACTTTAAGGCTAATGAAGCATTCTATTCAAGCTGAACCTACAACTTTCTTCCTCTAATCTTGGGTTAGTTATCTATGTCATCTTTCCAGTCTTGTTATCTTACAACTTTAAGGCTAATGAAGCATTCTATTCAAGCTGAACCTACAACTTTCTTCCTCTAATCTTGGGTTAGTTATCTATGTCATCTTTCCAGCTCTTGTTATCTTACAAGTGTAAGGCTATTGAAGTGTTCTATTCAAGCTTTACCTATAACTTACTTCCTCTAATATCGGGTTAGTTATCTATGTCATCTTTTCAGCTCTTGTTATCTTACAACTTTAAGGCTAATGAAGCATTCCATACATGCTGGACCTACAACTTTCTTCCTCTAATCTTGGGTTAGTGATCTATGTCATCTTTCCAGCTCTTGTTATCTTACAAGTGTAAGGCTATTGAAGTGTTCTATTCAAGCTTTACCTACAACTTTCTTCCTCTAATTTGGGGTTAGTTATCTATGTCATCTTTCCATCTTTAGTTATCTTACAACTTTAAGGCTATTGAAGTATTCTATTCAATCTGGACCTATAACTTTCTTCCTCTAATCTCGGGTAAGTTATCTATGTCATCTTTCCAGCTCTTGTTATCTTACAACTTTAAAGCTATTGAAGCATTCTATTCAAGCTGAACCTACAACTTTCTTCCTCTAATCTTGGGTTAGTTATCTATGTAATCTATCCAGCTCTTGTTATCTTACAACTTTAAGGCTATTGAAGTATTCCATTCAAGCTGAACCTACAACTTTTTTCCTCTAATCCTGGGTTAGTTATCTATGTCATCTTTCCAGCTCTTGTTATCTTACAAGTGTAAGGCTATTGAAGTGTTCTATTCAAGCTTTACCTATAACTTTCTTCCTCTAATCTTGGGTTAGTTATCTATGTCATCTTTCCAGCTCTTATTATCTTACAACTTTAAGGCTAATGAAGCATTCTATTCAAGCTGGACCTACAACTTTCTTCCTCTAATCTTGGGTTAGTTATCTATGTCATCTTTCCAGCTCTTGTTATCTTACAACTTTAAGGCTAATGAAGCATTCTATTCAAGCTGAACCTACAACTTTCTTCCTCTAATCTTGGGTTAGTTATCTATGTCATCTTTCCAGCTCTTGTTATCTTACAACTTTAAGGCTAATGAAGCATTCTATTCAAGCTGAACCTACAACTTTCTTACTCTAATCTTGGGTTAGTTATCTATGTCATCTTTCCAGCTCTTGTTATCTTACACGTGTAAGGCTATTGAAGTGTTCTATTCAAGCTTTACCTATAACTTTATTCCTCTAATCTTGGGTTAGTTATCTATGTCATCTTTCCAGCTCTTGTTATCTTACAACTTTAAGGCTAATAAACTATTCCATACATGCTGGACCTACAACTTTCTTCCTCTAATCTTGGGTTAGTTATCTATGTAATCTATCCAGCTCTTGTTATCTTACAACTTTAAGGCTATTGAAGTATTCCATTCAAGCTGAACCTACAACTTTTTTCCTCTAATCCTGGGTTAGTTATCTATGTCATCTTTCCAGCTCTTGTTATCTTACAAGTGTAAGGCTATTGAAGTGTTCTATTCAAACTTTACCTATAACTTTCTTCCTCTAATCTTGGGTTAGTTATCTATGTCATCTTTCCAGCTCTTATTATCTTACAACTTTAAGGCTAATGAAGCATTCTATTCAAGCTGGACCTACAACTTTCTTCCTCTAATCTTGGGTTAGTTATCTATGTCATCTTTCCAGCTCTTGTTATCTTACAACTTTAAGGCTAATGAAGCATTCTATTCAAGCTGAACCTACAACTTTCTTCCTCTAATCTTGGGTTAGTTATCTATGTCATCTTTCCAGCTCTTGTTATCTTACAACTTTAAGGCTAATGAAGCATTCTATTCAAGCTGAACCTACAACTTTCTTCCTCTAATCTTGGGTTAGTGATCTATGTCATCTTTCCAGCTCTTGTTATCTTACAAGTGTAAGGCTATTGAAGTGTTCTATTCAAGCTTTACCTCTAACTTTCTTCCTCTAATCTTGGGTTAGTTATCTATGTCATCTTTTAAGCTCTTATTATCTTACAACTTTAAGGCTAATGAAGCATTCTATTCAAGCTGGACCTACAACTTTCTTCCTCTAATCTTGGGTTAGTTATCTATGTCATCTTTCCAGCTCTTGTTATCTTACAACTTTAAGGCTAATGAAGCATTCTATTCAAGCTGAACCTACAACTTTCTTCCTCTAATCTTGGGTTAGTTATCTATGTCATCTTTCCAGCTCTTGTTATCTTACAACTTTAAGGCTAATGAAGCATTCTATTCAAGCTGAACCTACAACTTTCTTCCTCTAATCTTGGGTTAGTTATCTATGTCATTTTTCCAGCTCTTGTTATCTTACAAGTGTAAGGCTATTGAAGTGTTCTATTCAAGCTTTACCTATAACTTACTTCCTCTAATATCGCGTTAGTTATCTATGTCATCTTTTCAGCTCTTGTTATCTTACAACTTTAAGGCTAATGAAGCATTCCATACATGCTGGACCTACAACTTTCTTCCTCTAATCTTGGGTTAGTGATCTATGTCATCTTTCCAGCTCTTGTTATCTTACAAGTGTAAGGCTATTGAAGTGTTCTATTCAAGCTTTACCTACAACTTTCTTCCTCTAATTTGGGGTTAGTTATCGATGTCATCTTTCCATCTTTAGTTATCTTACAACTTTAAGGCTATTGAAGTATTCTATTCAATCTGGACCTATAACTTTCTTCCTCTAATCTCGGGTAAGTTATCTATGTCATCTTTCCAGCTCTTGTTATCTTACAACTTTAAAGCTATTGAAGTATTCCATTCAAGCTGAACCTACAACTTTCTTCCTCTAATCCTGGGTTAGTTATCTATGTAATCTTTCCAGCTCTTGTTATCTTACAACCTTAAGGCTAATTAAGTATTCTATTCAAGCTGGACCTACAAATTTCTTCCTCTAATCTTGGGTTAGTTATCTATGTCATCTATCCAGCTCTTGTTATCTTACAACTATAAAGCTTTTGAAACATTCCATACAAGCTGGACCTACGAATTTCTTCTTCTAATCTTGGGTTAGTTATCTATGTCATCTTTCCAGCTCTTGTTATCTTACAACTTTAAGGCTAATGAAACATTTATTCAAGCTGAACCTACAACTTTCTTCCTCTAATCTTGAGTTAGTTATCTATGTCATCTTTCCAGCTCTTGTTATCTTACAAGTGTAAGGCTATTGAAGTGTTCTATTCAAGCTGGACCTACAACTTTCTTCCTCTAATCTTGAGTTAGTTATCTATGTCATCTTTCCAGCTCTTGTTATCTTACAACTTTAAGGCTAATAAACTATTCCATACATGCTGGACCTACAACTTTCTTCCTCTAATCTTGGGTTAGTTATATATGTAATCTATCCATCTCTTGTTATCTTACAACTTTAAGGCTATTGAAGTATTCCATTCAAGCTGAACCTACAACTTTTTTCCTCTAATCCTGGGTTAGTTATCTATGTCATCTTTCCAGCTCTTGTTATCTTACAAGTGTAAGGCTATTGAAGTGTTCTATTCAAGCTTTACCTATAACTTTCTTCCTCTAATCTTGGGTTAGTTATCTATGTCATCTTTCCAGCTCTTATTATCTTACAACTTTAAGGCTATTGAAGCATTCTATTCAAGCTGGACCTACAACTTTCTTCCTCTAATCTTGGGTTAGTTATCTATGTCATCTTTCCAGCTCTTGTTATCTTACAACTTTAAGGCTAATGAAGCATTCTATTCAAGCTGAACCTACAACTTTCTTCCTCTAATCTTGGGTTAGTTATCTATGTCATCTTTCCAGTCTTGTTATCTTACAACTTTAAGGCTAATGAAGCATTCTATTCAAGCTGAACCTACAACTTTCTTCCTCTAATCTTGGGTTAGTTATCTATGTCATCTTTCCAGTCTTGTTATCTTACAACTTTAAGGCTAATGAAGCATTCTATTCAAGCTGAACCTACAACTTTCTTCTTCTAATCTTGGGTTAGTTATCTATGTCATCTTTCCAGCTCTTGTTATCTTACAAGTGTAAGGCTATTGAAGTGTTCTATTCAAGCTTTACCTATAACTTACTTCCTCTAATATCGGGTTAGTTATCTATGTCATCTTTTCAGCTCTTGTTATCTTACAACTTTAAGGCTAATGAAGCATTCCATACATGCTGGACCTACAACTTTCTTCCTCTAATCTTGGGTTAGTGATCTATGTCATCTTTCCAGCTCTTGTTATCTTACAAGTGTAAGGCTATTGAAGTGTTCTATTCAAGCTTTACCTACAACTTTCTTCCTCTAATTTGGGGTTAGTTATCTATGTCATCTTTCCATCTTTAGTTATCTTACAACTTTAAGGCTATTGAAGTATTCTATTCAATCTGGACCTATAACTTTCTTCCTCTAATCTCGGGTAAGTTATCTATGTCATCTTTCCAGCTCTTGTTATCTTACAACTTTAAAGCTATTGAAGTATTCCATTCAAGCTGAACCTACAACTTTCTTCCTCTAATCCTGGGTTAGTTATCTATGTAATCTTTCCAGCTCTTGTTATCTTACAACCTTAAGGCTAATTAAGTATTCTATTCAAGCTGGACCTACAAATTTCTTCCTCTAATCTTGGGTTAGTTATCTATGTCATCTATCCAGCTCTTGTTATCTTACAACTATAAAGCTTTTGAAACATTCCATACAAGCTGGACCTACGAATTTCTTCTTCTAATCTTGGGTTAGTTATCTATGTCATCTTTCCAGCTCTTGTTATCTTACAACTTTAAGGCTAATGAAACATTCTATTCAAGCTGAACCTACAACTTTCTTCCTCTAATCTTGAGTTAGTTATCTATGTCATCTTTCCAGCTCTTGTTATCTTACAAGTGTAAGGCTATTGAAGTGTTCTATTCAAGCTGGACCTACAACTTTCTTCCTCTAATCTTGGGTTAGTTATCTATGTCATCTTTCCAGCTCTTGTTATCTTACAACTTTAAGTCTAATAAACTATTCCATACATGCTGGACCTACAACTTTCTTCCTCTAATCTTGGGTTAGTTATCTATGTAATCTATCCAGCTCTTGTTATCTTACAACTTTAAGGCTATTGAAGTATTCCATTCAAGCTGAACCTACAACTTTTTTCCTCTAATCCTGGGTTAGTTATCTATGTCATCTTTCCCGCTCTTGTTATCTTACAAGTGTAAGGCTATTGAAGTGTTCTATTCAAGCTTTACCTATAACTTACTTCCCCTAATCTCGGGTTAGTTATCTATGTCATCTTTCCAGCTCTTGTTATCTTACAAGTGTAAGGCTATTGAAGTGTTCTATTCAAGCTTTACCTATAACTTTCTTCCTCTAATCTTGGGTTAGTTATCTATGTCATCTTTCCAGCTCTTATTATCTTACAACTTTAAGGCTAATGAAGCATTCTATTCAAGCTGGACCTACAACTTTCTTCCTCTAATCTTGGGTTAGTTATCTATGTCATCTTTCCAGCTCTTATTATCTTACAACTTTAAGGCTAATGAAGCATTCTATTCAAGATGGACCTACAACTTTCTTCCTCTAATCTTGGGTTAGTTATCTATGTCATCTTTAGAGCTCTTATTATCTTACAACTTTAAAGCTATTGAAGTATTCCATTCAAGCTGAACCTACAACTTTCTTCCTCTAATCCTGGGTTAGTTATCTATGTCATCTTTCCAGCTCTTGTTATCTTACAACTTTAAGGCTAATTAAGTATTCTATTCAAGCTGGACCTACAAATTTCTTCCTCTAATCTTGGGTTAGTTATCTATGTCATCCTTCCAGCTCTTATTATCTTACAACTTTAAGGCTAATGAAATATTCCATACAAGGTAGACCTACAACTTTCTTCCTCTAATCTTGGGTTAGTTATCCATGTCATCTTTCCAGCTCTTGTTATCTTATAACTTTAATGCTATTGAAGCGTTCTATTCAAGCTGAACATACAATTTTCTTCCTGTCATCTGTCCAGCTCTTGTTATCTTACTACTTTAAGGCTAATGAAGTATTAAATTCAAGCTGGACCTACAACTTTTTTCCTCTAATTTTGGGTTAGTTATCTATGTCATCTTTCCAGCTCTTGTTATCTTACAACTTTAAGGCTAATGAACTATTCCATACAAGCTGGACCTACAACTTTCTTCCTCTAATCTTGGGTTAGTAATCAATCTCATCTTTTCAGCTCTTGTTATCTTACAACTTTAACGCTATTGAAGTATTAAATTCAAGCTGGACCTACAATTTATTTCCTCTAATTTTGGGTTAGTTATCTATGTCATCTTTCCAGCTCTTATTATCTTACAACTTTAAGGCTAATGAACTATTCCATACAAGCTGGACCTACAACTTTCTTCCTCTAATCTTGGGTTAGTAATCAATCTCATCTTTTCAGCTCTTGTTATCTTACAACTTTAACGCTATTGAAGTATTAAATTCAAGCTTTACCTACAACTTTCTTCCTCTAATTTTGGGTTAGTAATCTATCTCATCTTTCCAGCTTTTGTTATCTTACAACTTTAAGGATATTGAAGTATTAAATTCAAGCTGGACCTACAATTTATTTTCTCTAATTTTGGGTTAGTTATCTATGTCATCTTTCCAGCTCTTATTATCTTACAACTTTAAGGCTAATGAACTATTCCATACAAGCTGGACCTACAACTTTTTTTCTCTAATCTTGGGTTAGTAATCTATCTCATCTTTTCAGCTCTTGTTATCTTACAACTTTAAGGCTATTGAATCATTCTATTCAAGTTGGACCTACAAATTTCTTCCTTTATTCCGGGGTTAGATATCAAGTTTAGTAATATTGTCTTACTTTAGCAATATCGTATTGGTTACATAGTTTAATTAAAATGTAGTAGGACATATGTAGACTTTATAGTTTAGAAAATTGTCAATTACGTTATGCCCTGATCTTAAATGTGGTGCGTTAGACAGTTCGAAGTTAAGTTACTTTTAATTTCTTTTTAACATCACTTAAGATCGTTGAAATTTGTTGATTATCGTTGAAAAGCGTTTGAATTATTAAACGCATTTTGTTTGAAATTGTGAGCGAGTATAAGTTTAATATTTCAAGTTTATTTTATGAAAGCTTGTTACTATAACGATATAAAGATTGAAATTTCAGTTCGATTCGGGTTCTAAAAATGTATTTGTGCTTAGGGTAGGGCAACCGATATTTTAGGTTACGTATGTACGTACTTATTTATTTGTTTGGTAAAAGGTGGAGGTACAACTTCCCAGTCACACTTTTGAAACGACTTTTGTACTGAAATATCTGTAATATAAGAAATAAAAGATAGGACGGTTGATATAATTTTTTTATTATTTTAGAGCAAAAAAGAGCCGAATTAGTGAGGTACATTTTTCAGTATTGATAAATCGAGTTACTGGTCTTCAGGAGCCTAGGTAAGAGCAAAGTCTGGCCACCCAGGTAATACTCTTCTTCCATACAAGATACTTTTTGGGACTTCAAGGACACACTACCTTCCTCGGTTGAGACCTATATAAAAGAATTACACTTCATCAGCGAACTTCTCAGTTTATAGTAACTGTTGTTTATTATTTCCAAGTTTTGGATAATCATTACTTATTCATTGATCGTTACCATAAACCAGATGATGGTAGTACTTTACTTGTGGTAAATACTACCTTAGCTAAAGTCACTACAGTCCAACCACTTCCCTTCCACCAAATTAGACTAAAGTTTTATTTATATTGTCTGGTCCGACAAGGCGAGGGGTCGTAATATTTCCTACAGGTAAACGCGCTTTTGCAATGTGACTAATTATATTAAGCGAGAGCTAACTTTTTTTAAAACAAAGACTTCAGGGAACAAAGTAAAGAAAATGTGAATTAAATTTAGTGGAAAATTAAATGTTAACAATTGGTAGAGAGGTGCTTTCATAATATATCACACTGTAAATGTAAAAAGTTTTCTTTCAAAGAAAAATTATATCTTTGTGTTTGATTTGAAAAGGAAACTTTTATGTTTATAAAAAGCGGTGAAATTTACGATGTTAATCTACGGCAGTATTTGCAAAATTAATTTTACTTAAATATTACCAGTGAAATTACTTTGAGTGTTTGAAAATTTTAATATAGTGTTTTTCATTATACTGAAAGTTTAGTCCTTTAGAACAAGTTTGTTGTGTTTTATCAAAAATGGACGATCTTGCTGGGTTATGCAAGGATTTTCTGCCACCCTCCTCCAACTCAAATTCGACAGTTATGTTTATTAACGTAACAATATCAATGAAAATGTGCTTCATCAAAGAAGGTTGTCTTTGCAAAATTGTCGTCTGGATGTTGTTTCTCCGAAATCCATTGAACAAACTGTCTCCGTTGAAAATGGTTCTTCGGTTTCAGCCGTGGAGTTAACTGCATTTTATTGGCCTGCTTTTGGTGATCCTTCGTGAGAATTCGCTGAAGGGAGCTTTTCGAGATGCCTAAATGTTGTTAATTTTGATTTAGTGGACTCACGGCAACTCAGTGGCGCACAATTGCAATGTTCTGATCAGACCGGGAGGAACCAGATCGCACTGGATTTTTGTTTTGTTGAGATCAAACCCGTTTTCACAAATTTGTTCATTAGCCTACGAACTGTTGATTCATAAGGTGCATTATGACGACTTAGAGGCGTATCAGTTTCTATCTAACACTTACCATTTTCAAAATGTGTTTTCAAAATTAATGTTCGTTGTTCCTTTGTAAAGCGTTTCATGATAACTAACCTCAAAAAATTCTGATTACAAAAGATATAAATAAAATGTAGTCATGGCAACAATGTAATATAAAACAGGCGTTCTATTGAATCAACCTATATAACGGTAATTATGGAAAAGAAACTGAAACATGGCTGACTGTAGATTGGCTTATTTTGAAATGGAGCGGATGAGGCTGACTAAATTAAACGTGATGAATAAAGCTGGTTAAGTAATTAAAACCATATTTTCGTATGTGCCGTGGTTATTATTTATCAAGGTATATTTAAAAAAAAAATAATAATAATAAAATAAAATTGTTCCATAAATTTATGCATATTTATATGGCGCTAAATACTCAGTTTGTATTGGGGGGGGAGAGGCTACTTTTGTTTGTTTATTTCTTATCATAACAAAGTCTTTACAGAATTGGGTTACATGTAAATATACAGAAGTTTTAGCCATATACAATCCCACCAATAAAACATAAAGTAAGACCTTACAAAGCTAATTATAAACATCTATCTGCTTTTAAAAATTAACAAGAAAATATTGTTGTAAATGTATTTATAAACGAAATTTAACATCCCTTACAAGCTAAAAACTGAACAATTAAAAACGTATTGACAAGAAAAATAAAATAGAACATATATTGATAATAGATATCCCTGTGAGAAACTGGGAACATTCAATTTTTAGGAAGAACTATCTTTATTCTTCTTCTTTCCAATATTGAATACGCCTTTTACATATAAACACAGATATTAATTTAAAATATTTGCAAGTGTTTGAAAATATTTCGAATACAATTTGTGACACATACGCTACTAAGAATTAGTAATTGAAGAGTTTTTTGTGAAACTTCAACTACCCCGCTGCTATTCAAACTAATTTAAATGACCAGTAAAATAATAGTGATTTCAGATTTATAAATTAAATAGACTTTTCAAATATTAGAGTTAATATATTGTTAATAAAAAGTTCTATTATTTAATCGTCGAATTCAATAAATAGCACGTCTCTTTAAAACGTTTAATTATCATAACTTGTTACCAATTTCATTGATAAAGAGATCCTTAAAATTTTAATATTTGGAACCAGGTTGGTAACATGTTTGAAAGAAGGAACTGAAATTTAAATTGACTTGCGATTTATTTAACTTAAAAAAATTAAGTCAACCATTTTCAACAAAAGTTTGTAAATACAAATTAGCAATGTGACTTATCTAATTACTAAACACAAGTTTATGTAAGTTAACAATTGAAAATATTAATAATTTTTTTTATATTACGACATGCCCCAAAAAGAAAATTTACATTATGTTTGAATTACCCCCCATACGAATAGTTACTGCTGAACTCTAAAAGACAAAGAAACAATTCATCAAAATATTAAAGATAGAAAATTTTGTTTCAAAATAAGGTATATTAAGATTAACAACTTTCATTTACGAATTACATATAATCTATTACAATTTTATTAATTAAATTTCTAAAGCTAAGTTGGCCAACTGAAAAGAAAAAGATTAGTTTTGAACATGTATTTTAAGAAAAGTAAATTTATTTATCGAGATTATATTTTAAAAAAGAAAAAAAATTATATTGACGTCAATAGTTTTTAATTTTGAATATTAGCCCCTTTGGGGTCGTGAAAGCCGAAAAATGCATGCGACCCCATCCGAAATTATTTTTATGTTTTATACATATGTTTTTTTTTGCTTTACAAAAGAATAATCACCAAGTCTAACTCATTTAACATTTAGAGTATTACACAGACACAGTTGAAGTTTATATTTTACTTTACTAAGGTACACTTTCAGAATAAATCGTTCACAACTTTAACTTTTTTTCTTTTGTTTGTGACTTAGGTAGTCCTCAGCTTTTGCTTGAACTTGAAAATCTGCTAAAGCTAATTTCTTGTACCTAACCAGCTTTTTTGCTGGTATATAGAAGAGAGCCGCTTACAAATTTAAAGATGAAGAAAGAACTTTGGTAACCATTCCGTAGAAAACAAGTACATTAACGCACGTTTTTATTTAAACATCGGTTCATTTTTGATATGAAGTTGTTCTAGTACTAATTTAGATTATTTTTACTTCTTTAAAAGAAAACTTGAGAAGACAATTTTACGGACACAAGATGACCGGCGTGCGACATGTTGAACCGAACGTATTAGAATCTGTCCTTGGCCTTGAAGTGAAAGTGAAAGCAAGGTTAAGGTCAGGTGACTGTGCTTTCAGAGCTTGACAACCAGATAGCAGCATATGATAGATACCCACAATCTGGCTATCATGAAATTAAGAAATTAAATCTGTAAGGTGGATAATTTAGACGTTACAAGCTTTATAATAATTAAGACAGGCTTATTGAATGTTATATAAAACTGCTAGTATGCAACAATAGGGGCAACGCCGAACAGCAGAGATTGACAGCATGTAAAGAACAGTAGTTGTGATATGCCAAAAAGCTTTTAAATATAGTTCACACATCTAAAAACGAAAATTAATTTTAAAACGTTATTTTTATTCTAATCAACGATTTTCGATCCTTTCAATTTTTTATAAAAAATTTCTCTTAATGACACTGTCTTGTTTAGTGAAATTACTCTTAAATAAGTTTCTGTTGTTATTATCACAAATTGGTTAGAAAATGGAAGAAACTAGAAACTTGAGTTTTGAAATGACGTCACCATAGATCGTATGTCATAACCAACAATTGATGTTTATTTTCACCAGCGATTCAAAATTGAAACTGATTCTAGAGCTAAAACTGAAAGAAAAGGTTGTACAGCATAGACCTGAAAACACCATTATATCAAAAACATTACGTATATGCACGTAGGGAAAATATTGAGTGAAGATTTGTTTACGCATTAAGCATGTAACAATTTACCAATGTAATCTAATACCAATACTTTATTTTGAACATTTTTCAAAATGTTGAACGTTTAAAATGTGTAATGTTGAATGTCTGGAAAACCATTGATATTACGAAATATTTACAAGAGACAAAAAACCACCTTTATCGAATAAAAACCACTTTTTCTACTTTTTTGTAGGTGATCGGATAACCTAGTTAACGGCAAACAAACTAAAAGTAAATTATTAGTAATTTTCTTCTGCAATAACGATTAACCTAAACAAAATTTCAAAGAGTTAAGTGTTAATAATAAGATTGAAATTCATTGCTCTGAAATATACCAAAAATGAAAACGTGCGCTTTAACAGTTTCAAATTGACCACTGGTCTTTTAATAATAATTTAAATACTTTTAAATTTTGTGCCCATAGGTTTGTAATTAGCTGTGCAATTTTAAATCACGCTATATATGAGTTTATTCTCTGTTTGAAGTTATTTGTTAATGATGGAAGTTCAATTTTATTATTATACATTTTTCGGACATTTGCCATCATTTATTTTACTTTATACATAGGCTTAGTTTCTAGTTTCATGTTTCTTTAGTTTTTAGTCACTTGATAACGGGAATTGATTCTTATTCCCGAAACGTCGTGTTTTGATTTTTAACACACAAATGATGGCAAATGTCCGAAAAATGTACAATAATAAAATATATGAGTTGTTATCGCAGTGAAAGAGAATAACCTACTAAGTGTAGGATCAGTGTCCATAACAGTGACCTCAATAAGATAAGTAACTGTTAAGAACCATCCCCCCCTCCTACTCCTAAGTTGGTTTGTGTGAAATGAGTCATAAAATCAAGTCTTTGTCTTTGTGAACAAAAGCCAAATTGTATTGTCTGTATTCTGAAACCAGTCAAGTGTTAAACCCACTTCTATTGCTCTCCCCTTCTCCCCACAAGGGTTGATTTAATCTGACCTGATCTTGATGTTTTGTTCGTCTAGAACAGTTTAGTGAAACAATAAGGGCTGTAAAATCAATTTCCCATATGTATATAAGGAATAATACGGAATAAAGTAACATGATTACAAATAAACTCTTTCTTATATTTGTAAACAACAAAAGAATAGAACACAAACTGGAACATAATATCTTATAAAAATGTTCTATCTAATATTATCTCACAAGTCAAGCTCAATATCAATTAACAAAAGAATTAATTAGCCTACTATTTTCCACTTATGTGTACAATATATAATGTCGACAATTTAATGATTAAGTCTTCATTCTTAGGTTAAAAGCAAACAAACCATTCTAACTCTGGACTCAGTCAAATAGTGGGTTTGTCAGAAGGTTTTGTCTGCTTGTAACAACTAAGGATGATGACTTAGGGCAGTATTTATGTACGTTCCTCTCAGATCCAAAGAAAACACTAAACTGATCGTTTACACAAAGCCACCCCCTTAATCGAAGAGTCCTTAACATTTTCTTTTCTTTAAAATGTTATTATTTAAATATGAATGATTAAAGGAACCCCACAGTAACGAAACAATAAGAGTTCAGTAATATGCAGATAATTTTAGGTTAGTTGCTAAACGGCAGCCGTTTAAATGTGAATGATTAAAGGAACTACAGTAACGAAACAATAAGAGTTCAGTAATATGCAGATAATTTTAGGTTAATTGCTAAACTGTTGTCGTTTAAGTATGAATGATTAAAAGAACCCTATAGTAACGAAACAATAAGAGTTCAGTAATATGCAGATCATTTTAGGTTAATTGCTAAACTGCTGTCGTTTAAATATGAATGATTAAAGGAACTACAGTAACGAAACAATAAGAGTTCAGTAATATGCAGATAATTTTAGGTTAATTGCTAAACTGCTGTCGTTTAAATATGAATGATTAAAGGAACTAGGTACAGTAACGAAACAATAAGAGTTCAGTAATATGCAGATAATTTTAGGTTAATTGCTAAACTGTTGTCGTTTAAATATGAATGATTAAAGGAACTACAGTAACGAAACAATAAGAGTTCAGTAATATGCAGATAATTTTAGGTTAATTGCTAAACTGCTGTTGTTTAAATATGAATGATTAAAGGAACTACAGTAACGAAACAATAAGAGTTCAGTAATATGCAGATAATTTTAGGTTAATTGCTAAACTGTTGTCGTTTAAATATAAATGATTAAAGGAACTACAGTAACGAAACAATAAGAGTTCAGTAATATGCTGATAATTTTAGGTTAATTGCTAAACTGCTGTCGTTTAAATATGAATGATTAAAGGAACTACAGTAACGAAACAATAAGAGTTTAGTAATATGCTGATAATTTTAGGTTAATTGCTAAACTGCTGTCGTTTAAATATGAATGATTAAAGGAACTACAGTAACGAAACAATAAGAGTTTAGTAATATGCTGATAATTTTAGGTTAATTGCTAAACTGTTGTCGTTTAAATATGAATGATTAAAGGAACTACAGTAACGAAACAATAAGAGTTCAGTAATATGCAGATAATTTTAGGTTAATTGCTAAACTGCTGTTGTTTAAATATGAATGATTAAATGAACCCTACAGTAACGAAACAATAAGAGTTCAGTAATATGCTGATAATTTTAGGTTAATTGCTAAACTGTTGTCGTTTAAATATGAATGATTAAAGGAACTACAGTAACGAAACAATAAGAGTTCAGTAATATGCAGATAACTTTAGGTTAATTGCTAAACTGCTGTTGTTTAAATATGAATGATTAAATGAACCCTACAGTAACGAAACAATAAGAGTTCAGTAATATGCAGATAATTTTAGGTTAGTTGCTAAACGGCTGCCGTTTAAATGTGAATGATTAAAGGAACTACAGTAACGAAACAATAAGAGTTCAGTAATATGCAGATAATTTTAGGTTAATTGCTAAACTGTTGTCGTTTAAGTATGAATGATTAAAAGAACCCTATAGTAACGAAACAATAAGAGTTCAGTAATATGCAGATAATTTTAGGTTAATTGCTAAACTGCTCTCGTTTAAATATGAATGATTAAAGGAACTACAGTAACGAAACAGTAAGAGTTCAGTAATATGCAGATAATTTTAGGTTAATTGCTAAACTGCTGTCGTTTAAATATGAATGATTAAAGGAACTACAGTAACGAAACAATAGGAGTTCAGTAATATGCAGATAATTTTAGGTTAATTGCTAAACTGCTGTCGTTTAAATATGAATGATTAAAGGAACTAGGTACAGTAACGAAACAATAAGAGTTCAGTAATATGCAGATAATTTTAGGTTAATTGCTAAACTGCTGTCGTTTAAATATGAATGATTAAAGGAACTAGGTACAGTAACGAAACAATAAGAGTTCAGTAATATGCAGATAATTTTAGGTTAATTGCTAAACTGCTGTCGTTTAAATATGAATGATTAAAGGAACTACAGTAACGAAACAATAAGAGTTCAGTAATATGCAGATAATTTTAGGTTAATTGCTAAACTGCTGTCGTTTAAATATGAATGATTAAAGGAACTAGGTACAGTAATGAAACAATAAGAGTTCAGTAATATGCAGATAATTTTAGGTTAATTGCTAAACTGCTGTCGTTTAAATATGAATGATTAAAGGAACTAGGTACAGTAACGAAACAATAAGAGTTCAGTAATATGCAGATAATTTTAGGTTAATTGCTAAACTGCTCTCGTTTAAATATGAATGATTAAAGGAACTACAGTAACGAAACAAAGGGAGTTCAGTAATATGCAGATAATTTTAGGTTAATTGCTAAACTGCTGCCGTTTAAATATGAATGATTAAAGGAACTACAGTAACGAAACAATAAGAGTTCAGTAATATGCAGATATCTTTAGGTTAGTTGCTAAACGGCTGCCGTTTAAATATGAATGATTAAGGGGGTCCGGCCAGTCCTATCTCCGCCATGTTAAATAAGACATATTCATGTACCTTTTTCTCAGAAACCATAATAGATAATGGTCTGAAATTTTTACCACATATTTAGCAATATATTCTACACCTTTAGACATGGCAGTTTCGTATTATTTTATTCGACTTATGAAAAATTAATTTTTTCCTAAACGGTCATTTGTTTATTATGTTTTTGACGTTAATTATTTTTTAATTTTTGAAACTAAGCAAGATATTTAAAAAACCCCATGTCTATTGTTGTGATACATATTGAAAAACATGTAGTAAAAATTTGAGGTCTCTAACTATTATGGTTCCTGAGAAAAAGGAACATAAAGTTGAAAAAACATAACTATCGGAAAACGCAAGATTAGTAGCCTACTTAGTTTTAGTAAGCTGCATAGGAAGGCCCAGCCTCTGCATCAGCTTCTTCCTCCTCCAACTCCAGCCTTCTTTTAGCCAAGGTTGCCTTCTTCTTGGTGTTGATATTTTTCAACAACTCTTCACGCTCCTTTTCAGCTCTACGGATCCGTTCGTTGTCAATCCTCGACATAGCTTTTACACAGTATTTTCCTGGTTTCAAGCCTAACGCTTCTAGTGTATGGCATTTGGATATTGCACCATCATTAAAACTTGACACAGCATATGCTACTCCTAACTTTAGAGTTTTTATTCCCACAAACACTATCTTTGGTAGTCTGGACCATATCACTCCATTCACAGACTCGTTCGGGTTTGAGTTTTCCCGTGAAGGCACTTTCTCAAGAGGTGTGGCTCTGATAAGTTAATAAAAATTGGTTTGATCACTTCCATTACCACTAAAGGAATATGAAAATGTTCTCCATGATGGTGAGGTTCTTTGTTAGCCTCAACACTCCTAAACTTACACCAACTTTCTTTACCGGCAGGGCATAGACCGTGAATAGGCTGCTCGTCACTCGATGCAAGATGGTACCATTCAGCCCAAACATCCCGTCTGATACTCTCTAATGTTGCATTAGGACCTGCATTTCTTTTTATTGCTAAGTGGTAATAATTAGTGATTTGCTTCATTATAACAAATACACAGCACAACTCTCAAATTTATAACTTATAAAAACTTACTTCGCACTACTTCACAATCACAAATATAAATTACCTAGGTTACATGTTTGTTTACATAAAACATAAACATACAATCCAACAATAATTCCATCTGCTGAAAAAAAACAGCTGCATTCATGATGTTACACTAACTACTTCTACTAACCCAACAGAAACAAATATAATTCTAACAGAGGTTTTTGCTGTACTATAAGAAATGTTGCTTGCTTGAATGCCACAAAGTTTCCTTAAGTGAAGCGAAACATACATTTTAAAAATATTTTTTACGTATGCTTCCTCTTATATGTACCCCACTTATTATATATCAAATTAAACAGAAAAGAACATAGAATAAATAAATTAAAAAAAAAAAAAAAATTAAAAAATTAAAAAAATTACTGGCCCGACCCCCTTAAAGGAACTACAGTAACGAAACAATAAGAGTTCAGTAATATGCAGATAATTTTAGGTTAATTGCTAAACTGTTGTCGTTTAAATATGAATGATTAAAGGAACTACAGTAACGAAACAATAAGAGTTCAGTAATATGAAGATAATTTTAGGTTAATTGCTAAACTGCTGTCGTTTAAATATGAATGATTAAAGGAACTAGGTACAGTAACGAAACAATAAGAGTTCAGTAATATGCAGATAATTTTAGGTTAAATGCTAAACTGCTGTCGTTTAAATATGTATGATTAAAGGAACTACATTAACGAAACAATAAGAGTTCAGTAATATGCAGATAATTTTAGGTTAGAGCTAAACTGCTGTCGTTAAAATATGAATGATTAAAGGAACTACAGTAACGAAACCATAAGAGTTCAGTAATATGCAGATAATTTTAGGTTAATTGCTAAACTGCTGTCGTTTAAATATGAATGATTAAAGGTACTAGGTACAGTAACGATAGAATAAGAGTTCAGTAATATGCAGATAATTTTAGGTTAATTGCTAAACTGCTGTCGTTTAAATATGAATGATTAAAGGAACTAGGTACAGTAACGAAACAATAAGAGTTCAGTAATATGCAGATAATTTTAGGTTAATTGCTAAACTGCTGTCGTTTAAATATGAATGATTAAAGGAACTACAGTAACAAAACAATAAGAGTTCAGTAATATGCAGATAATTTTAGGTTAATTGCTAAACTGCTGCCGTTTAATTATGAATGATTAAAGGAACTACAGTAACGAAACAATAAGAGTTAAGTAATATGCAGATAATTTTAGGTTAATTGCTAAACTGCTGTCGTTTAAATATGAATGATTAAAGGGACTACAGTAACGAAACAATAAGAGTTCAGTAATATGCAGATAATTTTAGGTTAATTTCTAAACTGTTGTCGTTTAAATATGAATGATTAAAGGAACTACAGTAACGAAACAAAAAGAGTTCAGTAATATGAAGATAATATTAGGTTAATTGCTAAACTGCTGTCGTTTAAATATGAATGATTAAAGGAACTAGGTACAGTAACGAAACAATAAGAGTTCAGTAATATGCAGATAATTTTAGGTTAATTGCTAAACTGCTGTCGTTTAAATATGAATGATTAAAGGAACTAGGTACAGTAACGAAACAATAAGAGTTCAGTAATATGCAGATAATTTTAGGTTAATTGCTAAACTGCTGTCGTTTAAATATGAATGATTAAAGGAACTACAGTAACGAAACAATAAGAGTTCAGTAATATGCAGATAATTTTAGGTTAATTGCTAAACTGCTGTCGTTTAAATATGAATGATTAAAGGAACTAGGTACAGTAATGAAACAATAAGAGTTCAGTAATATGCAGATAATTTTAGGTTAATTGCTAAACTGCTGTCGTTTAAATATGAATGATTAAAGGAACTAGGTACAGTAACGAAACAATAAGAGTTCAGTAATATGCAGATAATTTTAGGTTAATTGCTAAACTGCTCTCGTTTAAATATGAATGATTAAAGGAACTACAGTAACGAAACAAAGGGAGTTCAGTAATATGCAGATAATTTTAGGTTAATTGCTAAACTGCTGCCGTTTAAATATGAATGATTAAAGGAACTACAGTAACGAAACAATAAGAGTTCAGTAATATGCAGATATCTTTAGGTTAGTTGCTAAACGGCTGCCGTTTAAATATGAATGATTAAAGGAACTACAGTAACGAAACAATAAGAGTTCAGTAATATGCAGATAATTTTAGGTTAATTGCTAAACTGTTGTCGTTTAAATATGAATGATTAAAGGAACTACAGTAACGAAACAATAAGAGTTCAGTAATATGAAGATAATTTTAGGTTAATTGCTAAACTGCTGTCGTTTAAATATGAATGATTAAAGGAACTAGGTACAGTAACGAAACAATAAGAGTTCAGTAATATGCAGATAATTTTAGGTTAAATGCTAAACTGCTGTCGTTTAAATATGTATGATTAAAGGAACTACATTAACGAAACAATAAGAGTTCAGTAATATGCAGATTATTTTAGGTTAGAGCTAAACTGCTGTCGTTAAAATATGAATGATTAAAGGAACTACAGTAACGAAACCATAAGAGTTCAGTAATATGCAGATAATTTTAGGTTAATTGCTAAACTGCTGTCGTTTAAATATGAATGATTAAAGGTACTAGGTACAGTAACGATAGAATAAGAGTTCAGTAATATGCAGATAATTTTAGGTTAATTGCTAAACTGCTGTCGTTTAAATATGAATGATTAAAGGAACTAGGTACAGTAACGAAACAATAAGAGTTCAGTAATATGCAGATAATTTTAGGTTAATTGCTAAACTGCTGTCGTTTAAATATGAATGATTAAAGGAACTACAGTAACAAAACAATAAGAGTTCAGTAATATGCAGATAATTTTAGGTTAATTGCTAAACTGCTGCCGTTTAATTATGAATGATTAAAGGAACTACAGTAACGAAACAATAAGAGTTAAGTAATATGCAGATAATTTTAGGTTAATTGCTAAACTGCTGTCGTTTAAATATGAATGATTAAAGGGACTACAGTAACGAAACAATAAGAGTTCAGTAATATGCAGATAATTTTAGGTTAATTTCTAAACTGTTGTCGTTTAAATATGAATGATTAAAGGAACTACAGTAACGAAACAAAAAGAGTTCAGTAATATGCAGATAATTTTAGGTCAATGGCTAAACTGCTGTCGTTTAAATATGAATGATTAAAGGAACTACAGTAACGAAACAATAAGAGTTCAGTAATATGCAGATAATTTTAGGTTAATTGCTAAACTGCTGTCGTTTAAATATGAATGATTAAAGGAACTACAGTAACGAAACAATAAGAGTTCAGTAATATGCAGATAATTTTAGGTTAATTGCTAAACTGCTGTTGTTTAAATATGAATGATTAAAGGAACTACAGTAACGAAACAATAAGAGTTCAGTAATATGCAGATAATTTTAGGTTAATTGCTAAACTGCTGCCGTTTAAATATGAATGATTAAAGGAACTACAGTAACGAAACAATAAGAGTTCAGTAATATGCAGATAATTATAGGTTAATTGCTAAACTGCTGTCGTTTAAATATTAATGATTAAAGGAACTACAGTAACGAAACAATAAGAGTTCAGTAATATGCAGATAATTTTAGGTTAATTGCTAAACTGCTGCCGTTTAAATATGAATGATTAAAGGAACTACAGTAACGATACAATAAGAGTTCAGTAATATGCAGATTATTTTAGGTTAATTGCTAAACTGCTGTCGTTTAAATATGAATGATTAAAGGAACTACAGTAACGAAACAATAAGAGTTCAGTAATATGCAGATAATTTTAGGTTAATTGCTAAACTGCTGTCGTTTAAATATGAATGATTAAAGGAACTACAGTAACGAAACAATAAGAGTTCAGTAATATGCAGATAATTTTAGGTTAATTGCTAAACTGCTGTTGTTTAAATATGAATGATTAAAGGAACTACAGTAACGAAACAATAAGAGTTCAGTAATATGTATATAATTTTAGGTTAATTGCTAAACTACAGTCGTTTAAATATGAATGATTAAAGGAACTACAGTAACGAAACAGTAAGAGTTCAGTAATATGCAGATAATTTTAGGTTAATTGCTAAACTGCTGTCGTTTAAATATGTATGATTAAAAGAACCCTACAGTAACGAAACAATAAGAGTTCAGTAATATGCAGATAATTTTAGGTTAATTGCTAAACTGCTGTCGTTTAAATATGAATGATTAAAGGAACTACAGTAACGAAACAATAAGAGTTCAGTAATATGCAGATAATTTTAGGTTAATTGCTAAACTGCTGTCGTTTAAATATGAATGATTAAAGGAACTACAGTAACGAAACAATAAGAGTTCAGTAATATGCAGATAATTTTAGGTTAATTGCTAAACTGCTGTCGTTTAAATATGAATGATTAAAGGAACTACAGTAACGAAACAATAAGAGTTCAGTAATATGCAGATAATTTTAGGTTAATTGCTAAACTGCTGTCGTTTAAATATGAATGATTAAAGGAACTACAGTAACGAAACAATAAGAGTTCAGTAATATGCAGATAATTTTAGGTTAATTGCTAAACTGCTGTCGTTTAAATATGAATGATTAAAGGAACTAGGTACAGTAACGAAACAATAAGAGTTCAGTAATATGCAGATAATTTTAGGTTAATTGCTAAACTGCTGTCGTTTAAATATGAATGATTAAAGGAACTACAGTAACAAAACAATAAGAGTTCAGTAATATGCAGATAATTTTAGGTTAATTGCTAAACTGCTGCCGTTTAATTATGAATGATTAAAGGAACTACAGTAACGAAACAATAAGAGTTAAGTAATATGCAGATAATTTTAGGTTAATTGCTAAACTGCTGTCGTTTAAATATGAATGATTAAAGGGACTACAGTAACGAAACAATAAGAGTTCAGTAATATGCAGATAATTTTAGGTTAATTTCTAAACTGTTGTCGTTTAAATATGAATGATTAAAGGAACTACAGTAACGAAACAAAAAGAGTTCAGTAATATGAAGATAATATTAGGTTAATTGCTAAACTGCTGTCGTTTAAATATGAATGATTAAAGGAACTAGGTACAGTAACGAAACAATAAGAGTTCAGTAATATGCAGATAATTTTAGGTTAATTGCTAAACTGCTGTCGTTTAAATATGAATGATTAAAGGAACTAGGTACAGTAACGAAACAATAAGAGTTCAGTAATATGCAGATAATTTTAGGTTAATTGCTAAACTGCTGTCGTTTAAATATGAATGATTAAAGGAACTACAGTAACGAAACAATAAGAGTTCAGTAATATGCAGATAATTTTAGGTTAATTGCTAAACTGCTGTCGTTTAAATATGAATGATTAAAGGAACTAGGTACAGTAATGAAACAATAAGAGTTCAGTAATATGCAGATAATTTTAGGTTAATTGCTAAACTGCTGTCGTTTAAATATGAATGATTAAAGGAACTAGGTACAGTAACGAAACAATAAGAGTTCAGTAATATGCAGATAATTTTAGGTTAATTGCTAAACTGCTCTCGTTTAAATATGAATGATTAAAGGAACTACAGTAACGAAACAAAGGGAGTTCAGTAATATGCAGATAATTTTAGGTTAATTGCTAAACTGCTGCCGTTTAAATATGAATGATTAAAGGAACTACAGTAACGAAACAATAAGAGTTCAGTAATATGCAGATATCTTTAGGTTAGTTGCTAAACGGCTGCCGTTTAAATATGAATGATTAAAGGAACTACAGTAACGAAACAATAAGAGTTCAGTAATATGCAGATAATTTTAGGTTAATTGCTAAACTGTTGTCGTTTAAATATGAATGATTAAAGGAACTACAGTAACGAAACAATAAGAGTTCAGTAATATGAAGATAATTTTAGGTTAATTGCTAAACTGCTGTCGTTTAAATATGAATGATTAAAGGAACTAGGTACAGTAACGAAACAATAAGAGTTCAGTAATATGCAGATAATTTTAGGTTAAATGCTAAACTGCTGTCGTTTAAATATGTATGATTAAAGGAACTACATTAACGAAACAATAAGAGTTCAGTAATATGCAGATTATTTTAGGTTAGAGCTAAACTGCTGTCGTTAAAATATGAATGATTAAAGGAACTACAGTAACGAAACCATAAGAGTTCAGTAATATGCAGATAATTTTAGGTTAATTGCTAAACTGCTGTCGTTTAAATATGAATGATTAAAGGTACTAGGTACAGTAACGATAGAATAAGAGTTCAGTAATATGCAGATAATTTTAGGTTAATTGCTAAACTGCTGTCGTTTAAATATGAATGATTAAAGGAACTAGGTACAGTAACGAAACAATAAGAGTTCAGTAATATGCAGATAATTTTAGGTTAATTGCTAAACTGCTGTCGTTTAAATATGAATGATTAAAGGAACTACAGTAACAAAACAATAAGAGTTCAGTAATATGCAGATAATTTTAGGTTAATTGCTAAACTGCTGCCGTTTAATTATGAATGATTAAAGGAACTACAGTAACGAAACAATAAGAGTTAAGTAATATGCAGATAATTTTAGGTTAATTGCTAAACTGCTGTCGTTTAAATATGAATGATTAAAGGGACTACAGTAACGAAACAATAAGAGTTCAGTAATATGCAGATAATTTTAGGTTAATTTCTAAACTGTTGTCGTTTAAATATGAATGATTAAAGGAACTACAGTAACGAAACAAAAAGAGTTCAGTAATATGCAGATAATTTTAGGTCAATGGCTAAACTGCTGTCGTTTAAATATGAATGATTAAAGGAACTACAGTAACGAAACAATAAGAGTTCAGTAATATGCAGATAATTTTAGGTTAATTGCTAAACTGCTGTCGTTTAAATATGAATGATTAAAGGAACTACAGTAACGAAACAATAAGAGTTCAGTAATATGCAGATAATTTTAGGTTAATTGCTAAACTGCTGTTGTTTAAATATGAATGATTAAAGGAACTACAGTAACGAAACAATAAGAGTTCAGTAATATGCAGATAATTTTAGGTTAATTGCTAAACTGCTGCCGTTTAAATATGAATGATTAAAGGAACTACAGTAACGAAACAATAAGAGTTCAGTAATATGCAGATAATTATAGGTTAATTGCTAAACTGCTGTCGTTTAAATATTAATGATTAAAGGAACTACAGTAACGAAACAATAAGAGTTCAGTAATATGCAGATAATTTTAGGTTAATTGCTAAACTGCTGCCGTTTAAATATGAATGATTAAAGGAACTACAGTAACGATACAATAAGAGTTCAGTAATATGCAGATTATTTTAGGTTAATTGCTAAACTGCTGTCGTTTAAATATGAATGATTAAAGGAACTACAGTAACGAAACAATAAGAGTTCAGTAATATGCAGATAATTTTAGGTTAATTGCTAAACTGCTGTCGTTTAAATATGAATGATTAAAGGAACTACAGTAACGAAACAATAAGAGTTCAGTAATATGCAGATAATTTTAGGTTAATTGCTAAACTGCTGTTGTTTAAATATGAATGATTAAAGGAACTACAGTAACGAAACAATAAGAGTTCAGTAATATGTATATAATTTTAGGTTAATTGCTAAACTACAGTCGTTTAAATATGAATGATTAAAGGAACTACAGTAACGAAACAGTAAGAGTTCAGTAATATGCAGATAATTTTAGGTTAATTGCTAAACTGCTGTCGTTTAAATATGTATGATTAAAAGAACCCTACAGTAACGAAACAATAAGAGTTCAGTAATATGCAGATAATTTTAGGTTAATTGCTAAACTGCTGTCGTTTAAATATGAATGATTAAAGGAACTACAGTAACGAAACAATAAGAGTTCAGTAATATGCAGATAATTTTAGGTTAATTGCTAAACTGCTGTCGTTTAAATATGAATGATTAAAGGAACTACAGTAACGAAACAATAAGAGTTCAGTAATATGCAGATAATTTTAGGTTAATTGCTAAACTGCAGTCGTTTAAATATGAATGATTAAAGGAACTACAGTAACGAAACAATAAGAGTTCAGTAATATGCAGATAATTTTAGGTTAATTGCTAAACTGCTGTCGTTTAAATATGAATGATTAAAGGAACTACAGTAACGAAACAGTAAGAGTTCAGTAATATGAAGATAATTTTAGGTTAATTGCTAAACTGCTGTCGTTTAAATATGAATGATTAAAGGAACTACAGTAACAAAACAATAAGAGTTCAGTTATATGCAGATAATTTTAGGTTAATTGCTAAACTGCTGTCGTTTAAATATGAATGATTAAAGGAACTACAGTAACGAAACAATAAGAGTTCAGTAATATGCAGATAATTTTAGGTTAATTGCTAAACTGCTGTCGTTTAAATATGAATGATTAAAGGAACTACAGTAACGAAACAGTAAGAGTTCAGTAATATGAAGATAATTTTAGGTTAATTGCTAAACTGCTGTCGTTTTAATATGAATGATTAAAGGAACTACAGTAACGAAACAATAAGAGTTCAGTAATATGCAGATAATTTTAGGGTAATTGCTAAACTGCTGTCGTTTAAATATGTATGATTAAAAGAACCCTACAGTAACGAAACAATAAGAGTTCAGTAATATGCAGATAATTTTAGGTTAATTGCTAAACTGCTGTCGTTTAAATATGAATGATTAAAGGAACTACAGTAACGAAACAATAAGAGTTCAGTAATATGCAGATAATTTTAGGTTAATTGCTAAACTGCAGTCGTTTAAATATGAATGATTAAAGGAACTAGGTACAGTAACGAAACAATAAGAGTTCGGTAATATGCAGATAATTTTAGGTTAATTGCTAAACTGCTGTAGTTTAAATATGAATGATTAAAGGAACCCTGCAGTAACGAAACAATAAGAGTTCAGTAATATGCAGATAATTTTAGGTTAATTGCGAAAACTGCTGTCGTTTAAATATGAATGATTAAAGGAACCCTACAGTAACGAAACAATAAGAGTTCAGTAATATGCAGATAATTTTAGGTTAATTGCTAAACTGCTGTCGTTTAAATATGAATGATTAAAGGAACCCTACAGTAACGAAACAATAAGAGTTCAGTAATATGCAGATAATTATAGGTTTATTGCTAAACTGCTGTAGTTTAAATATGAATGATTAAAGGAACCCTGCAGTAACGAAACAATAAGAGTTCAGTAATATGCAGATAATTTTAGGTTAATTGCGAAAACTGCTGTCGTTTAAATATGAATGATTAAAGGAACCCTACAGTAACGAAACAATAAGAGTTCAGTAATATGCAGATAATTTTAGGTTAATTGCTAAACTGCTGTCGTTTAAATATGAATGATTAAAGGAACCCTACAGTAACGAAACAATAAGAGTTCAGTAATATGCAGATAATTATAGGTTTATTGCTAAACTGCTGTCGTTTAAATATGAATGATTAAAGGAACTACAGTAACGAAACAATAAGAGTTCAGTAATATGCAGATAATTTTAGGTTAATTGCTAAACTGCTGTCGTTTAAATATGTATGATTAAAGGAACTACAGTAACGAAACAATAAGAGTTCAGTAATATGCAGATAATTTTAGGTTAATTGCTAAACTGCTGTCGTTTAAATATGTATGATTAAAGAACCCTACAGTAACGAAACAATAAGAGTTCAGTAATATGCAGATAATTTTAGGTTAATTGCTAAACTGCTGTCGTTTAAATATGTATGATTAAAGGAACTACAGTAACGAAACAGTAAGAGTTCAGTAATATGCAGATAATTTTAGGTTAATTGCTAAACTGCTGTCGTTTAAATATGTATGATTAAAGGAACTACAGTAACGAAACAGTAAGAGTTCAGTAATATGCAGATAATTTTAGGTTAATTGCTAAACTGCTGTCGTTTAAATATGTATGATTAAAGGAACTACAGTAACGAAACAGTAAGAGTTCAGTAATATGCAGATAATTTTAGGTTAATTGCTAAACTGCTGTCGTTTAAATATGTATGATTAAAGGAACTAGAGTAACGAAACAGTAAGAGTTCAGTAATATGCAGATAATTTTAGGTTAATTGCTAAACTGCTGTCGTTTAAATATGTATGATTAAAGGAACTACAGTAACGAAACAATAAGAGTTCAGTAATATGCAGATAATTTTAGGTTAATTGCTAAACTGCTGTCGTTTAAATATGAATGATTAAAGGAACCCTACAGTAACGAAACAATAAGAGTTCAGTAATATGCAGATAATTTTAGGTTAATTGCTAAAACTGCTGTCGTTTAAATATGAATGATTAAAGGAACCCTACAGTAACGAAATAATAAGAGTTCAGTAATATGCAGATAATTTTAGGTTAATTGCTAAACTGCTGTCGTTTAAATATGAATGATTAAAGGAACCCTACAGTAACGAAACAATAAGAGTTCAGTAATATGCAGATAATTTTAGGTTAATTGCTAAACTGCTGTCGTTTAAATATGAATGATTAAAGGAACTACAGTAACGAAACAATAAGAGTTCAGTAATATGCAGATAATTTTAGGTTAATTGCTAAACTGTTGTCGTTTAAATATGAATGATTAAAGGAACTACAGTAACGAAACAATAAGAGTTCAGTAATATGCTGATAATTTTAGGTTAATTGCTAAACTGCTGTCGTTTAAATATGAATGATTAAAGGAACTACAGTAACGAAACAATAAGAGTTTAGTAATATGCTGATAATTTTAGGTTAATTGCTAAACTGCTGTCGTTTAAATATGAATGATTAAAGGAACTACAGTAACGAAACAATAAGAGTTTAGTAATATGCTGATAATTTTAGGTTAATTGCTAAACTGTTGTCGTTTAAATATGAATGATTAAAGGAACTACAGTAACGAAACAATAAGAGTTCAGTAATATGCAGATAATTTTAGGTTAATTGCTAAACTGCTGTTGTTTAAATATGAATGATTAAATGAACCCTACAGTAACGAAACAATAAAAGTTCAGTAATATGCTGATAATTTATGGTTAATTGCTAAACTGTTGTCGTTTAAATATGAATGATTAAAGGAACTACAGTAACGAAACAATAAGAGTTCAGTAATATGCAGATAATTTTAGGTTAATTGCTAAACTGCTGTTGTTTAAATATGAATGATTAAATGAACCCTACAGTAACGAAACAATAAGAGTTCAGTAATATGCAGATAATTTTAGGTTAGTTGCTAAACGGCTGCCGTTTAAATGTGAATGATTAAAGGAACTACAGTAACGAAACAATAAGAGTTCAGTAATATGCAGATAATTTTAGGTTAATTGCTAAACTGCTGTCGTTTAAATATGTATGATTAAAGGAACTACAGTTACGAAACAGTAAGAGTTCAGTAATATGCAGATAATTTTAGGTTAATTGCTAAACTGCTGTCGTTTAAATATGTATGATTAAAGGAACTACAGTAACGAAACAGTAAGAGTTCAGTAATATGCAGATAATTTTAGGTTAATTGCTAAACTGCTGTCGTTTAAATATGTATGATTAAAGGAACTACAGTAACGAAACAATAAGAGTTCAGTAATATGCAGATAATTTTAGGTTAATTGCTAAACTGCTGTCGTTTAAATATGAATGATTAAAAGAACCCTATAGTAACGAAACAATAAGAGTTCAGTAATATGCAGATAATTTTAGGTTAATTGCTAAACTGCTGTCGTTTAAATATGAATGATTAAAAGAACCCTATAGTAACGAAACAATAAGAGTTCAGTAATATGCAGATAATTTTAGGTTAAATGCTAAACTGCTGTCGTTTAAATATGAATGATTAAAAGAACCCTATAGTAACGAAACAATAAGAGTTCAGTAATATGCAGATAATTTTAGGTTAATTGCTAAACTGCTGTCGTTTAAATATGAATGATTAAAAGAACCCTATAGTAACGAAACAATAAGAGTTCAGTAATATGCAGATAATTTTAGGTTAATTGCTAAACTGCTGTCGTTTAAATATGAATGATTAAAAGAACCCTATAGTAACGAAACAATAAGAGTTCAATAATATGCAGATAATTTTAGGTTAATTGCTAAACTGCTGCCGTTTAAATATGAATGATTAAAAGAACCCTACAGTAACGAAACAATAAGAGTTCAGTAATATGCAGATAATTTTAGGTTAATTGCTAAACTGCTGTCGTTTAAATATGAATGATTAAAGGAACTACAGTAACGAAACAATAAGAGTTCAGTAATATGCAGATAATTTTAGGTTAATTGTTAAACTGCTGTCGTTTAAATATGTATGATTAAAAGAACCCTACAGTAACGAAACAATAAGAGTTCAGTAATATGCAGATAATTTTAGGTTAATTGCTAAACTGCTGCCGTTTAAATATGAATGATTAAAGGAACTACAGTAACGAAGCAATAAGAGTTCAGTAATATGCAGATAATTTTAGGTTAATTGCTAAACTGCTGTCGTTTAAATATGAATGATTAAAGGAACTACAGTAACGAAACAATAAGAGTTCAGTAATATGCAGATAATTTTAGGTTAATTGCTAAACTGCTGTCGTTTAAATATGTATGATTAAAGGAACTACAGTAACGAAACAATAAGAGTTCAGTAATATGCAGATAATTTTAGGTTAATTGCTAAACTGCTGTCGTTTAAATATGAATGATTAAAGGAACTACAGTAACGAAACAATAAGAGTTCAGTAATAAGCAGATAATTTTAGGTTAATTGCTAAACTGCTGTCGTTTAAATATGTATGATTAAAGGAACTACAGTAACGAAACAGTAAGAGTTCAGTAATATGCAGATAATTTTAGGTTAATTGCTAAACTGCTGTCGTTTAAATATGAATGATTAAAAGAACCATATAGTAACGAAACAATAAGAGTTCAGTAATATGCAGATAATTTTAGGTTAATTGCTAAACTGCTGTCGTTTAAATATGAATGATTAAAAGAACCCTATAGTAACGAAACAATAAGAGTTCAGTAATATGCAGATAATTTTAGGTTAATTGCTAAACTGCTGTCGTTTAAATATGAATGATTAAAAGAACCCTATAGTAACGAAACAATAAGAGTTCAGTAATATGCAGATAATTTTAGGTTAATTGCTAAACTGCTGTCGTTTAAATATGAATGATTAAAAGAACCCTACAGTAACGAAACAATAAGAGTTCAGTAATATGCAGATAATTTTAGGTTAATTGCTAAACTGTTGTCGTTTAAATATGAATGATTAAAGGAACTACAGTAACGAAACAATAAGAGTTCAGTAATATGCGGATAATTTTAGGTTAATTGCTAAACTGCTGTCGTTTAAATATGTATGATTAAAGGAACTACAGTAACGAAACAATAAGAGTTCAGTAATATGCAGATAATTTTAGGTTAATTGCTAAACTGCTGTCGTTTAAATATGTATGATTAAAAGAACCCTACAGTAACGAAACAATAAGAGTTCAGTAATATGCAGATAATTTTAGGTTAATTGCTAAACTGTTGTCGTTTAAATATGAATGATTAAAGGAACTACAGTAACGAAACAATAAGAGTTCAGTAATATGCAGATAATTTTAGGTTAATTGCTAAACTGCTGTCGTTTAAATATGAATGATTAAAGGAACTACAGTAACGAAACAATAAGAGTTCAGTAATATGCAGATAATTTTAGGTTAATTGCTAAACTGTTGTCGTTTAAATATGAATGATTAAAGGAACTACAGTAACGAAACAATAAGAGTTCACTAATATGCAGATAATTTTAGGTTAATTGCTAAACTGCTGTCGTTTAAATATGTATGATTAAAGGAACTACAGTAACGAAACAATAAGAGTTCAGTAATATGCAGATAATTTTAGGTTAATTGCTAAACTGCTGTCGTTTAAATATGTATGATTAAAAGAACCCTACAGTAACGAAACAATAAGAGTTCAGTAATATGCAGATAATTTTAGGTTAATTGCTAAACTGTTGTCGTTTAAATATGAATGATTAAAGGAACTACAGTAACGAAACAATAAGAGTTCAGTAATATGCAGATAATTTTAGGTTAATTGCTAAACTGCTGTCGTTTAAATATGAATGATTAAAGGAACTACAGTAACGAAACAATAAGAGTTCAGTAATATGCAGATAATTTTAGGTTAATTGCTAAACTGCTGTCGTTTAAATATGAATGATTAAAGGAACTACAGTAACGAAACAATAAGAGTTCAGTAATATGCAGATAATTTTAGGTTAATTGCTAAACTGATGTCGTTTAAATATGTATGATTAAAGGAACTACAGTAACGAAACAATAAGAGTTCAGTAATATGCAGATAATTTTAGGTTAATTGCTAAACTGCTGTCGTTTAAATATGTATGATTAAAAGAACCCTACAGTAACGAAACAATAAGAGTTCAGTAATATGCAGATAATTTTAGGTTAATTGCTAAACTGTTGTCGTTTAAATATGAATGATTAAAGGAACTACAGTAACGAAACAATAAGAGTTCAGTAATATGCAGATAATTTTAGGTTAATTGCTAAACTGCTGTCGTTTAAATATGAATGATTAAAGGAACTACAGTAACGAAACAATAAGAGTTCAGTAATATGCAGATAATTTTAGGTTAATTGCTAAACTGTTGTCGTTTAAATATGAATGATTAAAGGAACTACAGTAACGAAACAATAAGAGTTCAGTAATATGCAGATAATTTTAGGTTAATTGCTAAACTGCTGTCGTTTAAATATGTATGATTAAAGGAACTACAGTAACGAAACAATAAGAGTTCAGTAATATGCAGATAATTTTAGGTTAATTGCTAAACTGCTGTCGTTTAAATATGTATGATTAAAAGAACCCTACAGTAACGAAACAATAAGAGTTCAGTAATATGCAGATAATTTTAGGTTAATTGCTAAACTGTTGTCGTTTAAATATGAATGATTAAAGGAACTACAGTAACGAAACAATAAGAGTTCAGTAATATGCAGATAATTTTAGGTTAATTGCTAAACTGCTGTCGTTTAAATATGAATGATTAAAGGAACTACAGTAACGAAACAATAAGAGTTCAGTAATATGCAGATAATTTTAGGTTAATTGCTAAACTGATGTCGTTTAAATATGTATGATTAAAGGAACTACAGTAACGAAACAATAAGAGTTCAGTAATATGCAGATAATTTTAGGTTAATTGCTAAACTGCTGTCGTTTAAATATGAATGATTAAAGGAACTACAGTAACGAAACAATAAGAGTTCAGTAATATGCAGATAATTTTAGGTTAATTGCTAAACTGCTGTCGTTTAAATATGTATGATTAAAGGAACTACAGTAACGAAACAATAAGAGTTCAGTAATATGCAGATAATTTTAGGTTAATTGCTAAACTGCTGTCGTTTAAATATGTATGATTAAAAGAACCCTACAGTAACGAAACAATAAGAGTTCAGTAATATGCAGATAATTTTAGGTTAATTGCTAAACTGCTGTCGTTTAAATATGTATGATTAAAAGAACCCTACAGTAACGAAACAATAAGAGTTCAGTAATATGCAGATAATTTTAGGTTAATTGCTAAACTGCTGTCGTTTAAATATGTATGATTAAAGGAACTACAGTAACGAAACAATAAGAGTTCAGTAATATGCAGATAATTTTAGGTTAATTGCTAAACTGCTGTCGTTTAAATATGTATGATTAAAAGAACCCTACAGTAACGAAACAATAAGAGTTCAGTAATATGCAGATAATTTTAGGTTAATTGCTAAACTGCTGTCGTTTAAATATGTATGATTAAAGGAACTACAGTAACGAAACAATAAGAGTTCAGTAATATGCAGATAATTTTAGGTTAATTGCTAAACTGCTGTCGTTTAAATATGAATGATTAAAGGAACTACAGTAACGAAACAATAAGAGTTCAGTAATATGCAGATAATTTTAGGTTAATTGCTAAACTGCTGTTGTTTAAATATGAATGATTAAAGGAACTACAGTAACGAAACAATAAGAGTTCAGTAATATGCAGATAATTTTAGGTTAATTGCTAAACTGTTGTCGTTTAAATATGAATGATTAAAGGAACTACAGTAACGAAACAATAAGAGTTCAGTAATATGCAGATAATTTTAGGTTAATTGCTAAACTGCTGTCGTTTAAATATGTATGAATAAAGGAACTACAGTAACGAAACAATAAGAGTTCAGTAATATGCAGATAATTTTAGGTTAATTGCTAAACTGCTGTCGTTTAAATATGTATGATTAAAAGAACCCTACAGTAACGAAACAATAAGAGTTCAGTAATATGCAGATAATTTTAGGTTAATTGCTAAACTGCTGTCGTTTAAATATGTATGATTAAAAGAACCCTACAGTAACGAAACAATAAGAGTTCAGTAATATGCAGATAATTTTAGGTTAATTGCTAAACTGCTGTCGTTTAAATATGTATGATTAAAAGAACCCTACAGTAACGAAACAATAAGAGTTCAGTAATATGCAGATAATTTTAGGTTAATTGCTAAACTGCTGTCGTTTAAATATGTATGATTAAAGGAACTACAGTAACGAAACAATAAGAGTTCAGTAATATGCAGATAATTTTAGGTTAATTGCTAAACTGCTGTCGTTTAAATATGTATGATTAAAAGAACCCTACAGTAACGAAACAATAAGAGTTCAGTAATATGCAGATAATTTTAGGTTAATTGCTAAACTGCTGTCGTTTAAATATGTATGATTAAAGGAACTACAGTAACGAAACAATAAGAGTTCAGTAATATGCAGATAATTTTAGGTTATTTGCTAAACTGCTGTCGTTTAAATATGAATGATTAAAGGAACTACAGTAACGAAACAATAAGAGTTCAGTAATATGCAGATAATTTTAGGTTAATTGCTAAACTGCTGTTGTTTAAATATGAATGATTAAAGGAACTACAGTAACGAAACAATAAGAGTTCAGTAATATGCAGATAATTTTAGGTTAATTGCTAAACTGTTGTCGTTTAAATATGAATGATTAAAGGAACTACAGTAACGAAACAATAAGAGTTCAGTAATATGCAGATAATTTTAGGTTAATTGCTAAACTGCTGTCGTTTAAATATGTATGAATAAAGGAACTACAGTAACGAAACAATAAGAGTTCAGTAATATGCAGATAATTTTAGGTTAATTGCTAAACTGCTGTCGTTTAAATATGTATGATTAAAAGAACCCTACAGTAACGAAACAATAAGAGTTCAGTAATATGCAGATAATTTTAGGTTAATTGCTAAACTGCTGTCGTTTAAATATGTATGATTAAAAGAACCCTACAGTAACGAAACAATAAGAGTTCAGTAATATGCAGATAATTTTAGGTTAATTGCTAAACTGCTGTCGTTTAAATATGTATGATTAAAGGAACTACAGTAACGAAACAATAAGAGTTCAGTAATATGCAGATAATTTTAGGTTAATTGCTAAACTGCTGTCGTTTAAATATGTATGATTAAAGGAACTACAGTAACGAAACAATAAGAGTTCAGTAATATGCAGATAATTTTAGGTTAATTGCTAAACTGCTGTCGTTTAAATATGTATGATTAAAGGAACTACAGTAACGAAACAATAAGAGTTCAGTAATATGCAGATAATTTTAGGTTAATTGCTAAACTGCTGTCGTTTAAATATGTATGATTAACGGAACCCTACAGTAACGAAACAATAAGAGTTCAGTAATATGCAGATAATTTTAGGTTAATTGCTAAACTGCTGTCGTTTAAATATGAATGATTAAAGGAACCCTACAGTAACGAAACAATAAGAGTTCAGTAATATGCAGATAATTTTAGGTTAATTGCTAAAACTGCTGTCGTTTAAATATGAATGATTAAAGGAACCCTACAGTAACGAAACAATAAGAGTTCAGTAATATGCAGATAATTTTAGGTTAATTGCTAAACTGCTGTCGTTTAAATATGAATGATTAAAGGAACCCTACAGTAACGAAACAATAAGAGTTCAGTAATATGCAGATAATTTTAGGTTAATTGCTAAACTGCTGTCGTTTAAATATGAATGATTAAAGGAACTACAGTAACGAAACAATAAGAGTTCAGTAATATGCAGATAATTTTAGGTTAATTGCTAAACTGTTGTCGTTTAAATATGAATGATTAAAGGAACTACAGTAACGAAACAATAAGAGTTCAGTAATATGCAGATAATTTTAGGTTAATTGCTAAACTGCTGTCGTTTAAATATGTATGAATAAAGGAACTACAGTAACGAAACAATAAGAGTTCAGTAATATGCAGATAATTTTAGGTTAATTGCTAAACTGTTGTCGTTTAAATATGTATGATTAAAAGAACCCTACAGTAACGAAACAATAAGAGTTCAGTAATATGCAGATAATTTTAGGTTAATTGCTAAACTGCTGTCGTTTAAATATGTATGATTAAAAGAACCCTACAGTAACGAAACAATAAGAGTTCAGTAATATGCAGATAATTTTAGGTTAATTGCTAAACTGCTGTCGTTTAAATATGTATGATTAAAGGAACTACAGTAACGAAACAATAAGAGTTCAGTAATATGCAGATAATTTTAGGTTAATTGCTAAACTGCTGTCGTTTAAATATGTATGATTAACGGAACCCTACAGTAACGAAACAATAAGAGTTCAGTAATATGCAGATAATTTTAGGTTAATTGCTAAACTGCTGTCGTTTAAATATGAATGATTAAAGGAACCCTACAGTAACGAAACAATAAGAGTTCAGTAATATGCAGATAATTTTAGGTTAATTGCTAAAACTGCTGTCGTTTAAATATGAATGATTAAAGGAACCCTACAGTAACGAAACAATAAGAGTTCAGTAATATGCAGATAATTTTAGGTTAATTGCTAAACTGCTGTCGTTTAAATATGAATGATTAAAGGAACCCTACAGTAACGAAACAATAAGAGTTCAGTAATATGCAGATAATTTTAGGTTAATTGCTAAACTGCTGTCGTTTAAATATGAATGATTAAAGGAACCCTACAGTAACGAAACAATAAGAGTTCAGTAATATGCAGATAATTTTGGTTAATTGCTAAACTGCTGTCGTTTAAATATGTATGATTAAAGGAACTACAGTAACGAAACAGTAAGAGTTCAGTAATATGCAGATAATTTTAGGTTAATTGCTAAACTGCTGTCGTTTAAATATGTATGATTAAAGGAACTACAGTAACGAAACAGTAAGAGTTCAGTAATATGCAGATAATTTTAGGTTAATTGCTATACTGCTGTCGTTTAAATATGTATGATTAAAGGAACTACAGTAACGAAACAGTAAGAGTTCAGTAATATGCAGATAATTTTAGGTTAATTGCTAAACTGCTGTCGTTTAAATATGTATGATTAAAGGAACTACAGTAACGAAACAGTAAGAGTTCAGTAATATGCAGATAATTTTAGGTTAATTGCTAAACTGCTGTCGTTTAAATATGTATGATTAAAGGAACTACAGTAACGAAACAATAAGAGTTCAGTAATATGCGGATAATTTTAGGTTAATTGCTAAACTGCTGTCGTTTAAATATGTATGATTAAAGGAACTACAGTTACGAAACAGTAAGAGTTCAGGAATATGCAGATAATTTTAGGTTAATTGCTAAACTGCTGTCGTTTAAATATGAATGATTAAAAGAACCCTATAGTAACGAAACAATAAGAGTTCAGTTATATGCAGATAATTTTAGGTTAAATGCTAAACTGCTGTCGTTTAAATATGAATGATTAAAAGAACCCTATAGTAACGAAACAATAAGAGTTCAGTAATATGCAGATAATTTTAGGTTAATTGCTAAACTGCTGTCGTTTAAATATGAATGATTAAAAGAACCCTATAGTAACGAAACAATAAGAGTTCAGTAATATGCAGATAATTTTAGGTTAATTGCTAAACTGCTGTCGTTTAAATATGAATGATTAAAAGAACCCTATAGTAACGAAACAATAAGAGTTCAGTAATATGCAGATAATTTTAGGTTAATTGCTAAACTGCTGCCGTTTAAATATGAATGATTAAAAGAACCCTACAGTAACGAAACAATAAGAGTTCAGTAATATGCAGATAATTTTAGGTTAATTGCTAAACTGCTGTCGTTTAAATATGAATGATTAAAGGAACTACAGTAACGAAACAATAAGAGTTCTGTAATATGCAGATAATTTTAGGTTAATTGTTAAACTGCTGTCGTTTAAATATGTATGATTAAAAGAACCCTACAGTAACGAAACAATAAGAGTTCAGTAATATGCAGATAATTTTAGGTTAATTGCTAAACTGCTGCCGTTTAAATATGAATGATTAAAGGAACCCTACAGTAACGAAACAATAAGAGTTCAGTAATATGCAGATAATTTTAGGTTAATTGCTAAACTGCTGCCGTTTAAATATGAATGATTAAAGGAACCCTACAGTAACGAAACAATAAGAGTTCAGTAATATGCAGATAATTTTAGGTTAATTGCTAAACTGCTGCCGTTTAAATATGAATGATTAAAGGAACCCTACAGTAACGAAGCAATAAGAGTTCAGTAATATGCAGATAATTTTAGGTTAATTGCTAAACTGTTGTCGTTTAAATATGAATGATTAAAGGAACTACAGTAACGAAACAATAAGAGTTCAGTAATATGCAGATAATTTTAGGTTAATTGCTAAACTGCTGTTGTTTAAATATGAATGATTAAAGGAACTACAGTAACGAAACAATAAGAGTTCAGTAATATGCAGATAATTTTAGGTTAATTGCTAAACTGCTGTCGTTTAAATATGAATGATTAAAGGAACTACAGTAACGAAACAATAAGAGTTCAGTAATATGCAGATAATTTTAGGTTAATTGCTAAACTGCTGTCGTTTAAATATGAATGATTAAAGGAACTACAGTAACGAAACAATAAGAGTTCAGTAATATGCAGATAATTTTAGGTTAATTGCTAAACTGCTGTCGTTTAAATATGTATGATTAAAGGAACTACAGTAACGAAACAATAAGAGTTCAGTAATAAGCAGATAATTTTAGGTTAATTGCTAAACTGCTGTCGTTTAAATATGTATGATTAAAGGAACTACAGTAACGAAACAGTAAGAGTTCAGTAATATGCAGATAATTTTAGGTTAATTGCTAAACTGCTGTCGTTTAAATATGAATGATTAAAAGAACCATATAGTAACGAAACAATAAGAGTTCAGTAATATGCAGATAATTTTAGGTTAATTGCTAAACTGCTGTCGTTTAAATATGAATGATTAAAAGAACCCTATAGTAACGAAACAATAAGAGTTCAGTAATATGCAGATAATTTTAGGTTAATTGCTAAACTGCTGTCGTTTAAATATGAATGATTAAAAGAACCCTATAGTAACGAAACAATAAGAGTTCAGTAATATGCAGATAATTTTAGGTTAATTGCTAAACTGCTGTCGTTTAAATATGTATGATTAAAAGAACCCTACAGTAACGAAACAATAAGAGTTCAGTAATATGCAGATAATTTTAGGTTAATTGCTAAACTGCTGTCGTTTAAATATGTATGATTAAAAAAACCCTACAGTAACGAAACAATAAGAGTTCAGTAATATGCAGATAATTTTAGGTTAATTGCTAAACTGCTGTCGTTTAAATATGTATGATTAAAGGAACTACAGTAACGAAACAATAAGAGTTCAGTAATATGCAGATAATTTTAGGTTAATTGCTAAACTGCTGTCGTTTAAATATGTATGATTAAAAGAACCCTACAGTAACGAAACAATAAGAGTTCAGTAATATGCAGATAATTTTAGGTTAATTGCTAAACTGCTGTCGTTTAAATATGTATGATTAAAGGAACTACAGTAACGAAACAATAAGAGTTCAGTAATATGCAGATAATTTTAGGTTAATTGCTAAACTGCTGTCGTTTAAATATGAATGATTAAAGGAACTACAGTAACGAAACAATAAGAGTTCAGTAATATGCAGATAATTTCAGGTTAATTGCTAAACTGTTGTCGGTTAAATATGAATGATTAAAGGAACTACAGTAACGAAACAATAAGAGTTCAGTAATATGCAGATAATTTTAGGTTAATTGCTAAACTGTTGTCGTTTAAATATGAATGATTAAAGGAACTACAGTAACGAAACAATAAGAGTTCAGTAATATGCAGATAATTTTAGGTTAATTGCTAAACTGCTGTCGTTTAAATATGAATGATTAAAGGAACTACAGTAACGAAACAATAAGAGTTCAGTAATATGCAGATAATTTTAGGTTAATTGCTAAACTGCTGTCGTTTAAATATGTATGATTAAAAGAACCCTACAGTAACGAAACAATAAGAGTTCAGTAATATGCAGATAATTTTAGGTTAATTGCTAAACTGCTGTCGTTTAAATATGTATGATTAAAAAAACCCTACAGTAACGAAACAATAAGAGTTCAGTAATATGCAGATAATTTTAGGTTAATTGCTAAACTGCTGCCGTTTAAATATGAATGATTAAAGGAACCCTACAGTAACGAAGCAATAAGAGTTCAGTAATATGCAGATAATTTTAGGTTAATTGCTAAACTGTTGTCGTTTAAATATGAATGATTAAAGGAACTACAGTAACGAAACAATAAGAGTTCAGTAATATGCAGATAATTTTAGGTTAATTGCTAAACTGCTGTTGTTTAAATATGAATGATTAAAGGAACTACAGTAACGAAACAATAAGAGTTCAGTAATATGCAGATAATTTTAGGTTAATTGCTAAACTGCTGTCGTTTAAATATGAATGATTAAAGGAACTACAGTAACGAAACAATAAGAGTTCAGTAATATGCAGATAATTTTAGGTTAATTGCTAAACTGCTGTCGTTTAAATATGAATGATTAAAGGAACTACAGTAACGAAACAATAAGAGTTCAGTAATATGCAGATAATTTTAGGTTAATTGCTAAACTGCTGTCGTTTAAATATGTATGATTAAAGGAACTACAGTAACGAAACAATAAGAGTTCAGTAATAAGCAGATAATTTTAGGTTAATTGCTAAACTGCTGTCGTTTAAATATGTATGATTAAAGGAACTACAGTAACGAAACAGTAAGAGTTCAGTAATATGCAGATAATTTTAGGTTAATTGCTAAACTGCTGTCGTTTAAATATGAATGATTAAAAGAACCATATAGTAACGAAACAATAAGAGTTCAGTAATATGCAGATAATTTTAGGTTAATTGCTAAACTGCTGTCGTTTAAATATGAATGATTAAAAGAACCCTATAGTAACGAAACAATAAGAGTTCAGTAATATGCAGATAATTTTAGGTTAATTGCTAAACTGCTGTCGTTTAAATATGAATGATTAAAAGAACCCTATAGTAACGAAACAATAAGAGTTCAGTAATATGCAGATAATTTTAGGTTAATTGCTAAACTGCTGTCGTTTAAATATGAATGATTAAAAGAACCCTACAGTAACGAAACAATAAGAGTTCAGTAATATGCAGATAATTTTAGGTTATTTGCTAAACTGTTGTCGTTTAAATATGAATGATTAAAGGAACTACAGTAACGAAACAATAAGAGTTCAGTAATATGCGGATAATTTTAGGTTAATTGCTAAACTGCTGTCGTTTAAATATGTATGATTAAAGGAACTACAGTAACGAAACAATAAGAGTTCAGTAATATGCAGATAAATTTAGGTTAATTGCTAAACTGCTGTCGTTTAAATATGTATGATTAAAAGAACCCTACAGTAACGAAACAATAAGAGTTCAGTAATATGCAGATAATTTTAGGTTAATTGCTAAACTGTTGTCGTTTAAATATGAATGATTAAAGGAACTACAGTAACGAAACAATAAGAGTTCAGTAATATGCAGATAATTTTAGGTTAATTGCTAAACTGCTGTCGTTTAAATATGAATGATTAAAGGAACTACAGTAACGAAACAATAAGAGTTCAGTAATATGCAGATAATTTTAGGTTAATTGCTAAACTGTTGTCGTTTAAATATGAATGATTAAAGGAACTACAGTAACGAAACAATAAGAGTTCAGTAATATGCAGATAATTTTAGGTTAATTGCTAAACTGCTGTCGTTTAAATATGTATGATTAAAGGAACTACAGTAACGAAACAATAAGAGTTCAGTAATATGCAGATAATTTTAGGTTAATTGCTAAACTGCTGTCGTTTAAATATGTATGATTAAAAGAACCCTACAGTAACGAAACAATAAGAGTTCAGTAATATGCAGATAATTTTAGGTTAATTGCTAAACTGTTGTCGTTTAAATATGAATGATTAAAGGAACTACAGTAACGAAACAATAAGAGTTCAGTAATATGCAGATAATTTTAGGTTAATTGCTAAACTGCTGTCGTTTAAATATGAATGATTAAAGGAACTACAGTAACGAAACAATAAGAGTTCAGTAATATGCAGATAATTTTAGGTTAATTGCTAAACTGCTGTCGTTTAAATATGTATGATTAAAAGAACCCTACAGTAACGAAACAATAAGAGTTCAGTAATATGCAGATAATTTTAGGTTAATTGCTAAACTGCTGTCGTTTAAATATGTATGATTAAAAAAACCCTACAGTAACGAAACAATAAGAGTTCAGTAATATGCAGATAATTTTAGGTTAATTGCTAAACTGCTGTCGTTTAAATATGTATGATTAAAGGAACTACAGTAACGAAACAATAAGAGTTCAGTAATATGCAGATAATTTTAGGTTAATTGCTAAACTGCTGTCGTTTAAATATGTATGATTAAAAGAACCCTACAGTAACGAAACAATAAGAGTTCAGTAATATGCAGATAATTTTAGGTTAATTGCTAAACTGCTGTCGTTTAAATATGTATGATTAAAGGAACTACAGTAACGAAACAATAAGAGTTCAGTAATATGCAGATAATTTTAGGTTAATTGCTAAACTGCTGTCGTTTAAATATGAATGATTAAAGGAACTACAGTAACGAAACAATAAGAGTTCAGTAATATGCAGATAATTTCAGGTTAATTGCTAAACTGTTGTCGGTTAAATATGAATGATTAAAGGAACTACAGTAACGAAACAATAAGAGTTCAGTAATATGCAGATAATTTTAGGTTAATTGCTAAACTGTTGTCGTTTAAATATGAATGATTAAAGGAACTACAGTAACGAAACAATAAGAGTTCAGTAATATGCAGATAATTTTAGGTTAATTGCTAAACTGCTGTCGTTTAAATATGTATGATTAAAAGAACCCTACAGTAACGAAACAATAAGAGTTCAGTAATATGCAGATAATTTTAGGTTAATTGCTAAACTGCTGTCGTTTAAATATGTATGATTAAAGGAACTACAGTAACGAAACAATAAGAGTTCAGTAATATGCAGATAATTTTAGGTTAATTGCTAAACTGCTGTCGTTAAATATGTATGATTAAAGGAACTACAGTAACGAAACAATAAGAGTTCAGTAATATGCAGATAATTTTAGGTTAATTGCTAAACTGCTGTCGTTTAAATATGTATGATTAAAGGAACTACAGTTACGAAACAGTAAGAGTTCAGGAATATGCAGATAATTTTAGGTTAATTGCTAAACTGCTGTCGTTTAAATATGTATGATTAAAGGAACTACAGTAACGAAACAGTAAGAGTTCAGTAATATGCAGATAATTTTAGGTTAATTGCTAAACTGCTGTCGTTTAAATATGTATGATTAAAGGAACTACAGTAACGAAACAATAAGAGTTCAGTAATATGCAGATAATTTTAGGTTAATTGCTAAACTGCTGTCGTTTAAATATGAATGATTAAAAGAACCCTATAGTAACGAAACAATAAGAGTTCAGTTATATGCAGATAATTTTAGGTTAAATGCTAAACTGCTGTCGTTTAAATATGAATGATTAAAGGAACTACAGTAACGAAACAATAAGAGTTCAGTAATATGCAGATAATTTTAGGTTAATTGCTAAACTGCTGTCGTTTAAATATGTATGATTAAAGGAACTACAGTAACGAAACAATAAGAGTTCAGTAATATGCAGATAATTTTAGGTTAATTGCTAAACTGCTGTCGTTTAAATATGAATGATTAAAGGAACTACAGTAACGAAACAATAAGAGTTCAGTAATAAGCAGATAATTTTAGGTTAATTGCTAAACTGCTGTCGTTTAAATATGTATGATTAAAGGAACTACAGTAACGAAACAGTAAGAGTTCAGTAATATGCAGATAATTTTAGGTTAATTGCTAAACTGCTGTCGTTTAAATATGAATGATTAAAAGAACCATATAGTAACGAAACAATAAGAGTTCAGTAATATGCAGATAATTTTAGGTTAATTGCTAAACTGCTGTCGTTTAAATATGAATGATTAAAGGAACTACAGTAACGAAACAATAAGAGTTCAGTAATATGCAGATAATTTTAGGTTAATTGCTAAACTGTTGTCGTTTAAATATGTATGATTAAAGGAACTACAGCAACGAAACAATAAGAGTTCAGTAATATGCAGATAATTTTAGGTTAATTGCTAAACTGCTGTCGTTTAAATATGAATGATTAAAGGAACTACAGTAACGAAACAATAAGAGTTCAGTAATATGCAGATAATTTTAGGTTAATTGCTAAACTGTTGTCGTTTAAATATGAATGATTAAAGGAACTACAGTAACGAAACAATAAGAGTTCAGTAATATGCAGATAATTTTAGGTTAATTGCTAAACTGTTGTCGTTTAAATATGAATGATTAAAGGAACTACAGTAACGAAACAATAAGAGTTCAGTAATATGCAGATAATTTTAGGTTAATTGCTAAACTGCTGTCGTTTAAATATGTATGATTAAAAGAACCCTACAGTAACGAAACAATAAGAGTTCAGTAATATGCAGATAATTTTAGGTTAATTGCTAAACTGCTGTCGTTTAAATATGTATGATTAAAGGAACTACAGTAACGAAACAATAAGAGTTCAGTAATATGCAGATAATTTTAGGTTAATTGCTAAACTGCTGTCGTTTAAATATGAATGATTAAAGGAACTACAGTAACGAAACAATAAGAGTTCAGTAATATGCAGATAATTTTAGGTTAATTGCTAAACTGCTGTCGTTTAAATATGTATGATTAAAGGAACTACAGAAACGAAACAATAAGAGTTCAGTAATATGCAGATAATTTTAGGTTAATTGCTAAACTGCTGTCGTTTAAATATGTATGATTAAAAGAACCCTACAGTAACGAAACAATAAGAGTTCAGTAATATGCAGATAATTTTAGGTTAATTGCTAAACTGCTGTCGTTTAAATATGTATGATTAAAGGAACTACAGTAACGAAACAATAAGAGTTCAGTAATATGCAGATAATTTTAGGTTAATTGCTAAACTGCTGTCGTTTAAATATGTATGATTAAAAGAACCCTACAGTAACGAAACAATAAGAGTTCAGTAATATGCAGATAAATTTAGGTTAATTGCTAAACTGCTGTCGTTTAAATATGTATGATTAAAGGAACTACAGTAACGAAACAATAAGAGTTCAGTAATATGCAGATAATTTTAGGTTAATTGCTAAACTGCTGTCGTTTAAATATGAATGATTAAAGGAACTACAGTAACGAATCAATAAGAGTTCAGTAATATGCAGATAATTTTAGGTTAATTGCTAAACTGCTGTCGTTTAAATATGTATGATTAAAGGAACTAGGTACAGTAATGAAACAATAAGAGTTCAGTAATATGCAGATAATTTTAGGTTAATTGCTAAACTGCTGTCGTTTAAATATGTATGATTAAAGGAACTACAGCAACGAAACAATAAGAGTTCAGTAATATGCAGATAATTTTAGGTTAATTGCTAAACTGCTGTCGTTTAAATATGAATGATTAAAGGAACTACAGTAACGAAACAATAAGAGTTCAGTAATATGCAGATAATTTTAGGTTAATTGCTAAACTGTTGTCGTTTAAATATGAATGATTAAAGGAACTACAGTAACGAAACAATAAGAGTTCAGTAATATGCAGATAATTTTAGGTTAATTGCTAAACTGTTGTCGTTTAAATATGAATGATTAAAGGAACTACAGTAACGAAACAATAAGAGTTCAGTAATATGCAGATAATTTTATTTTAATTGCTAAACTGCTGTCGTTTAAATATGTATGATTAAAAGAACCCTACAGTAAAGAAACAATAAGAGTTCGGTAATATGCAGATAATTTTAGGTTAATTGCTAAACTGCTGTCGTTTAAATATGTATGATTAAAGGAACTACAGTAACGAAACAATAAGAGTTCAGTAATATGCAGATAATTTTAGGTTAATTGCTAAACTGCTGTCGTTTAAATATGAATGATTAAAGGAACTACAGTAACGAAACAATAAGAGTTCAGTAATATGCAGATAATTTTAGGTTAATTGCTAAACTGCTGTCGTTTAAATATGAATGATTAAAGGAACTACAGTAACGAAACAATAAGAGTTCAGTAATATGCAGATAATTTTAGGTTAATTGCTAAACTGCTGTCGTTTAAGTATGAATGATTAAAGGAACTACAGTAACGAAACAATAAGAGTTCTGTAATATGCAGATAATTTTAGGTTAATTGCTAAACTGTTGTCGTTTAAATATGAATGATTAAAGGAACTACAGTAACGAAACAATAAGAGTTCAGTAATATGCAGATAATTTTAGGTTAATTGCTAAACTGCTGTCGTTTAAATATGTATGATTAAAAGAACCCTACAGTAACGAAACAATAAGAGTTCAGTAATATGCAGATAATTTTAGGTTAATTGCTAAACTGCTGTCGTTTAAATATGTATGATTAAAGGAACTACAGTAACGAAACAATAAGAGTTCAGTAATATGCAGATAATTTTAGGTTAATTGCTAAACTGCTGTCGTTTAAATATGAATGATTAAAGGAACTACAGTAACGAATCAATAAGAGTTCAGTAATATGCAGATAATTTTAGGTTAATTGCTAAACTGCTGTCGTTTAATAATGTATGATTAAAGGAACTAGGTACAGTAATGAAACAATAAGAGTTCAGTAATATGCAGATAATTTTAGGTTAATTGCTAAACTGCTGTCGTTTAAATATGTATGATTAAAGGAACTACAGCAACGAAACAATAAGAGTTCAGTAATATGCAGATAATTTTAGGTTAATTGCTAAACTGCTGTCGTTTAAATATGAATGATTAAAGGAACTACAGTAACGAAACAATAAGAGTTCAGTAATATGCAGATAATTTTAGGTTAATTGCTAAACTGCTGTTGTTTAAATATGAATGATTAAAGGAACTACAGTAACGAAACAATAAGAGTTCAGTAATATGCAGATAATTTTAGGTTAATTGCTAAACTGCTGTCGTTTAAATATGAATGATTAAAAGAACCCTACAGTAACGAAACAATAAGAGTTCAGTAATATGCAGATAATTTTAGGTTAATTGCTAAACTGCTGTCGTTTAAATATGTATGATTAAAGGAACTACAGTAACGAAACAATAAGAGTTCAGTAATATGCAGATAATTTTAGGTTAATTGCTAAACTGCTGTCGTTTAAATATGAATGATTAAAGGAACTACAGTAACGAAACAATAAGAGTTCAGTAATATGCAGATAATTTTAGGTTAATTGCTAAACTGTTGTCGTTTAAATATGAATGATTAAAGGAACTACAGTAACGAAACAATAAGAGTTCAGTAATATGCAGATAATTTTAGGTTAATTGCTAAACTGCTGTCGTTTAAATATGTATGATTAAAAGAACCCTACAGTAACGAAACAATAAGAGTTCAGTAATATGCAGATAATTTTAGGTTAATTGCTAAACTGCTGTCGTTTAAATATGTATGATTAAAGGAACTACAGTAACGAAACAATAAGAGTTCAGTAATATGCAGATAATTTTAGGTTAATTGCTAAACTGCTGTCGTTTAAATATGTATGATTAACGGAACCCTACAGTAACGAAACAATAAGAGTTCAGTAATATGCAGATAATTTTAGGTTAATTGCTAAACTGCTGTCGTTTAAATATGAATGATTAAAGGAACTACAGTAACGAAACAATAAGAGTTCAGTAATATGCAGATAATTTTAGGTTAATTGCTAAACTGCTGTCGTTTAAATATGAATGATTAAAGGAACTACAGTAACGAAACAATAAGAGTTCAGTAATATGCAGATAATTTTAGGTTAATTGCTAAACTGCTGTCGTTTAAATATGTATGATTAAAGGAACTACAGTAACGAAACAATAAGAGTTCAGTAATAAGCAGATAATTTTAGGTTAATTGCTAAACTGCTGTCGTTTAAATATGTATGATTAAAGGAACTACAGTAACGAAACAGTAAGAGTTCAGTAATATGCAGATAATTTTAGGTTAATTGCTAAACTGCTGTCGTTTAAATATGAATGATTAAAAGAACCATATAGTAACGAAACAATAAGAGTTCAGTAATATGCAGATAATTTTAGGTTAATTGCTAAACTGCTGTCGTTTAAATATGAATGATTAAAAGAACCCTATAGTAACGAAACAATAAGAGTTCAGTAATATGCAGATAATTTTAGGTTAATTGCTAAACTGCTGTCGTTTAAATATGAATGATTAAAAGAACCCTATAGTAACGAAACAATAAGAGTTCAGTAATATGCAGATAATTTTAGGTTAATTGCTAAACTGCTGTCGTTTAAATATGAATGATTAAAAGAACCCTACAGTAACGAAACAATAAGAGTTCAGTAATATGCAGATAATTTTAGGTTAATTGCTAAACTGTTGTCGTTTAAATATGAATGATTAAAGGAACTACAGTAACGAAACAATAAGAGTTCAGTAATATGCGGATAATTTTAGGTTAATTGCTAAACTGCTGTCGTTTAAATATGTATGATTAAAGGAACTACAGTAACGAAACAATAAGAGTTCAGTAATATGCAGATAAATTTAGGTTAATTGCTAAACTGCTGTCGTTTAAATATGTATGATTAAAAGAACCCTACAGTAACGAAACAATAAGAGTTCAGTAATATGCAGATAATTTTAGGTTAATTGCTAAACTGTTGTCGTTTAAATATGAATGATTAAAGGAACTACAGTAACGAAACAATAAGAGTTCAGTAATATGCAGATAATTTTAGGTTAATTGCTAAACTGCTGTCGTTTAAATATGAATGATTAAAGGAACTACAGTAACGAAACAATAAGAGTTCAGTAATATGCAGATAATTTTAGGTTAATTGCTAAACTGTTGTCGTTTAAATATGAATGATTAAAGGAACTACAGTAACGAAACAATAAGAGTTCAGTAATATGCAGATAATTTTAGGTTAATTGCTAAACTGCTGACGTTTAAATATGTATGATTAAAGGAACTACAGTAACGAAACAATAAGAGTTCAGTAATATGCAGATAATTTTAGGTTAATTGCTAAACTGCTGTCGTTTAAATATGTATGATTAAAAGAACCCTACAGTAACGAAACAATAAGAGTTCAGTAATATGCAGATAATTTTAGGTTAATTGCTAAACTGTTGTCGTTTAAATATGAATGATTAAAGAAACTACAGTAACGAAACAATAAGAGTTCAGTAATATGCAGATAATTTTAGGTTAATTGCTAAACTGCTGTCGTTTAAATATGAATGATTAAAGGAACTACAGTAACGAAACAATAAGAGTTCAGTAATATGCAGATAATTTTAGGTTAATTGCTAAACTGCTGTCGTTTAAATATGTATGATTAAAAGAACCCTACAGTAACGAAACAATAAGAGTTCAGTAATATGCAGATAATTTTAGGTTAATTGCTAAACTGCTGTCGTTTAAATATGTATGATTAAAAAAACCCTACAGTAACGAAACAATAAGAGTTCAGTAATATGCAGATAATTTTAGGTTAATTGCTAAACTGCTGTCGTTTAAATATGTATGATTAAAGGAACTACAGTAACGAAACAATAAGAGTTCAGTAATATGCAGATAATTTTAGGTTAATTGCTAAACTGCTGTCGTTTAAATATGTATGATTAAAGGAACTACAGTAACGAAACAATAAGAGTTCAGTAATATGCAGATAATTTCAGGTTAATTGCTAAACTGTTGTCGGTTAAATATGAATGATTAAAGGAACTACAGTAACGAAACAATAAGAGTTCAGTAATATGCAGATAATTTTAGGTTAATTGCTAAACTGTTGTCGTTTAAATATGAATGATTAAAGGAACTACAGTAACGAAACAATAAGAGTTCAGTAATATGCAGATAATTTTAGGTTAATTGCTAAACTGCTGTCGTTTAAATATGTATGATTAAAAGAACCCTACAGTAACGAAACAATAAGAGTTCAGTAATATGCAGATAATTTTAGGTTAATTGCTAAACTGCTGTCGTTTAAATATGTATGATTAAAGGAACTACAGTAACGAAACAATAAGAGTTCAGTAATATGCAGATAATTTTAGGTTAAATGCTAAACTGCTGTCGTTTAAATATGAATGATTAAAAGAACCCTATAGTAACGAAACAATAAGAGTTCAGTTATATGCAGATAATTTTAGGTTAAATGCTAAACTGCTGTCGTTTAAATATGAATGATTAAAAGAACCCTATAGTAACGAAACAATAAGAGTTCAGTAATATGCAGATAATTTTAGGTTAATTGCTAAACTGCTGTCGTTTAAATATGAATGATTAAAAGAACCCTATAGTAACGAAACAATAAGAGTTCAGTAATATGCAGATAATTTTAGGTTAATTGCTAAACTGCTGTCGTTTAAATATGAATGATTAAAAGAACCCTATAGTAACGAAACAATAAGAGTTCAGTAATATGCAGATAATTTTAGGTTAATTGCTAAACTGCTGCCGTTTAAATATGAATGATTAAAAGAACCCTACAGTAACGAAACAATAAGAGTTCAGTAATATGCAGATAATTTTAGGTTAATTGCTAAACTGCTGTCGTTTAAATATGAATGATTAAAGGAACTACAGTAACGAAACAATAAGAGTTCTGTAATATGCAGATAATTTTAGGTTAATTGTTAAACTGCTGTCGTTTAAATATGTATGATTAAAAGAACCCTACAGTAACGAAACAATAAGAGTTCAGTAATATGCAGATAATTTTAGGTTAATTGCTAAACTGCTGCCGTTTAAATATGAATGATTAAAGGAACCCTACAGTAACGAAACAATAAGAGTTCAGTAATATGCAGATAATTTTAGGTTAATTGCTAAACTGCTGCCGTTTAAATATGAATGATTAAAGGAACCCTACAGTAACGAAACAATAAGAGTTCAGTAATATGCAGATAATTTTAGGTTAATTGCTAAACTGCTGCCGTTTAAATATGAATGATTAAAGGAACCCTACAGTAACGAAGCAATAAGAGTTCAGTAATATGCAGATAATTTTAGGTTAATTGCTAAACTGTTGTCGTTTAAATATGAATGATTAAAGGAACTACAGTAACGAAACAATAAGAGTTCAGTAATATGCAGATAATTTTAGGTTAATTGCTAAACTGCTGTTGTTTAAATATGAATGATTAAAGGAACTACAGTAACGAAACAATAAGAGTTCAGTAATATGCAGATAATTTTAGGTTAATTGCTAAACTGCTGTCGTTTAAATATGAATGATTAAAGGAACTACAGTAACGAAACAATAAGAGTTCAGTAATATGCAGATAATTTTAGGTTAATTGCTAAACTGCTGTCGTTTAAATATGAATGATTAAAGGAACTACAGTAACGAAACAATAAGAGTTCAGTAATATGCAGATAATTTTAGGTTAATTGCTAAACTGCTGTCGTTTAAATATGTATGATTAAAGGAACTACAGTAACGAAACAATAAGAGTTCAGTAATAAGCAGATAATTTTAGGTTAATTGCTAAACTGCTGTCGTTTAAATATGTATGATTAAAGGAACTACAGTAACGAAACAGTAAGAGTTCAGTAATATGCAGATAATTTTAGGTTAATTGCTAAACTGCTGTCGTTTAAATATGAATGATTAAAAGAACCATATAGTAACGAAACAATAAGAGTTCAGTAATATGCAGATAATTTTAGGTTAATTGCTAAACTGCTGTCGTTTAAATATGTATGATTAAAGGAACTACAGTAACGAAACAATAAGAGTTCAGTAATATGCAGATAATTTTAGGTTAATTGCTAAACTGCTGTCGTTTAAATATGAATGATTAAAGGAACTACAGTAACGAAACAATAAGAGTTCAGTAATAAGCAGATAATTTTAGGTTAATTGCTAAACTGCTGTCGTTTAAATATGTATGATTAAAGGAACTACAGTAACGAAACAGTAAGAGTTCAGTAATATGCAGATAATTTTAGGTTAATTGCTAAACTGCTGTCGTTTAAATATGAATGATTAAAAGAACCATATAGTAACGAAACAATAAGAGTTCAGTAATATGCAGATAATTTTAGGTTAATTGCTAAACTGCTGTCGTTTAAATATGAATGATTAAAGGAACTACAGTAACGAAACAATAAGAGTTCAGTAATATGCAGATAATTTTAGGTTAATTGCTAAACTGTTGTCGTTTAAATATGTATGATTAAAGGAACTACAGCAACGAAACAATAAGAGTTCAGTAATATGCAGATAATTTTAGGTTAATTGCTAAACTGCTGTCGTTTAAATATGAATGATTAAAGGAACTACAGTAACGAAACAATAAGAGTTCAGTAATATGCAGATAATTTTAGGTTAATTGCTAAACTGTTGTCGTTTAAATATGAATGATTAAAGGAACTACAGTAACGAAACAATAAGAGTTCAGTAATATGCAGATAATTTTAGGTTAATTGCTAAACTGTTGTCGTTTAAATATGAATGATTAAAGGAACTACAGTAACGAAACAATAAGAGTTCAGTAATATGCAGATAATTTTAGGTTAATTGCTAAACTGCTGTCGTTTAAATATGTATGATTAAAAGAACCCTACAGTAACGAAACAATAAGAGTTCAGTAATATGCAGATAATTTTAGGTTAATTGCTAAACTGCTGTCGTTTAAATATGTATGATTAAAGGAACTACAGTAACGAAACAATAAGAGTTCAGTAATATGCAGATAATTTTAGGTTAATTGCTAAACTGCTGTCGTTTAAATATGAATGATTAAAGGAACTACAGTAACGAAACAATAAGAGTTCAGTAATATGCAGATAATTTTAGGTTAATTGCTAAACTGCTGTCGTTTAAATATGTATGATTAAAGGAACTACAGAAACGAAACAATAAGAGTTCAGTAATATGCAGATAATTTTAGGTTAATTGCTAAACTGCTGTCGTTTAAATATGTATGATTAAAAGAACCCTACAGTAACGAAACAATAAGAGTTCAGTAATATGCAGATAATTTTAGGTTAATTGCTAAACTGCTGTCGTTTAAATATGTATGATTAAAGGAACTACAGTAACGAAACAATAAGAGTTCAGTAATATGCAGATAATTTTAGGTTAATTGCTAAACTGCTGTCGTTTAAATATGTATGATTAAAAGAACCCTACAGTAACGAAACAATAAGAGTTCAGTAATATGCAGATAAATTTAGGTTAATTGCTAAACTGCTGTCGTTTAAATATGTATGATTAAAGGAACTACAGTAACGAAACAATAAGAGTTCAGTAATATGCAGATAATTTTAGGTTAATTGCTAAACTGCTGTCGTTTAAATATGAATGATTAAAGGAACTACAGTAACGAATCAATAAGAGTTCAGTAATATGCAGATAATTTTAGGTTAATTGCTAAACTGCTGTCGTTTAAATATGTATGATTAAAGGAACTAGGTACAGTAATGAAACAATAAGAGTTCAGTAATATGCAGATAATTTTAGGTTAATTGCTAAACTGCTGTCGTTTAAATATGTATGATTAAAGGAACTACAGCAACGAAACAATAAGAGTTCAGTAATATGCAGATAATTTTAGGTTAATTGCTAAACTGCTGTCGTTTAAATATGAATGATTAAAGGAACTACAGTAACGAAACAATAAGAGTTCAGTAATATGCAGATAATTTTAGGTTAATTGCTAAACTGTTGTCGTTTAAATATGAATGATTAAAGGAACTACAGTAACGAAACAATAAGAGTTCAGTAATATGCAGATAATTTTAGGTTAATTGCTAAACTGTTGTCGTTTAAATATGAATGATTAAAGGAACTACAGTAACGAAACAATAAGAGTTCAGTAATATGCAGATAATTTTATTTTAATTGCTAAACTGCTGTCGTTTAAATATGTATGATTAAAAGAACCCTACAGTAAAGAAACAATAAGAGTTCGGTAATATGCAGATAATTTTAGGTTAATTGCTAAACTGCTGTCGTTTAAATATGTATGATTAAAGGAACTACAGTAACGAAACAATAAGAGTTCAGTAATATGCAGATAATTTTAGGTTAATTGCTAAACTGCTGTCGTTTAAATATGAATGATTAAAGGAACTACAGTAACGAAACAATAAGAGTTCAGTAATATGCAGATAATTTTAGGTTAATTGCTAAACTGCTGTCGTTTAAATATGAATGATTAAAGGAACTACAGTAACGAAACAATAAGAGTTCAGTAATATGCAGATAATTTTAGGTTAATTGCTAAACTGCTGTCGTTTAAGTATGAATGATTAAAGGAACTACAGTAACGAAACAATAAGAGTTCTGTAATATGCAGATAATTTTAGGTTAATTGCTAAACTGTTGTCGTTTAAATATGAATGATTAAAGGAACTACAGTAACGAAACAATAAGAGTTCAGTAATATGCAGATAATTTTAGGTTAATTGCTAAACTGCTGTCGTTTAAATATGTATGATTAAAAGAACCCTACAGTAACGAAACAATAAGAGTTCAGTAATATGCAGATAATTTTAGGTTAATTGCTAAACTGCTGTCGTTTAAATATGTATGATTAAAGGAACTACAGTAACGAAACAATAAGAGTTCAGTAATATGCAGATAATTTTAGGTTAATTGCTAAACTGCTGTCGTTTAAATATGAATGATTAAAGGAACTACAGTAACGAATCAATAAGAGTTCAGTAATATGCAGATAATTTTAGGTTAATTGCTAAACTGCTGTCGTTTAATAATGTATGATTAAAGGAACTAGGTACAGTAATGAAACAATAAGAGTTCAGTAATATGCAGATAATTTTAGGTTAATTGCTAAACTGCTGTCGTTTAAATATGTATGATTAAAGGAACTACAGCAACGAAACAATAAGAGTTCAGTAATATGCAGATAATTTTAGGTTAATTGCTAAACTGCTGTCGTTTAAATATGAATGATTAAAGGAACTACAGTAACGAAACAATAAGAGTTCAGTAATATGCAGATAATTTTAGGTTAATTGCTAAACTGCTGTTGTTTAAATATGAATGATTAAAGGAACTACAGTAACGAAACAATAAGAGTTCAGTAATATGCAGATAATTTTAGGTTAATTGCTAAACTGCTGTCGTTTAAATATGAATGATTAAAAGAACCCTACAGTAACGAAACAATAAGAGTTCAGTAATATGCAGATAATTTTAGGTTAATTGCTAAACTGCTGTCGTTTAAATATGTATGATTAAAGGAACTACAGTAACGAAACAATAAGAGTTCAGTAATATGCAGATAATTTTAGGTTAATTGCTAAACTGCTGTCGTTTAAATATGAATGATTAAAGGAACTACAGTAACGAAACAATAAGAGTTCAGTAATATGCAGATAATTTTAGGTTAATTGCTAAACTGTTGTCGTTTAAATATGAATGATTAAAGGAACTACAGTAACGAAACAATAAGAGTTCAGTAATATGCAGATAATTTTAGGTTAATTGCTAAACTGCTGTCGTTTAAATATGTATGATTAAAAGAACCCTACAGTAACGAAACAATAAGAGTTCAGTAATATGCAGATAATTTTAGGTTAATTGCTAAACTGCTGTCGTTTAAATATGTATGATTAAAGGAACTACAGTAACGAAACAATAAGAGTTCAGTAATATGCAGATAATTTTAGGTTAATTGCTAAACTGCTGTCGTTTAAATATGTATGATTAACGGAACCCTACAGTAACGAAACAATAAGAGTTCAGTAATATGCAGATAATTTTAGGTTAATTGCTAAACTGCTGTCGTTTAAATATGAATGATTAAAGGAACTACAGTAACGAAACAATAAGAGTTCAGTAATATGCAGATAATTTTAGGTTAATTGCTAAACTGCTGTCGTTTAAATATGAATGATTAAAGGAACTACAGTAACGAAACAATAAGAGTTCAGTAATATGCAGATAATTTTAGGTTAATTGCTAAACTGCTGTCGTTTAAATATGTATGATTAAAGGAACTACAGTAACGAAACAATAAGAGTTCAGTAATAAGCAGATAATTTTAGGTTAATTGCTAAACTGCTGTCGTTTAAATATGTATGATTAAAGGAACTACAGTAACGAAACAGTAAGAGTTCAGTAATATGCAGATAATTTTAGGTTAATTGCTAAACTGCTGTCGTTTAAATATGAATGATTAAAAGAACCATATAGTAACGAAACAATAAGAGTTCAGTAATATGCAGATAATTTTAGGTTAATTGCTAAACTGCTGTCGTTTAAATATGAATGATTAAAAGAACCCTATAGTAACGAAACAATAAGAGTTCAGTAATATGCAGATAATTTTAGGTTAATTGCTAAACTGCTGTCGTTTAAATATGAATGATTAAAAGAACCCTATAGTAACGAAACAATAAGAGTTCAGTAATATGCAGATAATTTTAGGTTAATTGCTAAACTGCTGTCGTTTAAATATGAATGATTAAAAGAACCCTACAGTAACGAAACAATAAGAGTTCAGTAATATGCAGATAATTTTAGGTTAATTGCTAAACTGTTGTCGTTTAAATATGAATGATTAAAGGAACTACAGTAACGAAACAATAAGAGTTCAGTAATATGCGGATAATTTTAGGTTAATTGCTAAACTGCTGTCGTTTAAATATGTATGATTAAAGGAACTACAGTAACGAAACAATAAGAGTTCAGTAATATGCAGATAAATTTAGGTTAATTGCTAAACTGCTGTCGTTTAAATATGTATGATTAAAAGAACCCTACAGTAACGAAACAATAAGAGTTCAGTAATATGCAGATAATTTTAGGTTAATTGCTAAACTGTTGTCGTTTAAATATGAATGATTAAAGGAACTACAGTAACGAAACAATAAGAGTTCAGTAATATGCAGATAATTTTAGGTTAATTGCTAAACTGCTGTCGTTTAAATATGAATGATTAAAGGAACTACAGTAACGAAACAATAAGAGTTCAGTAATATGCAGATAATTTTAGGTTAATTGCTAAACTGTTGTCGTTTAAATATGAATGATTAAAGGAACTACAGTAACGAAACAATAAGAGTTCAGTAATATGCAGATAATTTTAGGTTAATTGCTAAACTGCTGACGTTTAAATATGTATGATTAAAGGAACTACAGTAACGAAACAATAAGAGTTCAGTAATATGCAGATAATTTTAGGTTAATTGCTAAACTGCTGTCGTTTAAATATGTATGATTAAAAGAACCCTACAGTAACGAAACAATAAGAGTTCAGTAATATGCAGATAATTTTAGGTTAATTGCTAAACTGTTGTCGTTTAAATATGAATGATTAAAGAAACTACAGTAACGAAACAATAAGAGTTCAGTAATATGCAGATAATTTTAGGTTAATTGCTAAACTGCTGTCGTTTAAATATGAATGATTAAAGGAACTACAGTAACGAAACAATAAGAGTTCAGTAATATGCAGATAATTTTAGGTTAATTGCTAAACTGCTGTCGTTTAAATATGTATGATTAAAAGAACCCTACAGTAACGAAACAATAAGAGTTCAGTAATATGCAGATAATTTTAGGTTAATTGCTAAACTGCTGTCGTTTAAATATGTATGATTAAAAAAACCCTACAGTAACGAAACAATAAGAGTTCAGTAATATGCAGATAATTTTAGGTTAATTGCTAAACTGCTGTCGTTTAAATATGTATGATTAAAGGAACTACAGTAACGAAACAATAAGAGTTCAGTAATATGCAGATAATTTTAGGTTAATTGCTAAACTGCTGTCGTTTAAATATGTATGATTAAAGGAACTACAGTAACGAAACAATAAGAGTTCAGTAATATGCAGATAATTTCAGGTTAATTGCTAAACTGTTGTCGGTTAAATATGAATGATTAAAGGAACTACAGTAACGAAACAATAAGAGTTCAGTAATATGCAGATAATTTTAGGTTAATTGCTAAACTGTTGTCGTTTAAATATGAATGATTAAAGGAACTACAGTAACGAAACAATAAGAGTTCAGTAATATGCAGATAATTTTAGGTTAATTGCTAAACTGCTGTCGTTTAAATATGTATGATTAAAAGAACCCTACAGTAACGAAACAATAAGAGTTCAGTAATATGCAGATAATTTTAGGTTAATTGCTAAACTGCTGTCGTTTAAATATGTATGATTAAAGGAACTACAGTAACGAAACAATAAGAGTTCAGTAATATGCAGATAATTTTAGGTTAAATGCTAAACTGCTGTCGTTTAAATATGAATGATTAAAAGAACCCTATAGTAACGAAACAATAAGAGTTCAGTTATATGCAGATAATTTTAGGTTAAATGCTAAACTGCTGTCGTTTAAATATGAATGATTAAAAGAACCCTATAGTAACGAAACAATAAGAGTTCAGTAATATGCAGATAATTTTAGGTTAATTGCTAAACTGCTGTCGTTTAAATATGAATGATTAAAAGAACCCTATAGTAACGAAACAATAAGAGTTCAGTAATATGCAGATAATTTTAGGTTAATTGCTAAACTGCTGTCGTTTAAATATGAATGATTAAAAGAACCCTATAGTAACGAAACAATAAGAGTTCAGTAATATGCAGATAATTTTAGGTTAATTGCTAAACTGCTGCCGTTTAAATATGAATGATTAAAAGAACCCTACAGTAACGAAACAATAAGAGTTCAGTAATATGCAGATAATTTTAGGTTAATTGCTAAACTGCTGTCGTTTAAATATGAATGATTAAAGGAACTACAGTAACGAAACAATAAGAGTTCTGTAATATGCAGATAATTTTAGGTTAATTGTTAAACTGCTGTCGTTTAAATATGTATGATTAAAAGAACCCTACAGTAACGAAACAATAAGAGTTCAGTAATATGCAGATAATTTTAGGTTAATTGCTAAACTGCTGCCGTTTAAATATGAATGATTAAAGGAACCCTACAGTAACGAAACAATAAGAGTTCAGTAATATGCAGATAATTTTAGGTTAATTGCTAAACTGCTGCCGTTTAAATATGAATGATTAAAGGAACCCTACAGTAACGAAACAATAAGAGTTCAGTAATATGCAGATAATTTTAGGTTAATTGCTAAACTGCTGCCGTTTAAATATGAATGATTAAAGGAACCCTACAGTAACGAAGCAATAAGAGTTCAGTAATATGCAGATAATTTTAGGTTAATTGCTAAACTGTTGTCGTTTAAATATGAATGATTAAAGGAACTACAGTAACGAAACAATAAGAGTTCAGTAATATGCAGATAATTTTAGGTTAATTGCTAAACTGCTGTTGTTTAAATATGAATGATTAAAGGAACTACAGTAACGAAACAATAAGAGTTCAGTAATATGCAGATAATTTTAGGTTAATTGCTAAACTGCTGTCGTTTAAATATGAATGATTAAAGGAACTACAGTAACGAAACAATAAGAGTTCAGTAATATGCAGATAATTTTAGGTTAATTGCTAAACTGCTGTCGTTTAAATATGAATGATTAAAGGAACTACAGTAACGAAACAATAAGAGTTCAGTAATATGCAGATAATTTTAGGTTAATTGCTAAACTGCTGTCGTTTAAATATGTATGATTAAAGGAACTACAGTAACGAAACAATAAGAGTTCAGTAATAAGCAGATAATTTTAGGTTAATTGCTAAACTGCTGTCGTTTAAATATGTATGATTAAAGGAACTACAGTAACGAAACAGTAAGAGTTCAGTAATATGCAGATAATTTTAGGTTAATTGCTAAACTGCTGTCGTTTAAATATGAATGATTAAAAGAACCATATAGTAACGAAACAATAAGAGTTCAGTAATATGCAGATAATTTTAGGTTAATTGCTAAACTGCTGTCGTTTAAATATGAATGATTAAAAGAACCCTATAGTAACGAAACAATAAGAGTTCAGTAATATGCAGATAATTTTAGGTTAATTGCTAAACTGCTGTCGTTTAAATATGAATGATTAAAAGAACCCTATAGTAACGAAACAATAAGAGTTCAGTAATATGCAGATAATTTTAGGTTAATTGCTAAACTGCTGTCGTTTAAATATGAATGATTAAAAGAACCCTACAGTAACGAAACAATAAGAGTTCAGTAATATGCAGATAATTTTAGGTTAATTGCTAAACTGTTGTCGTTTAAATATGAATGATTAAAGGAACTACAGTAACGAAACAATAAGAGTTCAGTAATATGCGGATAATTTTAGGTTAATTGCTAAACTGCTGTCGTTTAAATATGTATGATTAAAGGAACTACAGTAACGAAACAATAAGAGTTCAGTAATATGCAGATAAATTTAGGTTAATTGCTAAACTGCTGTCGTTTAAATATGTATGATTAAAAGAACCCTACAGTAACGAAACAATAAGAGTTCAGTAATATGCAGATAATTTTAGGTTAATTGCTAAACTGTTGTCGTTTAAATATGAATGATTAAAGGAACTACAGTAACGAAACAATAAGAGTTCAGTAATATGCAGATAATTTTAGGTTAATTGCTAAACTGCTGTCGTTTAAATATGAATGATTAAAGGAACTACAGTAACGAAACAATAAGAGTTCAGTAATATGCAGATAATTTTAGGTTAATTGCTAAACTGTTGTCGTTTAAATATGAATGATTAAAGGAACTACAGTAACGAAACAATAAGAGTTCAGTAATATGCAGATAATTTTAGGTTAATTGCTAAACTGCTGACGTTTAAATATGTATGATTAAAGGAACTACAGTAACGAAACAATAAGAGTTCAGTAATATGCAGATAATTTTAGGTTAATTGCTAAACTGCTGTCGTTTAAATATGTATGATTAAAAGAACCCTACAGTAACGAAACAATAAGAGTTCAGTAATATGCAGATAATTTTAGGTTAATTGCTAAACTGTTGTCGTTTAAATATGAATGATTAAAGGAACTACAGTAACGAAACAATAAGAGTTCAGTAATATGCAGATAATTTTAGGTTAATTGCTAAACTGCTGTCGTTTAAATATGAATGATTAAAGGAACTACAGTAACGAAACAATAAGAGTTCAGTAATATGCAGATAATTTTAGGTTAATTGCTAAACTGCTGTCGTTTAAATATGTATGATTAAAAGAACCCTACAGTAACGAAACAATAAGAGTTCAGTAATATGCAGATAATTTTAGGTTAATTGCTAAACTGCTGTCGTTTAAATATGTATGATTAAAAAAACCCTACAGTAACGAAACAATAAGAGTTCAGTAATATGCAGATAATTTTAGGTTAATTGCTAAACTGCTGTCGTTTAAATATGTATGATTAAAGGAACTACAGTAACGAAACAATAAGAGTTCAGTAATATGCAGATAATTTTAGGTTAATTGCTAAACTGCTGTCGTTTAAATATGTATGATTAAAGGAACTACAGTAACGAAACAATAAGAGTTCAGTAATATGCAGATAATTTCAGGTTAATTGCTAAACTGTTGTCGGTTAAATATGAATGATTAAAGGAACTACAGTAACGAAACAATAAGAGTTCAGTAATATGCAGATAATTTTAGGTTAATTGCTAAACTGTTGTCGTTTAAATATGAATGATTAAAGGAACTACAGTAACGAAACAATAAGAGTTCAGTAATATGCAGATAATTTTAGGTTAATTGCTAAACTGCTGTCGTTTAAATATGTATGATTAAAAGAACCCTACAGTAACGAAACAATAAGAGTTCAGTAATATGCAGATAATTTTAGGTTAATTGCTAAACTGCTGTCGTTTAAATATGTATGATTAAAGGAACTACAGTAACGAAACAATAAGAGTTCAGTAATATGCAGATAATTTTAGGTTAAATGCTAAACTGCTGTCGTTTAAATATGAATGATTAAAAGAACCCTATAGTAACGAAACAATAAGAGTTCAGTAATATGCAGATAATTTTAGGTTAATTGCTAAACTGCTGTCGTTTAAATATGAATGATTAAAAGAACCCTATAGTAACGAAACAATAAGAGTTCAGTAATATGCAGATAATTTTAGGTTAATTGCTAAACTGCTGTCGTTTAAATATGAATGATTAAAAGAACCCTATAGTAACGAAACAATAAGAGTTCAGTAATATGCAGATAATTTTAGGTTAATTGCTAAACTGCTGCCGTTTAAATATGAATGATTAAAAGAACCCTACAGTAACGAAACAATAAGAGTTCAGTAATATGCAGATAATTTTAGGTTAATTGCTAAACTGCTGTCGTTTAAATATGTATGATTAAAGGAACTACAGCAACGAAACAATAAGAGTTCAGTAATATGCAGATAATTTTAGGTTAATTGCTAAACTGCTGTCGTTTAAATATGAATGATTAAAGGAACTACAGTAACGAAACAATAAGAGTTCAGTAATATGCAGATAATTTTAGGTTAATTGCTAAACTGTTGTCGTTTAAATATGTATGATTAAAGGAACTACAGCAACGAAACAATAAGAGTTTAGTAATATGCAGATAATTTTAGGTTAATTGCTAAACTGCTGTCGTTTAAATATGAATGATTAAAGGAACTACAGTAACGAAACAATAAGAGTTCAGTAATATGCAGATAATTTTAGGTTAATTGCTAAACTGTTGTCGTTTAAATATGAATGATTAAAGGAACTACAGTAACGAAACAATAAGAGTTCAGTAATATGCAGATAATTTTAGGTTAATTGCTAAACTGTTGTCGTTTAAATATGAATGATTAAAGGAACTACAGTAACGAAACAATAAGAGTTCAGTAATATGCAGATAATTTTAGGTTAATTGCTAAACTGCTGTCGTTTAAATATGTATGATTAAAAGAACCCTACAGTAACGAAACAATAAGAGTTCAGTAATATGCAGATAATTTTAGGTTAATTGCTAAACTGCTGTCGTTTAAATATGTATGATTAAAGGAACTACAGTAACGAAACAATAAGAGTTCAGTAATATGCAGATAATTTTAGGTTAATTGCTAAACTGCTGTCGTTTAAATATGAATGATTAAAGGAACTACAGTAACGAAACAATAAGAGTTCAGTAATATGCAGATAATTTTAGGTTAATTGCTAAACTGCTGTCGTTTAAATATGTATGATTAAAGGAACTACAGTAACGAAACAATAAGAGTTCAGTAATATGCAGATAATTTTAGGTTAATTGCTAAACTGCTGTCGTTTAAATATGTATGATTAAAAGAACCCTACAGTAACGAAACAATAAGAGTTCAGTAATATGCAGATAATTTTAGGTTAATTGCTAAACTGCTGTCGTTTAAATATGTATGATTAAAGGAACTACAGCAACGAAACAATAAGAGTTCAGTAATATGCAGATAATTTTAGGTTAATTGCTAAACTGCTGTCGTTTAAATATGAATGATTAAAGGAACTACAGTAACGAAACAATAAGAGTTCAGTAATATGCAGATAATTTTAGGTTAATTGCTAAACTGTTGTCGTTTAAATATGAATGATTAAAGGAACTACAGTAACGAAACAATAAGAGTTCAGTAATATGCAGATAATTTTAGGTTAATTGCTAAACTGTTGTCGTTTAAATATGAATGATTAAAGGAACTACAGTAACGAAACAATAAGAGTTCAGTAATATGCAGATAATTTTATTTTAATTGCTAAACTGCTGTCGTTTAAATATGTATGATTAAAAGAACCCTACAGTAAAGAAACAATAAGAGTTCAGTAATATGCAGATAATTTTAGGTTAATTGCTAAACTGCTGTCGTTTAAATATGTATGATTAAAAGAACTACAGTAACGAAACAATAAGAGTTCAGTAATATGCAGATAATTTTAGGTTAATTGCTAAACTGCTGTCGTTTAAATATGAATGATTAAAGGAACTACAGTAACGAAACAATAAGAGTTCAGTAATATGCAGATAATTTTAGGTTAATTGCTAAACTGCTGTCGTTTAAATATGAATGATTAAAGGAACTACAGTAACGAAACAATAAGAGTTCAGTAATATGCAGATAATTTTAGGTTAATTGCTAAACTGCTGTCGTTTAAGTATGAATGATTAAAGGAACTACAGTAACGAAACAATAAGAGTTCTGTAATATGCAGATAATTTTAGGTTAATTGCTAAACTGTTGTCGTTTAAATATGAATGATTAAAGGAACTACAGTAACGAAACAATAAGAGTTCAGTAATATGCAGATAATTTTAGGTTAATTGCTAAACTGCTGTCGTTTAAATATGTATGATTAAAAGAACCCTACAGTAACGAAACAATAAGAGTTCAGTAATATGCAGATAATTTTAGGTTAATTGCTAAACTGCTGTCGTTTAAATATGTATGATTAAAGGAACTACAGTAACGAAACAATAAGAGTTCAGTAATATGCAGATAATTTTAGGTTAATTGCTAAACTGCTGTCGTTTAAATATGAATGATTAAAGGAACTACAGTAACGAATCAATAAGAGTTCAGTAATATGCAGATAATTTTAGGTTAATTGCTAAACTGCTGTCGTTTAAATATGTATGATTAAAGGAACTAGGTACAGTAATGAAACAATAAGAGTTCAGTAATATGCAGATAATTTTAGGTTAATTGCTAAACTGCTGTCGTTTAAATATGTATGATTAAAGGAACTACAGCAACGAAACAATAAGAGTTCAGTAATATGCAGATAATTTTAGGTTAATTGCTAAACTGCTGTCGTTTAAATATGAATGATTAAAGGAACTACAGTAACGAAACAATAAGAGTTCAGTAATATGCAGATAATTTTAGGTTAATTGCTAAACTGCTGTTGTTTAAATATGAATGATTAAAGGAACTACAGTAACGAAACAATAAGAGTTCAGTAATATGCAGATAATTTTAGGTTAATTGCTAAACTGCTGTCGTTTAAATATGAATGATTAAAAGAACCCTACAGTAACGAAACAATAAGAGTTCAGTAATATGCAGATAATTTTAGGTTAATTGCTAAACTGCTGTCGTTTAAATATGTATGATTAAAGGAACTACAGTAACGAAACAATAAGAGTTCAGTAATATGCAGATAATTTTAGGTTAATTGCTAAACTGCTGTCGTTTAAATATGAATGATTAAAGGAACTACAGTAACGAAACAATAAGAGTTCAGTAATATGCAGATAATTTTAGGTTAATTGCTAAACTGTTGTCGTTTAAATATGAATGATTAAAGGAACTACAGTAACGAAACAATAAGAGTTCAGTAATATGCAGATAATTTTAGGTTAATTGCTAAACTGCTGTCGTTTCAATATGTATGATTAAAGGAACTACAGTAACGAAACAATAAGAGTTCTGTAATATGCAGATAATTTTAGGTTAATTGCTAAACTGCTGTCGTTTAAATATGTATGATTAAAAGAACCCTACAGTAACGAAACAATAAGAGTTCAGTAATATGCAGATAATTTTAGGTTAATTGCTAAACTGTTGTCGTTTAAATATTAATGATTGCAGGAACTACAGTAACGAAACAATAAGAGTTCAGTAATATGCAGATAATTTTAGGTTAATTGCTAAACTGCTGTCGTTTAAATATGAATGATTAAAGGAACTACAGTAACGAAACAATAAGAGTTCAGTAATATGCAGATAATTTTAGGTTAATTGCTAAACTGCTGTCGTTTAAATATGAATGATTAAAGGAACTACATTAACGAAACAATAAGAGTTCAGTAATATGCAGATAATTTTAGGTTAATTGCTAAACTGCTGTCGTTTAAATATGTATGATTAAAGGAACTACAGTAACGAAACAATAAGAGTTCAGTAATATGCAGATAATTTTAGGTTAATTGCTAAACTGCTGTCGTTTAAATATGAATGATTAAAGGAACTACAGTAACGAAACAATAAGAGTTCAGTAATATGCAGATAATTTTAGGTTAATTGCTAAACTGCTGTCGTTTAAATATGTATAATTAAAGGAACTACAGTAACGAAACAATAAGAGTTCAGTAATATGCAGATAATTTTAGGTTAATTGCTAAACTGCTGTCGTTTAAATATGTATGATTAAAAGAACCCTACAGTAACGAAACAATAAGAGTTCAGTAATATGCAGATAATTTTAGGTTAATTGCTAAACTGCTGTCGTTTAAATATGTATGATTAAAAGAACCCTACAGTAACGAAACAATAAGAGTTCAGTAATATGCAGATAATTTTAGGTTAATTGCTAAACTGCTGTCGTTTAAATATGTATGATTAAAAGAACCCTACAGTAACGAAACAATAAGAGTTCAGTAATATGCAGATAATTTTAGGTTAATTGCTAAACTGCTGTCGTTTAAATATGTATGATTAAAAGAACCATACAGTAACGAAACAATAAGAGTTCAGTAATATGCAGATAATTTTAGGTTAATTGCTAAACTGCTGTCGTTTAAATATGTATGATTAAAGGAACTACAGTAACGAAACAATAAGAGTTCAGTAATATGCAGATAATTTTAGGTTAATTGCTAAACTGTTGTCGTTTAAATATGAATGATTAAAGGAACTACAGTAACGAAACAATAAGAGTTCAGTAATATGCAGATAATTTTAGGTTAATTGCTAAACTGCTGTCGTTTAAATATGTATGATTAAAGGAACTACAGTAACGAAACAATAAGAGTTCAGTAATATGTAGATAATTTTAGGTTAATTGCTAAACTGTTGTCGTTTAAATATGAATGATTAAAGGAACTACAGTAACGAAACAATAAGAGTGCAGTAATATGCAGATAATTTTAGGTTAATTGCTAAACTGTTGTCGTTTAAATATGTATGATTAAAAGAACCCTACAGTAACGAAACAATAAGAGTTCAGTAATATGCAGATAATTTTAGGTTAATTGCTAAACTGCTGTCGTTTAAATATGTATGATTAAAGGAACTACAGTAACGAAACAATAAGAGTTCAGTAATATGCAGATAATTTTAGGTTAATTGCTAAACTGCTGTCGTTTAAATATGAATGATTAAAAGAACTACAGTAACGAAACAATAAGAGTTCAGTAATATGCAGATAATTTTAGGTTAATTGCTAAACTGCTGTCGTTTAAATATGAATGATTAAAGGAACTACAGTAACGAAACAATAAGAGTTCAGTAATATGCAGATAATTTTAGGTTAATTGCTAAACTGCTGTCGTTTAAATATGAATGATTAAAGGAACTACGGTAACGAAACAATAATAGTTCAGTAATATGCAGATAATTTTAGGTCAATTGCTAAACTGCTGTCGTTTAAATATGAATGATTAAAGGAACTACAGTAACGAAACAATAAGAGTTCAGTAATATGCAGATAATTTTAGGTTAATTGCTAAACTGTTGTCGTTTAAATATGAATGATTAAAGGAACTACAGTAACGAAACAATAAGAGTTCAGTAATATGCAGATAATTTTAGGTTAATTGCTAAACTGTTGTCGTTTAAATATGAATGATTAAAGGAACTACAGTAACGAAACAATAAGAGTTCAGTAATATGCAGATAATTTTAGGTTAATTGCTAAACTGCTGTCGTTTAAATATGTATGATTAAAAGAACCCTACAGTAACGAAACAATAAGAGTTCAGTAATATGCAGATAATTTTAGGTTAATTGCTAAACTGCTGTCGTTTAAATATGTATGATTAAAGGAACTACAGTAACGAAACAATAAGAGTTCAGTAATTTGCAGATAATTTTAGGTTAATTGCTAAACTGCTGTCGTTTAAATATAAATGATTAAAGGAACTACAGTAACGAAACAATAAGAGTTCAGTAATATGCAGATAATTTTAGGTTAATTGCTAAACTGTTGTCGTTTAAATATGAATGATTAAAGGAACTACAGTAACGAAACAATAAGAGTTCAGTAATATGCAGATAATTTTAGGTTAATTGCTAAACTGCTGTCGTTTAAATATGTATGATTAAAGGAACTACAGTAACGAAACGATAAGAGTTCAGTAATATGCAGATAATTTTAGGTTAATTGCTAAACTGCTGTCGTTTAAATATGTATGATTAAAAGAACCCTACAGTAACGAAACAATAAGAGTTCAGTAATATGCAGATAATTTTAGGTTAATTGCTAAACTGTTGTCGTTTAAATATGAATGATTAAAGGAACTACAGTAACGAAACAATAAGAGTTCAGTAATATGCAGATAATTTTAGGTTAATTGCTAAACTGCTGTCGTTTAAATATGAATGATTAAAGGAACTACAGTAACGAAACAATAAGAGTTCAGTAATATGCAGATAATTTTAGGTTAATTGCTAAACTGCTGTCGTTTAAATATGAATGATTAAAGGAACTACAGTAACGAAACAATAAGAGTTCAGTAATATGCAGATAATTTTGGGTTAATTGCTAAACTGCTGTCGTTTAAATATGTATGATTAAAGGAACTACAGTAACGAAACAATAAGAGTTCAGTAATATGCAGATAATTTTAGGTTAATTGCTAAACTGCTGTCGTTTAAATATGTATGATTAAAGGAACTACAGCAACGAAACAATAAGAGTTCAGTAATATGCAGATAATTTTAGGTTAATTGCTAAACTGCTGTCGTTTAAATATGAATGATTAAAGGAACTACAGTAACGAAACAATAAGAGTTCAGTAATATGCAGATAATTTTAGGTTAATTGCTAAACTGTTGTCGTTTAAATATGAATGATTAAAGGAACTACAGTAACGAAACAATAAGAGTTCAGTAATATGCAGATAATTTTAGGTTAATTGCTAAACTGTTGTCGTTTAAATATGAATGATTAAAGGAACTACAGTAACGAAACAATAAGAGTTCAGTAATATGCAGATAATTTTATTTTAATTGCTAAACTGCTGTCGTTTAAATATGTATGATTAAAAGAACCCTACAGTAAAGAAACAATAAGAGTTCAGTAATATGCAGATAATTTTAGGTTAATTGCTAAACTGCTGTCGTTTAAATATGTATGATTAAAGGAACTACAGTAACGAAACAATAAGAGTTCAGTAATATGCAGATAATTTTAGGTTAATTGCTAAACTGCTGTCGTTTAAATATGAATGATTAAAGGAACTACAGTAACGAAACAATAAGAGTTCAGTAATATGCAGATAATTTTAGGTTAATTGCTAAACTGCTGTCGTTTAAATATGAATGATTAAAGGAACTACAGTAACGAAACAATAAGAGTTCAGTAATATGCAGATAATTTTAGGTTAATTGCTAAACTGCTGTCGTTTAAGTATGAATGATTAAAGGAACTACAGTAACGAAACAATAAGAGTTCTGTAATATGCAGATAATTTTAGGTTAATTGCTAAACTGCTGTCGTTTAAATATGAATGATTAAAGGAACTACAGTAACGAATCAATAAGAGTTCAGTAATATGCAGATAATTTTAGGTTAATTGCTAAACTGCTGTCGTTTAAATATGTATGATTAAAGGAACTAGGTACAGTAATGAAACAATAAGAGTTCAGTAATATGCAGATAATTTTAGGTTAATTGCTAAACTGCTGTCGTTTAAATATGTATGATTAAAGGAACTACAGCAACGAAACAATAAGAGTTCAGTAATATGCAGATAATTTTAGGTTAATTGCTAAACTGCTGTCGTTTAAATATGAATGATTAAAGGAACTACAGTAACGAAACAATAAGAGTTCAGTAATATGCAGATAATTTTAGGTTAATTGCTAAACTGCTGTTGTTTAAATATGAATGATTAAAGGAACTACAGTAACGAAACAATAAGAGTTCAGTAATATGCAGATAATTTTAGGTTAATTGCTAAACTGCTGTCGTTTAAATATGAATGATTAAAAGAACCCTACAGTAACGAAACAATAAGAGTTCAGTAATATGCAGATAATTTTAGGTTAATTGCTAAACTGCTGTCGTTTAAATATGTATGATTAAAGGAACTACAGTAACGAAACAATAAGAGTTCAGTAATATGCAGATAATTTTAGGTTAATTGCTAAACTGCTGTCGTTTAAATATGAATGATTAAAGGAACTACAGTAACGAAACAATAAGAGTTCAGTAATATGCAGATAATTTTAGGTTAATTGCTAAACTGTTGTCGTTTAAATATGAATGATTAAAGGAACTACAGTAACGAAACAATAAGAGTTCAGTAATATGCAGATAATTTTAGGTTAATTGCTAAACTGCTGTCGTTTAAATATGTATGATTAAAGGAACTACAGTAACGAAACAATAAGAGTTCAGTAATATGCAGATAATTTTAGGTTAATTGCTAAACTGCTGTCGTTTAAATATGTATGATTAAAAGAACCCTACAGTAACGAAACAATAAGAGTTCAGTAATATGCAGATAATTTTAGGTTAATTGCTAAACTGTTGTCGTTTAAATATTAATGATTAAAGGAACTACAGTAACGAAACAATAAGAGTTCAGTAATATGCAGATAATTTTAGGTTAATTGCTAAACTGCTGTCGTTTAAATATGAATGATTAAAGGAACTACAGTAACGAAACAATAAGAGTTCAGTAATATGCAGATAATTTTAGGTTAATTGCTAAACTGCTGTCGTTTAAATATGAATGAATAAAGGAACTACATTAACGAAACAATAAGAGTTCAGTAATATGCAGATAATTTTAGGTTAATTGCTAAACTGCTGTCGTTTAAATATGTATGATTAAAGGAACTACAGTAACGAAACAATAAGAGTTCAGTAATATGCAGATAATTTTAGGTTAATTGCTAAACTGCTGTCGTTTAAATATGAATGATTAAAGGAACTACAGTAACGAAACAATAAGAGTTCAGTAATATGCAGATAATTTTAGGTTAATTGCTAAACTGCTGTCGTTTAAATATGTATAATTAAAGGAACTACAGTAACGAAACAATAAGAGTTCAGTAATATGCAGATAATTTTAGGTTAATTGCTAAACTGCTGTCGTTTAAATATGTATGATTAAAAGAACCCTACAGTAACGAAACAATAAGAGTTCAGTAATATGCAGATAATTTTAGGTTAATTGCTAAACTGCTGTCGTTTAAATATGTATGATTAAAAGAACCCTACAGTAACGAAACAATAAGAGTTCAGTAATATGCAGATAATTTTAGGTTAATTGCTAAACTGCTGTCGTTTAAATATGTATGATTAAAAGAACCCTACAGTAACGAAACAATAAGAGTTCAGTAATATGCAGATAATTTTAGGTTAATTGCTAAACTGCTGTCGTTTAAATATGTATGATTAAAAGAACCATACAGTAACGAAACAATAAGAGTTCAGTAATATGCAGATAATTTTAGGTTAATTGCTAAACTGCTGTCGTTTAAATATGTATGATTAAAGGAACTACAGTAACGAAACAATAAGAGTTCAGTAATATGCAGATAATTTTAGGTTAATTGCTAAACTGTTGTCGTTTAAATATGAATGATTAAAGGAACTACAGTAACGAAACAATAAGAGTTCAGTAATATGCAGATAATTTTAGGTTAATTGCTAAACTGCTGTCGTTTAAATATGTATGATTAAAGGAACTACAGTAACGAAACAATAAGAGTTCAGTAATATGCAGATAATTTTAGGTTAATTGCTAAACTGTTGTCGTTTAAATATGAATGATTAAAGGAACTACAGTAACGAAACAATAAGAGTGCAGTAATATGCAGATAATTTTAGGTTAATTGCTAAACTGCTGTCGTTTAAATATGTATGATTAAAAGAACCCTACAGTAACGAAACAATAAGAGTTCAGTAATATGCAGATAATTTTAGGTTAATTGCTAAACTGCTGTCGTTTAAATATGTATGATTAAAGGAACTACAGTAACGAAACAATAAGAGTTCAGTAATATGCAGATAATTTTAGGTTAATTGCTAAACTGCTGTCGTTTAAATATGAATGATTAAAAGAACTACAGTAACGAAACAATAAGAGTTCAGTAATATGCAGATAATTTTAGGTTAATTGCTAAACTGCTGTCGTTTAAATATGAATGATTAAAGGAACTACAGTAACGAAACAATAAGAGTTCAGTAATATGCAGATAATTTTAGGTTAATTGCTAAACTGCTGTCGTTTAAATATGAATGATTAAAGGAACTACGGTAACGAAACAATAATAGTTCAGTAATATGCAGATAATTGTAGGTTAATTGCTAAACTGCTGTCGTTTAAATATGAATGATTAAAGGAACTACAGTAACGAAACAATAAGAGTTCAGTAATATGCAGATAATTTTAGGTTAATTGCTAAACTGTTGTCGTTTAAATATGAATGATTAAAGGAACTACAGTAACGAAACAATAAGAGTTCAGTAATATGCAGATAATTTTAGGTTAATTGCTAAACTGTTGTCGTTTAAATATGAATGATTAAAGGAACTACAGTAACGAAACAATAAGAGTTCAGTAATATGCAGATAATTTTAGGTTAATTGCTAAACTGCTGTCGTTTAAATATGTATGATTAAAAGAACCCTACAGTAACGAAACAATAAGAGTTCAGTAATATGCAGATAATTTTAGGTTAATTGCTAAACTGCTGTCGTTTAAATATGTATGATTAAAGGAACTACAGTAACGAAACAATAAGAGTTCAGTAATTTGCAGATAATTTTAGGTTAATTGCTAAACTGCTGTCGTTTAAATATAAATGATTAAAGGAACTACAGTAACGAAACAATAAGAGTTCAGTAATATGCAGATAATTTTAGGTTAATTGCTAAACTGTTGTCGTTTAAATATGAATGATTAAAGGAACTACAGTAACGAAACAATAAGAGTTCAGTAATATGCAGATAATTTTAGGTTAATTGCTAAACTGCTGTCGTTTAAATATGTATGATTAAAGGAACTACAGTAACGAAACGATAAGAGTTCAGTAATATGCAGATAATTTTAGGTTAATTGCTAAACTGCTGTCGTTTAAATATGTATGATTAAAAGAACCCTACAGTAACGAAACAATAAGAGTTCAGTAATATGCAGATAATTTTAGGTTAATTGCTAAACTGTTGTCGTTTAAATATGAATGATTAAAGGAACTACAGTAACGAAACAATAAGAGTTCAGTAATATGCAGATAATTTTAGGTTAATTGCTAAACTGCTGTCGTTTAAATATGAATGATTAAAGGAACTACAGTAACGAAACAATAAGAGTTCAGTAATATGCAGATAATTTTAGGTTAATTGCTAAACTGCTGTCGTTTAAATATGAATGATTAAAGGAACTACAGTAACGAAACAATAAGAGTTCAGTAATATGCAGATAATTTAGGTTAATTGCTAAACTGCTGTCGTTTAAATATGTATGATTAAAGGAACTACAGTAACGAAACAATAAGAGTTCAGTAATATGCAGATAATTTTAGGTTAATTGCTAAGCTGCTGTCGTTTAAATATGTATGATTAAAGGAACTACAGTAACGAAACAATAAGAGTTCAGTAATATGCAGATAATTTTAGGTTAATTGCTAAACTGCTGTCGTTTAAATATGTATAATTAAAAGAACCCTACAGTAACGAAACAATAAGAGTTCAGTAATATGCAGATAATTTTAGGTTAATTGCTAAACTGCTGTCGTTTAAATATGTATGATTAAAAGAACCCTACAGTAACGAAACAATAAGAGTTCAGTAATATGCAGATAATTTTATTTTAATTGCTAAACTGCTGTCGTTTAAATATGTATGATTAAAGGAACTACAGTAATGAAACAATAAGAGTTCAGTAATATGCAGATAATTTTAGGTTAATTGCTAAACTGTTGTCGTTTAAATATGAATGATTAAAGGAACTACAGTAACGAAACAATAAGAGTTCAGTAATATGCAGATAATTTTAGGTTAATTGCTAAACTGCTGTCGTTTAAATATGTATGATTAAAGGAACTACAGTAACGAAACAATAAGAGTTCAGTAATATGCAGATAATTTTAGGTTAATTGCTAAACTGTTGTCGTTTAAATATGAATGATTAAAGGAACTACAGTAACGAAACAATAAGAGTTCAGTAATATGCAGATAATTTTAGGTTAATTGCTAAACTGCTGTCGTTTAAATATGTATGATTAACGGAACCCTACAGTAACGAAACAATAAGAGTTCAGTAATATGCAGATAATTTTAGGTTAATTGCTAAACTGCTGTCGTTTAAATATGTATGATTAAAAGAACCCTACAGTAACGAAACAATAAGAGTTCAGTAATATGCAGATAATTTTAGGTTAATTGCTAAACTGCTGTCGTTTAAATATGTATGATTAAAGGAACTACAGTAACGAAACAATAAGAGTTCAGTAATATGCAGATAATTTTAGGTTAATTGCTAAACTGCTGTCGTTTAAATATGAATGATTAAAGGAACTACAGTAACGAAACAATAAGAGTTCAGTAATATGCAGATAATTTTAGGTTAATTGCTAAACTGCTGTCGTTTAAATATGTATGATTAAAAGAACCCTACAGTAACGAAACAATAAGAGTTCAGTAATATGCAGATAATTTTAGGTTAATTGCTAAACTGTTGTCGTTTAAATATGAATGATTAAAGGAACTACAGTAACGAAACAATAAGAGTTCAGTAATATGCAGATAATTTTAGGTTAATTGCTAAACTGCTGTCGTTTAAATATGAATGATTAAAGGCACTACAGTAACGAAACAATAAGAGTTCAGTAATATGCAGATAATTTTAGGTTAATTGCTAAACTGCTGTCGTTTAAATATGAATGATTAAAGGAACTACAGTAACGAAACAATAAGAGTTCAGTAATATGCAGATAATTTTAGGTTAATTGCTAAACTGCTGTCGTTTAAATATGTATGATTAAAGGAACTACAGTAACGAAACAATAAGAGTTCAGTAATATGCAGATAATTTTAGGTTAATTGCTAAACTGTTGTCGTTTAAAATGAATGATTAAAGGAACTACAGTAACGAAACAATAAGAGTTCAGTAATATGCAGATAATTTTAGGTTAATTGCTAAACTGCTGTCGTTTAAAAATGTATGATTAAAGGAACTACAGTAACGAAACAATAAGAGTTCAGTAATATGCAGATAATTTTAGGTTAATTGCTAAACTGCTGTCGTTTAAATATGTATGATTAAAGGAACTACAGTAACGAAACAATAAGAGTTCAGTAATATGCAGATAATTTTAGGTTAATTGCTAAACTGTTGTCGTTTAAATATGAATGATTAAAGGAACTACAGTAACGAAACAATAAGAGTTCAGTAATATGCAGATAATTTTAGGTTAATTGCTAAACTGCTGTCGTTTAAATATGTATGATTAAAGGAACTACAGTAACGAAACAATAAGAGTTTAGTAATATGCAGATAATTTTAGGTTAATTGCTAAACTGCTGTCGTTTAAATATGTATGATTAAAAGAACCCTACAGTAACGAAACAATAAGAGTTCAGTAATATGCAGATAACTTTAGGTTAATTGCTAAACTGCTGTCGTTTAAATATGTATGATTAAAAGAACCCTACAGTAACGAAACAATAAGAGTTCAGTAATATGCAGATAATTTTAGGTTAATTGCTAAACTGCTGTCGTTTAAATATGTATGATTAAAAGAACCCTACAGTAACGAAACAATAAGAGTTCAGTAATATGCAGATAATTTTAGGTTAATTGCTAAACTGCTGTCGTTTAAATATGTATGATTAAAGGAACCCTACAGTAACGAAACAATAAGAGTTCAGTAATATGCAGATAATTTTAGGTTAATTGCTAAACTGCTGTCGTTTAAATATGAATGATTAAAGGAACTACAGTAACGAAACAATAAGAGTTCAGTAATATGCAGATAATTTTAGGTTAATTGCTAAACTGCTGTCGTTTAAATATGAATGATTAAAGGAACTATAGTAACGAAACAATAAGAGTTCAGTAATATGCAGATAATTTTAGGTTAATTGCTAAACTGCTGTCGTTTAAATATGAATGATTAAAGGAACTACAGTAACGAAACAATAAGAGTTCAGTAATATGCAGATAATTTTGGGTTAATTGCTAAACTGCTGTCGTTTAAATATGTATGATTAAAGGAACTACAGTAACGAAACAATAAGAGTTCAGTAATATGCAGATAATTTTAGGTTAATTGCTAAGCTGCTGTCGTTTAAATATGAATGATTAAAGGAACTACAGTAACAAAACAATAAGAGTTCAGTAATATGCAGATAATTTTAGGTTAATTGCTAAACTGCTGTCGTTTAAATATGTATGATTAAAAGAACCCTACAGTAACGAAACAATAAGAGTTCAGTAATATGCAGATAATTTTAGGTTAATTGCTAAACTGCTGTCGTTTAAATATGTATGATTAAAAGAACCCTACAGTAACGAAACAATAAGAGTTCAGTAATATGCAGATAATTTTAGGTTAATTGCTAAACTGCTGTCGTTTAAATATGTATGATTAAAGGAACTACAGTAACGAAACAATAAGAGTTTAGTAATATGCAGATAATTTTAGGTTAATTGCTAAACTGTTGTCGTTTAAATATGAATGATTAAAGGAACTACAGTAACGAAACAATAAGAGTTCAGTAATATGCAGATAATTTTAGGTTAATTGCTAAACTGCTGTCGTTTAAATATGTATGATTAAAGGAACTACAGTAACGAAACAATAAGAGTTCAGTAATATGCAGATAATTTTAGGTTAATTGCTAAACTGTTGTCGTTTAAATATGAATGATTAAAGGAACTACAGTAACGAAACAATAAGAGTTCAGTAATATGCAGATAATTTTAGGTTAATTGCTAAACTGTTGTCGTTTAAATATGAATGATTAAAGGAACTACAGTAACGAAACAATAAGAGTTCAGTAATATGCAGATAATTTTAGGTTAATTGCCAAACTGCTGTCGTTTAAATATGTATGATTAAAGGAACTACAGTAACGAAACAATAAGAGTTCAGTAATATGCAGATAATTTTAGGTTAATTGCTAAACTGTTGTCGTTTAAATATGAATGATTAAAGGAACTACAGTAACGAAACAATAAGAGTTCAGTAATATGCAGATAATTTTAGGTTAATTGCTAAACTGCTGTCGTTTAAATATGAATGATTAAAGGAACTACAGTAACGAAACAATAAGAGTTCAGTAATATGCAGATAATTTTAGGTTAATTGCTAAACTGTTGTCGTTTAAATATGAATGATTAAAGGAACTACAGTAACGAAACAATAAGAGTTCAGTAATATGCAGATAATTTTAGGTTAATTGCTAAACTGTTGTCGTTTAAATATGAATGATTAAAGGAACTACAGTAACGAAACAATAAGAGTTCAGTAATATGCAGATAATTTTAGGTTAATTGCTAAACTGCTGTCGTTTAAATATGTATGATTAAAAGAACCCTACAGTAACGAAACAATAAGAGTTCAGTAATATGCAGATAATTTTAGGTTAATTGCTAAACTGCTGTCGTTTAAATATGTATGATTAAAGGAACTACAGTAACGAAACAATAAGAGTTCAGTAATATGCAGATAATTTTAGGTTAATTGCTAAACTGCTGTCGTTTAAATATGAATGATTAAAGGAACTACAGTAACGAAACAATAAGAGTTCAGTAATATGCAGATAATTTTAGGTTAATTGCTAAACTGCTGTCGTTTAAATATGTATGATTAAAGGAACTACAGTAACGAAACAATAAGAGTTCAGTAATATGCAGATAATTTTAGGTTAATTGCTAAACTGCTGTCGTTTAAATATGTATGATTAAAAGAACCCTACAGTAACGAAACAATAAGAGTTCAGTAATATGCAGATAATTTTAGGTTAATTGCTAAACTGCTGTCGTTTAAATATGTATGATTAAAGGAACTACAGCAACGAAACAATAAGAGTTCAGTAATATGCAGATAATTTTAGGTTAATTGCTAAACTGCTGTCGTTTAAATATGAATGATTAAAGGAACTACAGTAACGAAACAATAAGAGTTCAGTAATATGCAGATAATTTTAGGTTAATTGCTAAACTGTTGTCGTTTAAATATGAATGATTAAAGGAACTACAGTAACGAAACAATAAGAGTTCAGTAATATGCAGATAATTTTAGGTTAATTGCTAAACTGTTGTCGTTTAAATATGAATGATTAAAGGAACTACAGTAACGAAACAATAAGAGTTCAGTAATATGCAGATAATTTTATTTTAATTGCTAAACTGCTGTCGTTTAAATATGTATGATTAAAAGAACCCTACAGTAAAGAAACAATAAGAGTTCAGTAATATGCAGATAATTTTAGGTTAATTGCTAAACTGCTGTCGTTTAAATATGTATGATTAAAAGAACTACAGTAACGAAACAATAAGAGTTCAGTAATATGCAGATAATTTTAGGTTAATTGCTAAACTGCTGTCGTTTAAATATGAATGATTAAAGGAACTACAGTAACGAAACAATAAGAGTTCAGTAATATGCAGATAATTTTAGGTTAATTGCTAAACTGCTGTCGTTTAAATATGAATGATTAAAGGAACTACAGTAACGAAACAATAAGAGTTCAGTAATATGCAGATAATTTTAGGTTAATTGCTAAACTGCTGTCGTTTAAGTATGAATGATTAAAGGAACTACAGTAACGAAACAATAAGAGTTCTGTAATATGCAGATAATTTTAGGTTAATTGCTAAACTGTTGTCGTTTAAATATGAATGATTAAAGGAACTACAGTAACGAAACAATAAGAGTTCAGTAATATGCAGATAATTTTAGGTTAATTGCTAAACTGCTGTCGTTTAAATATGTATGATTAAAAGAACCCTACAGTAACGAAACAATAAGAGTTCAGTAATATGCAGATAATTTTAGGTTAATTGCTAAACTGCTGTCGTTTAAATATGTATGATTAAAGGAACTACAGTAACGAAACAATAAGAGTTCAGTAATATGCAGATAATTTTAGGTTAATTGCTAAACTGCTGTCGTTTAAATATGAATGATTAAAGGAACTACAGTAACGAATCAATAAGAGTTCAGTAATATGCAGATAATTTTAGGTTAATTGCTAAACTGCTGTCGTTTAAATATGTATGATTAAAGGAACTAGGTACAGTAATGAAACAATAAGAGTTCAGTAATATGCAGATAATTTTAGGTTAATTGCTAAACTGCTGTCGTTTAAATATGTATGATTAAAGGAACTACAGCAACGAAACAATAAGAGTTCAGTAATATGCAGATAATTTTAGGTTAATTGCTAAACTGCTGTCGTTTAAATATGAATGATTAAAGGAACTACAGTAACGAAACAATAAGAGTTCAGTAATATGCAGATAATTTTAGGTTAATTGCTAAACTGCTGTTGTTTAAATATGAATGATTAAAGGAACTACAGTAACGAAACAATAAGAGTTCAGTAATATGCAGATAATTTTAGGTTAATTGCTAAACTGCTGTCGTTTAAATATGAATGATTAAAAGAACCCTACAGTAACGAAACAATAAGAGTTCAGTAATATGCAGATAATTTTAGGTTAATTGCTAAACTGCTGTCGTTTAAATATGTATGATTAAAGGAACTACAGTAACGAAACAATAAGAGTTCAGTAATATGCAGATAATTTTAGGTTAATTGCTAAACTGCTGTCGTTTAAATATGAATGATTAAAGGAACTACAGTAACGAAACAATAAGAGTTCAGTAATATGCAGATAATTTTAGGTTAATTGCTAAACTGTTGTCGTTTAAATATGAATGATTAAAGGAACTACAGTAACGAAACAATAAGAGTTCAGTAATATGCAGATAATTTTAGGTTAATTGCTAAACTGCTGTCGTTTCAATATGTATGATTAAAGGAACTACAGTAACGAAACAATAAGAGTTCAGTAATATGCAGATAATTTTAGGTTAATTGCTAAACTGCTGTCGTTTAAATATGTATGATTAAAAGAACCCTACAGTAACGAAACAATAAGAGTTCAGTAATATGCAGATAATTTTAGGTTAATTGCTAAACTGTTGTCGTTTAAATATTAATGATTGCAGGAACTACAGTAACGAAACAATAAGAGTTCAGTAATATGCAGATAATTTTAGGTTAATTGCTAAACTGCTGTCGTTTAAATATGAATGATTAAAGGAACTACAGTAACGAAACAATAAGAGTTCAGTAATATGCAGATAATTTTAGGTTAATTGCTAAACTGCTGTCGTTTAAATATGAATGATTAAAGGAACTACATTAACGAAACAATAAGAGTTCAGTAATATGCAGATAATTTTAGGTTAATTGCTAAACTGCTGTCGTTTAAATATGTATGATTAAAGGAACTACAGTAACGAAACAATAAGAGTTCAGTAATATGCAGATAATTTTAGGTTAATTGCTAAACTGCTGTCGTTTAAATATGAATGATTAAAGGAACTACAGTAACGAAACAATAAGAGTTCAGTAATATGCAGATAATTTTAGGTTAATTGCTAAACTGCTGTCGTTTAAATATGTATAATTAAAGGAACTACAGTAACGAAACAATAAGAGTTCAGTAATATGCAGATAATTTTAGGTTAATTGCTAAACTGCTGTCGTTTAAATATGTATGATTAAAAGAACCCTACAGTAACGAAACAATAAGAGTTCAGTAATATGCAGATAATTTTAGGTTAATTGCTAAACTGCTGTCGTTTAAATATGTATGATTAAAAGAACCCTACAGTAACGAAACAATAAGAGTTCAGTAATATGCAGATAATTTTAGGTTAATTGCTAAACTGCTGTCGTTTAAATATGTATGATTAAAAGAACCCTACAGTAACGAAACAATAAGAGTTCAGTAATATGCAGATAATTTTAGGTTAATTGCTAAACTGCTGTCGTTTAAATATGTATGATTAAAAGAACCATACAGTAACGAAACAATAAGAGTTCAGTAATATGCAGATAATTTTAGGTTAATTGCTAAACTGCTGTCGTTTAAATATGTATGATTAAAGGAACTACAGTAACGAAACAATAAGAGTTCAGTAATATGCAGATAATTTTAGGTTAATTGCTAAACTGTTGTCGTTTAAATATGAATGATTAAAGGAACTACAGTAACGAAACAATAAGAGTTCAGTAATATGCAGATAATTTTAGGTTAATTGCTAAACTGCTGTCGTTTAAATATGTATGATTAAAGGAACTACAGTAACGAAACAATAAGAGTTCAGTAATATGTAGATAATTTTAGGTTAATTGCTAAACTGTTGTCGTTTAAATATGAATGATTAAAGGAACTACAGTAACGAAACAATAAGAGTGCAGTAATATGCAGATAATTTTAGGTTAATTGCTAAACTGTTGTCGTTTAAATATGTATGATTAAAAGAACCCTACAGTAACGAAACAATAAGAGTTCAGTAATATGCAGATAATTTTAGGTTAATTGCTAAACTGCTGTCGTTTAAATATGTATGATTAAAGGAACTACAGTAACGAAACAATAAGAGTTCAGTAATATGCAGATAATTTTAGGTTAATTGCTAAACTGCTGTCGTTTAAATATGAATGATTAAAAGAACTACAGTAACGAAACAATAAGAGTTCAGTAATATGCAGATAATTTTAGGTTAATTGCTAAACTGCTGTCGTTTAAATATGAATGATTAAAGGAACTACAGTAACGAAACAATAAGAGTTCAGTAATATGCAGATAATTTTAGGTTAATTGCTAAACTGCTGTCGTTTAAATATGAATGATTAAAGGAACTACGGTAACGAAACAATAATAGTTCAGTAATATGCAGATAATTTTAGGTCAATTGCTAAACTGCTGTCGTTTAAATATGAATGATTAAAGGAACTACAGTAACGAAACAATAAGAGTTCAGTAATATGCAGATAATTTTAGGTTAATTGCTAAACTGTTGTCGTTTAAATATGAATGATTAAAGGAACTACAGTAACGAAACAATAAGAGTTCAGTAATATGCAGATAATTTTAGGTTAATTGCTAAACTGTTGTCGTTTAAATATGAATGATTAAAGGAACTACAGTAACGAAACAATAAGAGTTCAGTAATATGCAGATAATTTTAGGTTAATTGCTAAACTGCTGTCGTTTAAATATGTATGATTAAAAGAACCCTACAGTAACGAAACAATAAGAGTTCAGTAATATGCAGATAATTTTAGGTTAATTGCTAAACTGCTGTCGTTTAAATATGTATGATTAAAGGAACTACAGTAACGAAACAATAAGAGTTCAGTAATTTGCAGATAATTTTAGGTTAATTGCTAAACTGCTGTCGTTTAAATATAAATGATTAAAGGAACTACAGTAACGAAACAATAAGAGTTCAGTAATATGCAGATAATTTTAGGTTAATTGCTAAACTGTTGTCGTTTAAATATGAATGATTAAAGGAACTACAGTAACGAAACAATAAGAGTTCAGTAATATGCAGATAATTTTAGGTTAATTGCTAAACTGCTGTCGTTTAAATATGTATGATTAAAGGAACTACAGTAACGAAACGATAAGAGTTCAGTAATATGCAGATAATTTTAGGTTAATTGCTAAACTGCTGTCGTTTAAATATGTATGATTAAAAGAACCCTACAGTAACGAAACAATAAGAGTTCAGTAATATGCAGATAATTTTAGGTTAATTGCTAAACTGTTGTCGTTTAAATATGAATGATTAAAGGAACTACAGTAACGAAACAATAAGAGTTCAGTAATATGCAGATAATTTTAGGTTAATTGCTAAACTGCTGTCGTTTAAATATGAATGATTAAAGGAACTACAGTAACGAAACAATAAGAGTTCAGTAATATGCAGATAATTTTAGGTTAATTGCTAAACTGCTGTCGTTTAAATATGAATGATTAAAGGAACTACAGTAACGAAACAATAAGAGTTCAGTAATATGCAGATAATTTTGGGTTAATTGCTAAACTGCTGTCGTTTAAATATGTATGATTAAAGGAACTACAGTAACGAAACAATAAGAGTTCAGTAATATGCAGATAATTTTAGGTTAATTGCTAAACTGCTGTCGTTTAAATATGTATGATTAAAGGAACTACAGCAACGAAACAATAAGAGTTCAGTAATATGCAGATAATTTTAGGTTAATTGCTAAACTGCTGTCGTTTAAATATGAATGATTAAAGGAACTACAGTAACGAAACAATAAGAGTTCAGTAATATGCAGATAATTTTAGGTTAATTGCTAAACTGTTGTCGTTTAAATATGAATGATTAAAGGAACTACAGTAACGAAACAATAAGAGTTCAGTAATATGCAGATAATTTTAGGTTAATTGCTAAACTGTTGTCGTTTAAATATGAATGATTAAAGGAACTACAGTAACGAAACAATAAGAGTTCAGTAATATGCAGATAATTTTATTTTAATTGCTAAACTGCTGTCGTTTAAATATGTATGATTAAAAGAACCCTACAGTAAAGAAACAATAAGAGTTCAGTAATATGCAGATAATTTTAGGTTAATTGCTAAACTGCTGTCGTTTAAATATGTATGATTAAAGGAACTACAGTAACGAAACAATAAGAGTTCAGTAATATGCAGATAATTTTAGGTTAATTGCTAAACTGCTGTCGTTTAAATATGAATGATTAAAGGAACTACAGTAACGAAACAATAAGAGTTCAGTAATATGCAGATAATTTTAGGTTAATTGCTAAACTGCTGTCGTTTAAATATGAATGATTAAAGGAACTACAGTAACGAAACAATAAGAGTTCAGTAATATGCAGATAATTTTAGGTTAATTGCTAAACTGCTGTCGTTTAAGTATGAATGATTAAAGGAACTACAGTAACGAAACAATAAGAGTTCTGTAATATGCAGATAATTTTAGGTTAATTGCTAAACTGTTGTCGTTTAAATATGAATGATTAAAGGAACTACAGTAACGAAACAATAAGAGTTCAGTAATATGCAGATAATTTTAGGTTAATTGCTAAACTGCTGTCGTTTAAATATGTATGATTAAAAGAACCCTACAGTAACGAAACAATAAGAGTTCAGTAATATGCAGATAATTTTAGGTTAATTGCTAAACTGCTGTCGTTTAAATATGTATGATTAAAGGAACTACAGTAACGAAACAATAAGAGTTCAGTAATATGCAGATAATTTTAGGTTAATTGCTAAACTGCTGTCGTTTAAATATGAATGATTAAAGGAACTACAGTAACGAAACAATAAGAGTTCAGTAATATGCAGATAATTTTAGGTTAATTGCTAAACTGTTGTCGTTTAAATATGAATGATTAAAGGAACTACAGTAACGAAACAATAAGAGTTCAGTAATATGCAGATAATTTTAGGTTAATTGCTAAACTGCTGTCGTTTAAATATGTATGATTAAAGGAACTACAGTAACGAAACAATAAGAGTTCAGTAATATGCAGATAATTTTAGGTTAATTGCTAAACTGCTGTCGTTTAAATATGTATGATTAAAAGAACCCTACAGTAACGAAACAATAAGAGTTCAGTAATATGCAGATAATTTTAGGTTAATTGCTAAACTGTTGTCGTTTAAATATTAATGATTAAAGGAACTACAGTAACGAAACAATAAGAGTTCAGTAATATGCAGATAATTTTAGGTTAATTGCTAAACTGCTGTCGTTTAAATATGAATGATTAAAGGAACTACAGTAACGAAACAATAAGAGTTCAGTAATATGCAGATAATTTTAGGTTAATTGCTAAACTGCTGTCGTTTAAATATGAATGATTAAAGGAACTACATTAACGAAACAATAAGAGTTCAGTAATATGCAGATAATTTTAGGTTAATTGCTAAACTGCTGTCGTTTAAATATGTATGATTAAAGGAACTACAGTAACGAAACAATAAGAGTTCAGTAATATGCAGATAATTTTAGGTTAATTGCTAAACTGCTGTCGTTTAAATATGAATGATTAAAGGAACTACAGTAACGAAACAATAAGAGTTCAGTAATATGCAGATAATTTTAGGTTAATTGCTAAACTGCTGTCGTTTAAATATGTATAATTAAAGGAACTACAGTAACGAAACAATAAGAGTTCAGTAATATGCAGATAATTTTAGGTTAATTGCTAAACTGCTGTCGTTTAAATATGTATGATTAAAAGAACCCTACAGTAACGAAACAATAAGAGTTCAGTAATATGCAGATAATTTTAGGTTAATTGCTAAACTGCTGTCGTTTAAATATGTATGATTAAAAGAACCCTACAGTAACGAAACAATAAGAGTTCAGTAATATGCAGATAATTTTAGGTTAATTGCTAAACTGCTGTCGTTTAAATATGTATGATTAAAAGAACCCTACAGTAACGAAACAATAAGAGTTCAGTAATATGCAGATAATTTTAGGTTAATTGCTAAACTGCTGTCGTTTAAATATGTATGATTAAAAGAACCATACAGTAACGAAACAATAAGAGTTCAGTAATATGCAGATAATTTTAGGTTAATTGCTAAACTGCTGTCGTTTAAATATGTATGATTAAAGGAACTACAGTAACGAAACAATAAGAGTTCAGTAATATGCAGATAATTTTAGGTTAATTGCTAAACTGTTGTCGTTTAAATATGAATGATTAAAGGAACTACAGTAACGAAACAATAAGAGTTCAGTAATATGCAGATAATTTTAGGTTAATTGCTAAACTGCTGTCGTTTAAATATGTATGATTAAAGGAACTACAGTAACGAAACAATAAGAGTTCAGTAATATGCAGATAATTTTAGGTTAATTGCTAAACTGTTGTCGTTTTAATATGAATGATTAAAGGAACTACAGTAACGAAACAATAAGAGTGCAGTAATATGCAGATAATTTTAGGTTAATTGCTAAACTGCTGTCGTTTAAATATGTATGATTAAAAGAACCCTACAGTAACGAAACAATAAGAGTTCAGTAATATGCAGATAATTTTAGGTTAATTGCTAAACTGCTGTCGTTTAAATATGTATGATTAAAGGAACTACAGTAACGAAACAATAAGAGTTCAGTAATATGCAGATAATTTTAGGTTAATTGCTAAACTGCTGTCGTTTAAATATGAATGATTAAAAGAACTACAGTAACGAAACAATAAGAGTTCAGTAATATGCAGATAATTTTAGGTTAATTGCTAAACTGCTGTCGTTTAAATATGAATGATTAAAGGAACTACAGTAACGAAACAATAAGAGTTCAGTAATATGCAGATAATTTTAGGTTAATTGCTAAACTGCTGTCGTTTAAATATGAATGATTAAAGGAACTACGGTAACGAAACAATAATAGTTCAGTAATATGCAGATAATTGTAGGTTAATTGCTAAACTGCTGTCGTTTAAATATGAATGATTAAAGGAACTACAGTAACGAAACAATAAGAGTTCAGTAATATGCAGATAATTTTAGGTTAATTGCTAAACTGTTGTCGTTTAAATATGAATGATTAAAGGAACTACAGTAACGAAACAATAAGAGTTCAGTAATATGCAGATAATTTTAGGTTAATTGCTAAACTGTTGTCGTTTAAATATGAATGATTAAAGGAACTACAGTAACGAAACAATAAGAGTTCAGTAATATGCAGATAATTTTAGGTTAATTGCTAAACTGCTGTCGTTTAAATATGTATGATTAAAAGAACCCTACAGTAACGAAACAATAAGAGTTCAGTAATATGCAGATAATTTTAGGTTAATTGCTAAACTGCTGTCGTTTAAATATGTATGATTAAAGGAACTACAGTAACGAAACAATAAGAGTTCAGTAATTTGCAGATAATTTTAGGTTAATTGCTAAACTGCTGTCGTTTAAATATAAATGATTAAAGGAACTACAGTAACGAAACAATAAGAGTTCAGTAATATGCAGATAATTTTAGGTTAATTGCTAAACTGTTGTCGTTTAAATATGAATGATTAAAGGAACTACAGTAACGAAACAATAAGAGTTCAGTAATATGCAGATAATTTTAGGTTAATTGCTAAACTGCTGTCGTTTAAATATGTATGATTAAAGGAACTACAGTAACGAAACGATAAGAGTTCAGTAATATGCAGATAATTTTAGGTTAATTGCTAAACTGCTGTCGTTTAAATATGTATGATTAAAAGAACCCTACAGTAACGAAACAATAAGAGTTCAGTAATATGCAGATAATTTTAGGTTAATTGCTAAACTGTTGTCGTTTAAATATGAATGATTAAAGGAACTACAGTAACGAAACAATAAGAGTTCAGTAATATGCAGATAATTTTAGGTTAATTGCTAAACTGCTGTCGTTTAAATATGAATGATTAAAGGAACTACAGTAACGAAACAATAAGAGTTCAGTAATATGCAGATAATTTTAGGTTAATTGCTAAACTGCTGTCGTTTAAATATGAATGATTAAAGGAACTACAGTAACGAAACAATAAGAGTTCAGTAATATGCAGATAATTTTGGGTTAATTGCTAAACTGCTGTCGTTTAAATATGTATGATTAAAGGAACTACAGTAACGAAACAATAAGAGTTCAGTAATATGCAGATAATTTTAGGTTAATTGCTAAGCTGCTGTCGTTTAAATATGTATGATTAAAGGAACTACAGTAACGAAACAATAAGAGTTCAGTAATATGCAGATAATTTTAGGTTAATTGCTAAACTGCTGTCGTTTAAATATGTATGATTAAAAGAACCCTACAGTAACGAAACAATAAGAGTTCAGTAATATGCAGATAATTTTAGGTTAATTGCTAAACTGCTGTCGTTTAAATATGTATGATTAAAAGAACCCTACAGTAACGAAACAATAAGAGTTCAGTAATATGCAGATAATTTTATTTTAATTGCTAAACTGCTGTCGTTTAAATATGTATGATTAAAGGAACTACAGTAACGAAACAATAAGAGTTCAGTAATATGCAGATAATTTTAGGTTAATTGCTAAACTGTTGTCGTTTAAATATGAATGATTAAAGGAACTACAGTAACGAAACAATAAGAGTTCAGTAATATGCAGATAATTTTAGGTTAATTGCTAAACTGCTGTCGTTTAAATATGTATGATTAAAGGAACTACAGTAACGAAACAATAAGAGTTCAGTAATATGCAGATAATTTTAGGTTAATTGCTAAACTGTTGTCGTTTAAATATGAATGATTAAAGGAACTACAGTAACGAAACAATAAGAGTTCAGTAATATGCAGATAATTTTAGGTTAATTGCTAAACTGCTGTCGTTTAAATATGTATGATTAACGGAACCCTACAGTAACGAAACAATAAGAGTTCAGTAATATGCAGATAATTTTAGGTTAATTGCTAAACTGCTGTCGTTTAAATATGTATGATTAAAAGAACCCTACAGTAACGAAACAATAAGAGTTCAGTAATATGCAGATAATTTTAGGTTAATTGCTAAACTGCTGTCGTTTAAATATGTATGATTAAAGGAACTACAGTAACGAAACAATAAGAGTTCAGTAATATGCAGATAATTTTAGGTTAATTGCTAAACTGTTGTCGTTTAAATATGAATGATTAAAGGAACTACAGTAACGAAACAATAAGAGTTCAGTAATATGCAGATAATTTTAGGTTAATTGCTAAACTGCTGTCGTTTAAATATGTATGATTAAAAGAACCCTACAGTAACGAAACAATAAGAGTTCAGTAATATGCAGATAATTTTAGGTTAATTGCTAAACTGTTGTCGTTTAAATATGAATGATTAAAGGAACTACAGTAACGAAACAATAAGAGTTCAGTAATATGCAGATAATTTTAGGTTAATTGCTAAACTGCTGTCGTTTAAATATGAATGATTAAAGGCACTACAGTAACGAAACAATAAGAGTTCAGTAATATGCAGATAATTTTAGGTTAATTGCTAAACTGCTGTCGTTTAAATATGAATGATTAAAGGAACTACAGTAACGAAACAATAAGAGTTCAGTAATATGCAGATAATTTTAGGTTAATTGCTAAACTGCTGTCGTTTAAATATGTATGATTAAAGGAACTACAGTAACGAAACAATAAGAGTTCAGTAATATGCAGATAATTTTAGGTTAATTGCTAAACTGTTGTCGTTTAAAATGAATGATTAAAGGAACTACAGTAACGAAACAATAAGAGTTCAGTAATATGCAGATAATTTTAGGTTAATTGCTAAACTGCTGTCGTTTAAAAATGTATGATTAAAGGAACTACAGTAACGAAACAATAAGAGTTCAGTAATATGCAGATAATTTTAGGTTAATTGCTAAACTGCTGTCGTTTAAATATGTATGATTAAAGGAACTACAGTAACGAAACAATAAGAGTTCAGTAATATGCAGATAATTTTAGGTTAATTGCTAAACTGTTGTCGTTTAAATATGAATGATTAAAGGAACTACAGTAACGAAACAATAAGAGTTCAGTAATATGCAGATAATTTTAGGTTAATTGCTAAACTGCTGTCGTTTAAATATGTATGATTAAAGGAACTACAGTAACGAAACAATAAGAGTTTAGTAATATGCAGATAATTTTAGGTTAATTGCTAAACTGCTGTCGTTTAAATATGTATGATTAAAAGAACCCTACAGTAACGAAACAATAAGAGTTCAGTAATATGCAGATAACTTTAGGTTAATTGTTAAACTGCTGTCGTTTAAATATGTATGATTAAAAGAACCCTACAGTAACGAAACAATAAGAGTTCAGTAATATGCAGATAATTTTAGGTTAATTGCTAAACTGCTGTCGTTTAAATATGTATGATTAAAAGAACCCTACAGTAACGAAACAATAAGAGTTCAGTAATATGCAGATAATTTTAGGTTAATTGCTAAACTGCTGTCGTTTAAATATGTATGATTAAAGGAACCCTACAGTAACGAAACAATAAGAGTTCAGTAATATGCAGATAATTTTAGGTTAATTGCTAAACTGCTGTCGTTTAAATATGAATGATTAAAGGAACTACAGTAACGAAACAATAAGAGTTCAGTAATATGCAGATAATTTTAGGTTAATTGCTAAACTGCTGTCGTTTAAATATGAATGATTAAAGGAACTATAGTAACGAAACAATAAGAGTTCAGTAATATGCAGATAATTTTAGGTTAATTGCTAAACTGCTGTCGTTTAAATATGAATGATTAAAGGAACTACAGTAACGAAACAATAAGAGTTCAGTAATATGCAGATAATTTTGGGTTAATTGCTAAACTGCTGTCGTTTAAATATGTATGATTAAAGGAACTACAGTAACGAAACAATAAGAGTTCAGTAATATGCAGATAATTTTAGGTTAATTGCTAAGCTGCTGTCGTTTAAATATGAATGATTAAAGGAACTACAGTAACAAAACAATAAGAGTTCAGTAATATGCAGATAATTTTAGGTTAATTGCTAAACTGCTGTCGTTTAAATATGTATGATTAAAAGAACCCTACAGTAACGAAACAATAAGAGTTCAGTAATATGCAGATAATTTTAGGTTAATTGCTAAACTGCTGTCGTTTAAATATGTATGATTAAAAGAACCCTACAGTAACGAAACAATAAGAGTTCAGTAATATGCAGATAATTTTAGGTTAATTGCTAAACTGCTGTCGTTTAAATATGTATGATTAAAGGAACTACAGTAACGAAACAATAAGAGTTTAGTAATATGCAGATAATTTTAGGTTAATTGCTAAACTGTTGTCGTTTAAATATGAATGATTAAAGGAACTACAGTAACGAAACAATAAGAGTTCAGTAATATGCAGATAATTTTAGGTTAATTGCTAAACTGCTGTCGTTTAAATATGTATGATTAAAGGAACTACAGTAACGAAACAATAAGAGTTCAGTAATATGCAGATAATTTTAGGTTAATTGCTAAACTGTTGTCGTTTAAATATGAATGATTAAAGGAACTACAGTAACGAAACAATAAGAGTTCAGTAATATGCAGATAATTTTAGGTTAATTGCTAAACTGTTGTCGTTTAAATATGAATGATTAAAGGAACTACAGTAACGAAACAATAAGAGTTCAGTAATATGCAGATAATTTTAGGTTAATTGCCAAACTGCTGTCGTTTAAATATGTATGATTAAAGGAACTACAGTAACGAAACAATAAGAGTTCAGTAATATGCAGATAATTTTAGGTTAATTGCTAAACTGTTGTCGTTTAAATATGAATGATTAAAGGAACTACAGTAACGAAACAATAAGAGTTCAGTAATATGCAGATAATTTTAGGTTAATTGCTAAACTGCTGTCGTTTAAATATGAATGATTAAAGGAACTACAGTAACGAAACAATAAGAGTTCAGTAATATGCAGATAATTTTAGGTTAATTGCTAAACTGCTGTCGTTTAAATATGAATGATTAAAGGAACTACAGTAACGAAACAATAAGAGTTCAGTAATATGCAGATAATTTTAGGTTAATTGCTAAACTGTTGTCGTTTAAATATGAATGATTAAAGGATTTACAGTAACGAAACAATAAGAGTTCAGTAATATGCAGATAATTTTAGGTTAATTGCTAAACTGTTGTCGTTTAAATATGAATGATTAAAGGAACTACAGTAACGAAACAATAAGAGTTCAGTAATATGCAGATAATTTTAGGTTAATTGCTAAACTGCTGTCGTTTAAATATGTATGATTAAAAGAACCCTACAGTAACGAAACAATAAGAGTTCAGTAATATGCAGATAATTTTAGGTTAATTGCTAAACTGCTGTCGTTTAAATATGTATGATTAAAGGAACTACAGTAACGAAACAATAAGAGTTCAGTAATTTGCAGATAATTTTAGGTTAATTGCTAAACTGCTGTCGTTTAAATATAAATGATTAAAGGAACTACAGTAACGAAACAATAAGAGTTCAGTAATATGCAGATAATTTTAGGTTAATTGCTAAACTGTTGTCGTTTAAATATGAATGATTAAAGGAACTACAGTAACGAAACAATAAGAGTTCAGTAATATGCAGATAATTTTAGGTTAATTGCTAAACTGCTGTCGTTTAAATATAAATGATTAAAGGAACTACAGTAACGAAACAATAAGAGTTCAGTAATATGCAGATAATTTTAGGTTAATTGCTAAACTGTTGTCGTTTAAATATGAATGATTAAAGGAACTACAGTAACGAAACAATAAGAGTTCAGTAATATGCAGATAATTTTAGGTTAATTGCTAAACTGCTGTCGTTTAAATATGTATGATTAAAGGAACTACAGTAACGAAACAATAAGAGTTCAGTAATATGCAGATAATTTTAGGTTAATTGCTAAACTGCTGTCGTTTAAATATGTATGATTAAAAGAACCCTACAGTAACGAAACAATAAGAGTTCAGTAATATGCAGATAATTTTAGGTTAATTGCTAAACTGTTGTCGTTTAAATATGAATGATTAAAGGAACTACAGTAACGAAACAATAAGAGTTCAGTAATATGCAGATAATTTTAGGTTAATTGCTAAACTGCTGTCGTTTAAATATGAATGATTAAAGGAACTACAGTAACGAAACAATAAGAGTTCAGTAATATGCAGATAATTTTAGGTTAATTGCTAAACTGCTGTCGTTTAAATATGAATGATTAAAGGAACTACAGTAACGAAACAATAAGAGTTCAGTAATATGCAGATAATTTTGGGTTAATTGCTAAACTGCTGTCGTTTAAATATGTATGATTAAAGGAACTACAGTAACGAAACAATAAGAGTTCAGTAATATGCAGATAACTTTAGGTTAATTGCTAAGCTGCTGTCGTTTAAATATGAATGATTAAAGGAACTACAGTAACAAAACAATAAGAGTTCAGTAATATGCAGATAATTTTAGGTTAATTGCTAAACTGCTGTCGTTTAAATATGAATGATTAAAGGAACTACAGTAACGAAACAATAAGAGTTCAGTAATATGCAGATAATTTTAGGTTAATTGCTAAACTGCTGTCGTTTAAATATGTATGATTAAAGGAACTACAGTAACGAAACAATAAGAGTTTAGTAATATGCAGATAATTTTAGGTTAATTGCTAAACTGTTGTCGTTTAAATATGAATGATTAAAGGAACTACAGTAACGAAACAATAAGAGTTCAGTAATATGCAGATAATTTTAGGTTAATTGCTAAACTGCTGTCGTTTAAATATGTATGATTAAAGGAACTACAGTAACGAAACAATAAGAGTTCAGTAATATGCAGATAATTTTAGGTTAATTGCTAAACTGCTGTCGTTTAAATATGTATGATTAAAAGAACCCTACAGTAACGAAACAATAAGAGTTCAGTAATATGCAGATAATTTTAGGTTAATTGCTAAACTGTTGTCGTTTAAATATGAATGATTAAAGGAACTACAGTAACGAAACAATAAGAGTTCAGTAATATGCAGATAATTTTAGGTTAATTGCTAAACTGCTGCCGTTTAAATATGAATGATTAAAGGAACTACAGTAACGAAACAATAAGAGTTTACTAATATGCAGATAATTTTAGGTTAATTTCCAAACTGCTGTCGTTTAAATATGTATGATTAAAGGAACTACAGTAACGAAACAATAAGAGTTCAGTAATATGCAGATAATTTTAGGTTAATTGCTAAACTGCTGTCGTTTAAATATGTATGATTAAAGGAACCCTACAGTAACGAAACAATAAGAGTTCAGTAATATGCAGATAATTTTAGGTTAATTGCTAAACTGCTGTCGTTTAAATATGTATGATTAAAAGAACCCTACAGTAACGAAACAATAAGAGTTCAGTAATATGCAGATAATTTTAGGTTAATTGCTAAACTGTTGTCGTTTAAATATGAATGATTAAAGGAACTACAGTAACGAAACAATAAGAGTTCAGTAATATGCAGATAATTTTAGGTTAATTGCTAAACTGCTGCCGTTTAAATATAAATGATTAAAGGAACTACAGTAACGAAACAATAAGAGTTTAGTAATATGCAGATAATTTTAGTTTAATTGCCAAACTGCTGTCGTTTAAATATGTATGATTAAAAGAACCCTACAGTAACGAAACAATAAGAGTTCAGTAATATGCAGATAATTTTAGGTTAATTGCTAAACTGTTGTCGTTTAAATATGAATGATTAAAGGAACTACTGTAACGAAACAATAAGAGTTCAGTAATATGCAGATAATTTTAGGTTAATTGCTAAACTGCTGTCGTTTAAATATGTATGATTAAAGGAACTACAGTAACGAAACAATAAGAGTTCAGTAATATGCAGATAATTTTAGGTTAATTGCTAAACTGCTGTCGTTTAAATATGTATGATTAAAGGAACCCTACAGTAACGAAACAATAAGAATTCAGTAATATGCAGATAATTTTAGGTTAATTGCTAAACTGCTGTCGTTTAAATATGTATGATTAAAAGAACCCTACAGTAACGAAACAATAAGAGTTCAGTAATATGCAGATAATTTTAGGTTAATTGCTAAACTGTTGTCGTTTAAATATGAATGATTAAAGGAACTACAGTAACGAAACAATAAGAGTTCAGTAATATGCAGATAATTTTAGGTTAATTGCTAAACTGCTGCCGTTTAAATATGAATGATTAAAGGAACTACAGTAACGAAACAATAAGAGTTTAGTAATATGCAGATAATTTTAGGTTAATTGCTAAACTGCTGTCGTTTAAATATGTATGATTAAAGGAACTACAGTAACGAAACAATAAGAGTTCAGTAATATGCAGATAATTTTAGGTTAATTGCTAAACTGCTGTCGTTTAAATATGTATGATTAAAGGAACCCTACAGTAACGAAACAATAAGAGTTCAGTAATATGCAGATAATTTTAGGTTAATTGCTAAACTGCTGTCGTTTAAATATGTATGATTAAAAGAACCCTACAGTAACGAAACAATAAGAGTTCAGTAATATGCAGATAATTTTAGGTTAATTGCTAAACTGTTGTCGTTTAAATATGAATGATTAAAGGAACTACAGTAACGAAACAATAAGAGTTCAGTAATATGCAGATAATTTTAGGTTAATTGCTAAACTGCTGCCGTTTAAATATGAATGATTAAAGGAACTACAGTAACGAAACAATAAGAGTTTACTAATATGCAGATAATTTTAGGTTAATTGCCAAACTGCTGTCGTTTAAATATGTATGATTAAAGGAACTACAGTAACGAAACAATAAGAGTTCAGTAATATGCAGATAATTTTAGGTTAATTGCTAAACTGCTGTCGTTTAAATATGTATGATTAAAGGAACCCTACAGTAACGAAACAATAAGAGTTCAGTAATATGCAGATAATTTTAGGTTAATTGCTAAACTGTTGTCGTTTAAATATGAATGATTAAAGGAACTACAGTAACGAAACAATAAGAGTTCAGTAATATGCAGATAATTTTAGGTTAATTGCTAAACTGCTGTCGTTTAAATATGTATGATTAAAAGAACCCTACAGTAACGAAACAATAAGAGTTCAGTAATATGCAGATAATTTTAGGTTAATTGCTAAACTGTTGTCGTTTAAATATGAATGATTAAAGGAACTACAGTAACGAAACAATAAGAGTTCAGTAATATGCAGATAATTTTAGGTTAATTGCTAAACTGCTGTCGTTTAAATATGTATGATTAAAAGAACCCGACAGTAACGAAACAATAAGAGTTCAGTAATATGCAGATAATTTTAGGTTAATTGCTAAACTGTTGTCGTTTAAATATGAATGATTAAAGGAACTATAGTAACGAAACAATAAGAGTTCAGTAATATGCAGATAATTTTAGGTTAATTGCTAAACTGCTGTCGTTTAAATATGTATGATTAAAAGAACCCTACAGTAACGAAACAATAAGAGTTCAGTAATATGCAGATAATTTTAGGTTAATTGCTAAACTGTTGTCGTTTAAATATGAATGATTAAAGGAACTATAGTAACGAAACAATAAGAGTTCAGTAATATGCAGATAATTTTAGGTTAATTGCTAAACTGCTGTCGTTTAAATATGTATGATTAAAAGAACCCTACAGTAACGAAACAATAAGAGTTCAGTAATATGCAGATAATTTTAGGTTAATTGCTAAACTGCTGTCGTTTAAATATGTATGATTAAAAGAACCCTACAGTAACGAAACAATAAGAGTTCAGTAATATGCAGATAATTTTAGGTTAATTGCTAAACTGCTGTCGTTTAAATATGTATGATTAAAAGAACCCTACAGTAACGAAACAATAAGAGTTCAGTAATATGCAGATAATTTTAGGTTAATTGCTAAACTGCTGTCGTTTAAATATGTATGATTAAAGGAACCCTACAGTAACGAAACAATAAGAGTTCAGTAATATGCAGATAATTTTAGGTTAATTGCTAAACTGCTGTCGTTTAAATATGTATGATTAAAAGAACCCTACAGTAACGAAACAATAAGAGTTCAGTAATATGCAGATAATTTTAGGTTAATTGCTAAACTGTTGTCGTTTAAATATGAATGATTAAAGGAACTACAGTAACGAAACAATAAGAGTTCAGTAATATGCAGATAATTTTAGGTTAATTGCTAAACTGCTGCCGTTTAAATATGAATGATTAAAGGAACTACAGTAACGAAACAATAAGAGTTTACTAATATGCAGATAATTTTAGGTTAATTGCCAAACTGCTGTCGTTTAAATATGTATGATTAAAGGAACTACAGTAACGAAACAATAAGAGTTCAGTAATATGCAGATAATTTTAGGTTAATTGCTAAACTGCTGTCGTTTAAATATGTATGATTAAAGGAACCCTACAGTAACGAAACAATAAGAGTTCAGTAATATGCAGATAATTTTAGGTTAATTGCTAAACTGCTGTCGTTTAAATATGTATGATTAAAAGAACCCTACAGTAACGAAACAATAAGAGTTCAGTAATATGCAGATAATTTTAGGTTAATTGCTAAACTACTGTTGTCGTTTAAATATGAATGATTAAAGGAACTACAGTAACGAAACAATAAGAGTTCAGTAATATGCAGATAATTTTAGGTTAATTGCTAAACTGTTGTCGTTTAAATATGAATGATTAAAGGAACTACAGTAACGAAACAATAAGAGTTCAGTAATATGCAGATAATTTTAGGTTAATTGCTAAACTGTTGTCGTTTAAATATGAATGATTAAAGGAACTACAGTAACGAAACAATAAGAGTTCAGTAATATGCAGATAATTTTAGGTTAATTGCTAAACTGCTGTCGTTTAAATATGTATGATTAAAAGAACCCTACAGTAACGAAACAATAAGAGTTCAGTAATATGCAGATAATTTTAGGTTAATTGCTAAACTGTTGTCGTTTAAATATGAATGATTAAAGGAACTACAGTAACGAAACAATAAGAGTTCAGTAATATGCAGATAATTTTAGGTTAATTGCTAAACTGCTGTCGTTTAAATATGTATGATTAAAGGAACTACAGTAACGAAACAATAAGAGTTCAGTAATATGCAGATAATTTTAGGTTAATTGCTAAACTGCTGTCGTTTAAATATGTATGATTAAAGGAACCCTACAGTAACGAAACAATAAGAATTCAGTAATATGCAGATAATTTTAGGTTAATTGCTAAACTGCTGTCGTTTAAATATGTATGATTAAAAGAACCCTACAGTAACGAAACAATAAGAGTTCAGTAATATGCAGATAATTTTAGGTTAATTGCTAAACTGCTGCCGTTTAAATATGAATGATTAAAGGAACTACAGTAACGAAACAATAAGAGTTTAGTAATATGCAGATAATTTTAGGTTAATTGCCAAACTGCTGTCGTTTAAATAGGAATGATTAAAAGAACCCTACAGTAACGAAACAATAAGAGTTTAGTAATATGCAGATAATTTTAGGTTAATTGCCAAACTGCTGTCGTTTAAATATGAATGATTAAAGGAACTACAGTAACGAAACAATAAGAGTTCAGTAATATGCAGATAATTTTAGGTTAATTGCCAAACTGCTGTCGTTTAAATAGGAATGATTAAAGGAACCCTACAGTAACGAAACAATAAGAGTTCAGTAATATGCAGATAATTTTAGGTTAATTGCCAAACTGCTGTCGTTTAAATATGAATGATTAAAGGAACTACAGTAACGAAACAATAAGAGTTCAGTAATATGCAGATAATTTTAGGTTAATTGCCAAACTGCTGTCGTTTAAATAGGAATGATTAAAGGAACTACAGTAACGAAGCAATAAGAGTTCAGTAATATGCAGATAATTTTAGGTTAATTGCTAAACTGCTGTCGTTTAAATATGTATGATTAAAAGAACCCTACAGTAACGAAACAATAAGAGTTCAGTAATATGCAGATAATTTTAGGTTAATTGCTAAACTGTTGTCGTTTAAATATGAATGATTAAAGGAACTACAGTAACGAAACAATAAGAGTTCAGTAATATGCAGATAATTTTAGGTTAATTGCTAAACTGCTGTCGTTTAAATATGTATGATTAAAGGAACTACAGTAACGAAACAATAAGAGTTCAGTAATATGCAGATAATTTTAGGTTAATTGCTAAACTGCTGTCGTTTAAATATGTATGATTAAAGGAACCCTACAGTAACGAAACAATAAGAATTCAGTAATATGCAGATAATTTTAGGTTAATTGCTAAACTGCTGTCGTTTAAATATGTATGATTAAAAGAACCCTACAGTAACGAAACAATAAGAGTTCAGTAATATGCAGATAATTTTAGGTTAATTGCTAAACTGTTGTCGTTTAAATATGAATGATTAAAGGAACTACAGTAACGAAACAATAAGAGTTCAGTAATATGCAGATAATTTTAGGTTAATTGCTAAACTGCTGCCGTTTAAATATGAATGATTAAAGGAACTACAGTAACGAAACAATAAGAGTTTAGTAATATGCAGATAATTTTAGGTTAATTGCAAAACTGCTGTCGTTTAAATATGTATGATTAAAAGAACCCTACAGTAACGAAACAATAAGAGTTCAGTAATATGCAGATAATTTTAGGTTAATTGCTAAACTGTTGTCGTTTAAATATGAATGATTAAAGGAACTACAGTAACGAAACAATAAGAGTTCAGTAATATGCAGATAATTTTAGGTTAATTGCTAAACTGCTGTCGTTTAAATATGTATGATTAAAAGAACCCTACAGTAACGAAACAATAAGAGTTCAGTAATATGCAGATAATTTTAGGTTAATTGCTAAACTGTTGTCGTTTAAATATGAATGATTAAAGGAACTACAGTAACGAAACAATAAGAGTTTAGTAATATGCAGATAATTTTAGGTTAATTGCCAAACTGCTGTCGTTTAAATAGGAATGATTAAAAGAACCCTACAGTAACGAAACAATAAGAGTTTAGTAATATGCAGATAATTTTAGGTTAATTGCCAAACTGCTGTCGTTTAAATATGAATGATTAAAGGAACTACAGTAACGAAACAATAAGAGTTCAGTAATATGCAGATAATTTTAGGTTAATTGCCAAACTGCTGTCGTTTAAATAGGAATGATTAAAGGAACCCTACAGTAACGAAACAATAAGAGTTCAGTAATATGCAGATAATTTTAGGTTAATTGCTAAACTGCTGCCGTTTAAATATGAATGATTATAGGAACTACAGTAACGAAACAATAAGAGTTCAGTAATATGCAGATAATTTTAGGTTAATTGCTAAACTGCTGTCGTTTAAATATGAATGATTAAAGGAACTACAGTAACGAAACAATAAGAGTTTAGTAATATGCAGATAATTTTAGGTTAATTGCTAAACTGCTGTCGTTTAAATATGAATGATTAAAGGAACTACAGTAACGAAACAATATGAGTTCAGTAATATGCAGATAATTTTAGGTTAATTGCTAAACTGTTGTCGTTTAAATATGAATGATTAAAGAAACTACAGTAACGAAACAATAAGAGTTTAGTAATATGCAGATAATTTTAGGTTAATTGCTAAACTGCTGTCGTTTAAATATGAATGATTAAAGGAACTACAGTAACGAAACAATATGAGTTCAGTAATATGCAGATAATTTTAGGTTAATTGCTAAACTGCTGTCGTTTAAATATGAATCTAGTGAGGTGAGTTTTTCGTTTTTGTACATCAAAAGTTGGGAGAGCAGGAGGTAGGCGAAATATTTTTAATGTGACATTAACATGTGATAGATCATTTTAAATGAGATAAGAAAAATGACAATTTTTGTCCCAACTTAATTAAAATTGAAAAGTTAAAAATACTGTCGACATATTTTGTCTGTATAATAAAGATTTCACTTTGAATCTCGGCAAAACATTAAGAGGTAATAATATTATAAGGACTTTATAAATGACTTGAAATTAGTTCCCTTGATTGACTCAAACTTTGCTGAATAATTTCGAAGTACTTTATATTTCATTCAAGTTTTAATTTTAGAAATATTTCTTTTTGAAGTTGTTCCTGTGATTTAAGATAAAAAGAATTTTAGCCTCGTAAAATATTATAACATTTATTTATTGTAAATATTCTTTTTTTTTCATTACATATATTTTGATAGATCAGGAACAATTGTATTTTACTTACCATGTGTAGTCTACGAATAAGTTTTGTAACTGATCTCCCTTTTACAACTAATATTTAAGTTGCATGGCCACCAAAACAGAAAAATGTTATTGTCGACGATAGCGACCACTGTCTTAAATAGTATTTCTAAATCGGAAAAAAAAATTAAATTTGTAAAAATATTAGCCGTTTTAAACCGTCAGTTTCGAGACCGTGTCTCGTGTATTGACACTCAATTTGATAACGATTTTTATTTGTCAATTCTGGATAAAATAGTGTCGACCTCACCTCTCCATTATAACAAAGAGAAATGTTATTGTGGAAAATGTAATTTCGAACCCTAATCTCACAACGACACGAGCGTAGCGAGTGGAGGCTACAGCTTCAAGACCTCCAAGAGACGAGACAATAACACCAGCGAAGAGATTGGGGTCTTTTTACGTAATGCTTTGCTCTCAGTAAATATGTGAGAGATGTGTCAACGTTTGCCTGTAGTCCTTGATTTATATAGTTGAAAATTTGTGTTTAAAGAGGACTTTCAACTGAAAATAACGATATATTTAACAATAACAATATTATAATACTTTTATGAGCACACTCTGACGAACCCAAAGATTGAAATCAAACCCAAACCACAATTTAATAAAACAAACTTTTATTTACTGAAGTACATTTTAGTAACATAGGGACCACCCTCAAAGGTTGAGTGTTTGATTAGTACTCAACCTCTGAGGATGGTAACTATGTTACTGAAATATACATCAGGAAATAAAAGTTTGTTTTTTTAATTTGTGGTATTGGGTTTTATTTCAGTCAATAACAATATTAATAAATGTACATACGAGGTTTTAATGATTAACAAATTATGAATAACTATTCAATAAGTTTAATTGGTAAACTACACTACCTTTTGGTATTTAATGCAATTCACTCTCAAGAAAGCAATGGATGATCATTTCAAAATGTAAATTAATAATATTTGTTATTGAATTTCATATAAAAAACAATTTTATTTTGTAATTGGAAGGTGAAGCTGTAATGCATTAATAAAAGCATCAAAGTTGAATTGAAACAATTGCAAGTTACAAATAAATAAACAATGGACCAAACTTGTAATACCTCAATAAATGATTACTGGTTTATACACAATTCATTAATACGATCCTTCCATGTATGCTTGCGATCGATTGCGAGTTACTACTTCTAGGTACCTCTAATGATTTTTCAACAATACCTTATATTATTTAAACGCTAAGAAACGTGGTTGTGGTCTTGTTTTAGAGTCGGAAAAATCAATTAGTTACTCAGAACTATCTTTGTACTTCATAAATGTGTGATGATTTTTGCTGTTAGACGAAACTAATTAACTAATTTAATTCTAAGGGCACCCATAGTAGTGCACACAAAAATGACGGCCGCCTTTCCATTTACACAAATCGCGATTCCCTCCTCAGTCTTCCCTTCATACTTCGAAGTATAATGTTCAGTATAATTAATTATTAGTGTTTGTATTTCATATGGTAAAGAAGATAATGTTGTCAAAGAAGATAGAGCTTATGCAGAAATAGAAAAGAGAAATGCCGCAGGGGGAATGGAACGGAAGACACAGGACCATTGTTACGTTATTCTAATTAGTTAGAAGAAAATATTACATAAACGTCACGTTCTTTGCAAGTAGTTTTTATATATTTAGAAATAACATCTAGTTTATATATTTATGACACGAATAAGTTAATAATAAATATAGAGTTCAGAAATATTGCAATAACTTTTGAACTTTGTAAATAACCTATTTTATATTAAAACGCTAGTCGGAATTGGGCGGATGTTTTACGTATTCATTAAAAAGTATATAATCATAACCTGAAAATAAGCCAAATAGAAATTTATATTATGTAAGAAGTTTTTAGAGGCAATTCACCTTTCAGTCATCATAGCCTTTAAAAGAAAGTAAGGTTAACGACTTATAGCACTCGAATACAGTAATAATGTCAGAGTCAGAAAAGAACAAGAGTTTGTCAAAAGAGATATGACAGAAAATATGAAGAAAAGATATCTAACCCAATCTACATAAAAAAGTTATGAATCAAATAAGGGCCATCGGGATTTCCAAGTGAATAATTACTATAGGTAAGCCCCGGAGATGTGTAAAGAAAAACACTTCCTTGTTATAACATTATGTTATTCTGGTTACACCTATTAGGGTACTGTATTAATGAATGTATTTTGTTGTTAAATAATAACTACTCCTCTTCATTCCCATCGGAAAAATAAATAAATCAGTGGTGTTGTTGTAATGTTAATGTTTTTTTATGATTGATTTTAACCTAATGAACTCTCTCTCAGCTTCGTCATATACAAATATCTTCTTACTACTAAGAATAACTCTAATGTGACTGATTAACCTGATTCTACGCTATTAATTTATTAAATTGTCTCTTGTACGAAAGATCTACCCCCCCCCCCTGGAACGTCTAACTATTTTTAAAACCTGCAGAAGTTGTCCACATGATCTATTGACTGGGCTCTCTATCAGTTTAGCGTTTATATACAACTGTCACATTAATGACGTCCCTCTTACTCGCAATGTAGGCAATGTCATTAGTTTTTCACATCTGTCATAATAATTGTTCTTACTCTGAATTATTACAAAGAACTTAAGCTATATCCCTAACTAAATTTATCCCTAACACCACCTAAAATCAGAAATTTAAAAACGTGGGCTCATAGAAGCAATCCATCACCACAAAGAAGATTGAAGTAAACGTTTTTAGCTATTTTAATTAATAACGAAATTAAAGGGAGTCGGGAAGTTTTCCCAGTAATTCTGTATTTAATTATATATTAATATCAACTTACCTCCTAAAAAAGAATTAATTATTTATAATAGATTCCATCCCTTTAAGAGTTTAACATAAAATAAGGGAAATTTAGTACACATTTTTTAAAATATCTTCCTTGCAATAATATATATATATATATATATATATATATATATATATATATATTATAGTAATATGTCCTATGTAACGTTATAAATACCTTTAAACCTATTTATATTGTTTAGCATTATACTTAAAAAATATACACTTTACAGTGGACAATATTTCACCTTTGTTTATTAAAACGTAATTAATACGTCCACTGTAAAGTGTATATTTTTTAAGTATAATGCTAAACAATATAAATAGGTTTAAAGGTATTTATAACGTTACATAGGACATTATAAATATTATATAAGCTGCTTATAACTTTGGATAGAGCGTTAAGAATTTCGTTTTATTATATGCTGTATTATAATCTGATTTATACAAAACTAAATATGTATAAAGCTGTGAAATAACCGTTGTAAAAAAATATAACATTATGTATACGTATTATAGTGTCTGTGAGGTTCTCTTACTAGTTGTGTCTCATCAACTAAGTTAATATTCTTCCCCCAGACACTGTAGTCAGTGAAGCACTATTATTTTACCGTTTTAACAATAACTAATTTCAATCCATCTATATATTCATATTCCTGACCCTCAACTATTGAACATATTTTCCCAATCCACGATGCCATCTTATTCTCCGTTAATGTTTTATCTCCTGATGTAATGAAAATCTTTTTTTCTGCTCTTTCCTTCGTCATTCCCTAAACCATTTTAGTTGTCTACTCATTTCTATGTTTTATGACAGTACCTCATCTTGATCTCTAAGTGAATTTCATAATGTAGAGTTTTTTTTGTTTTTAATAAATATCCGTCCTTTCCTTTCCATAAATTTTCCTTACAACCGGTATTTCCTATCTCTTTAATAACTAATCTTACCTCGACGTCACTTTCAATCTTTCAGAACAACTATTGGTTTCAACTATTTAAGGTTCCAGTAATATTTCTAGATTTAGGGACTCAATGTAGAATACAATAATATTATAGTGATTCTCCATTACTATCTTATCAAGGATTTCATCGTACATTTGGTTTACTGTAGTTGGAAGAAAACTTCAATGAACTAAACTTTAAAACATTAACATTTTTACTAATTTATTTCTTCTATATTTACTTAAAATTGAGGATTTTTTGGAAACTTTAATTTGAAATCATCGAAAGAAACACGTTTTATTTGAAATAAAGCACATTGATTAAGTCAGAACTGCAAGTGTTGCATATACATAAAATATTGTGAAGTTTTCCCCAAATCTTTGGCAATCGTAATGTGTATTATAAAGCATTGTCAATCCGTCTTTGTGGTTTAAGAACGTAGAGGATATGTGTCATTCTCTCTCTCTCTCTCTCTCTCTCTCTCTCTCTCTCTCTCTCCCTCCCTCTCTCCCTCCCTCTCTCCCTCCCTCCCTCTCCCTCTCTCCCTCCCTCTCTCTCTCTCTCTCTCTCTCTCTCTCTCTCTCTCTCTCTCTCTCTCTCTCTCTCTCTCTCTCTCTCTCTCTCTCCCTCTCTCTCTCTCTCAATCTCTCTCTCTCTCTCTCTCTCTCTCAATCTCTCTCTTAATCTGATTGTGTCAAAACATTAAAGTTGAAATCCGTTGGGTAAAAAATCGAGGGTATTTGAGGAGGTTTGTTAGTGATTTTCGAGTATTCCCTGTATGTATATATATATATATATATATATATATATATATATATATATATGTATATAAATGATATTGCGTAATAACTTTATTACAACCATAGAAAATGTTTTGAAAATTATGTTATCGTTGTCTTTTACAACGATACAACGAAAACCATAGAAACATTATTTGTTTTCAGACTGTAATAATACTTTCTTTATTCAGTTATTGAAGACAAAACAAAAATACGGCTTTGTTAAATTCTCTCCGACGTACTGGAAGTTTCATTTTATTAAATTTATGAAAAAGAAAAGTTTTACATAAAATAACTGTGAAACATCCGTTAATTTGAAAAGTAAAGTTTCATTTCAATTTGAAACTGGTTTTTGATACTGTACGTTTTCCCCTTCCGTTTAGTTAAGAGGAGAAAACTTTGAGATGACAAAAGTTGAACAAAACAAGTCGAATAATAACTTTAAAGGTGTGACTGCATTGAGCTCTCGTTTTAACTTTTAATACTTTCCTTAAAGTAAAACGTGGAGAAGTCGTTAACAATTTGTAAAGTACTCTTAAAGCTTTTCATAGAGGGAGTATTATAAATAACCTCTGCTAGGATTCTTATCAGTTTATACATTGTATAAAGTGAGGGGGGAGTAAGTTTTGTGAGGTACGCATTTTACTTCCTAACTATTATCTCCAAAACCACTTCGTACATTAGAATAATTTTTTTATAATAGTTTATATTCTTCTCTTGAGAGTCTGCTAGAAAATGTACATAAATAAATAAATTATGTTGACTGTGCTACTTTTTAAAGTTATAACTTTTATAAAATTGAAATTGCTTTTACAGTTAGTATATTATTTATTATTACTCATATTAATTCAAAATAGAAAAACTAATACTATAATAAACTTGCAAAAGAAGATATTAGAAATACTGTAAAAAAACATCCTTATAGTTCAGATTGGCGTAACTGATCATTTGGTGCAGTCACCTCAACGATCGGTCTTGTTTGTTGGAACCGAGGGTATATTGCTTATTTACCCTTTTAATGTTGTCTTGACATATATCTGAACCACTACGAGAACTTTTATCTTTCATCTAATAACAACAAAATAAAAGAAAAAAAAATAGTACACTTTACCCGTTATGTTGACAACACCTTCGTTATAATTGGTAGAATTGAAAAAAAAAAGAGTTATAAATCGAATTGAAAAGGTGAACATAGCTATTAATGAGTGTGTACTTATTGTATAGCACACTATCAATCAACACACATTAATAGCTAAATTCACCTTTTCAATTCAATTTACAACTTTCGTTTTCAATTCTACCACTGAAGTGAAACATTAGCCTTTTCTAAACACCATAATTCATCATCATATTTAGGATGAAATACGTAGGCCACCTTATTAACTGTAATATCTAAACTATTCGAACAAGTATTGAATAGTTTTAACTAATGCGTTTTTCTTTTATTTGAAATATAAATTTCTTCAAATTATAAATCATGTAAAAAAAAATCTGTATGCTGTGCTCAAGTTTTGAAAAACATCCCTAGTTATATTTAAAATAATTATATTAAGTAAAGGATAGGTCCATTTTAAATATTTCCTCAAATATGTGGAAAAACCAAACTAATCATCCTGCAAACCACACTTCGGAGTTTCCCTTAATTAATATGTCTCGTTAGTTATTTTTCCATTAGCAGTTAAGTTATAAAATACTTAAAAGAGGAATGAAGCGTACGATAACGTTTTGAATCAACGTTAGAAATATCAATTTATATTAAAATATCGATAATTATTTAATTTTCTAGATCTAATGAGGTATTTTACCCGTCATCCCAAACAAGCAATATTATAAATCGTAGTGGAAGTCTTAGCACAAATGTTATTAAAAGAATGACTAAAATTAAAATGTCATTATTCTTTCATCAATAAATTTAAAAACAACTTCAAGATCTGCTGCATGTTGATAACGTGTTTCATGTACAAACATGTTAACAAACAAACAAGTCATTGTGACATCATATGGTAATATTTTTTATTAAAACAAAATAATTTGTTAATTTCACAGTCAACCACGTGGTGATTAGATGTTTCATTATCAAACATGCTAATACACACACACACACACACACACACACACACACACACACACACACACACACACACACACACACACACACACACACACACACACACACACACACACACACACACACACACTATGAGACGGTTTGGGAAAAGCCAAAAGTCTCAAGCCAATTTAAAACAGTTTAAATTCCCGCGATAAAGCCATGTAGATGGGAGACGAGGAGGGACGATGACGTCACGGCAACAGGTGTTGAACACTGCATGTTGGATCGTGTACAGTCGTTCTGTCTTGTTTCTTATTTTATTAAAATACTAAATTATTAAAATAAATTAATGTTCAGTAGAATCAACCAATTAATAATATCGAAGAATAAATTTAAAAGCAATTAAAACAAAAAAGTTATTCAAGTTTTTATAGGGGCTCAAAAACCTAAAATTTGGAAAAAACCTAAATTCAAAATTCAAAAAACGTAGAGTCATAACTCAAAGGGGAACTAATAATAATCATAAATAAGAAATATGAATTAATAATAATTAACAGGTGAAAATGGACTTAGAAAGTCATTCTTGGGGAGTTTTTTGGAATTTTTAAGTTGAAGGGGGGATTATTTAAAAAATAATAATAAGTACTATTGAAGAGACCACAATAGGGCACAATAATATGTACTTAGAATCAAATTTGAGAATAAAATAAGGGAGATATAATAATTACAAAACGTAAAACTTCAAAGCCCAAAAGCGGTTAAATTAAACGTTAAAGGGGTAAAGTAACATGGTAATTATAGATATCTAGTATGTAAAATTGTAAAACATCAAAGCAGAAGTAATAATACATAATGGGGGGGTTTTTATGAACATAAACTCATACGAGGACTTATCTCAAAATTTGGAAAGAAGAAAAATCGAATTTCGGGAAAAGGGCGATAACTCGCGAACGAAGCGTAGTAGAGCGATGAATCAAGTTCCACAAGACCCACAAGATGGATAGGAAGAAGAATCCGAAAGGAACGTTAAAATCGGTTGGAGCGTTCGAAAGTTATAGCAAGTTGAACGAAAAAACGAACAAAGTAGAGATTTTCATGCAAAAACATGAAAAGTGGCGTGCGCATCCTCAGCCGGAATCCAAAGTTTAAAACATCATGTTGCCAACTTGGATCACAGATAACGTTGAAGAATAAATACAATAAATTATTAATTAAAAGGTGTTTTAATTAATAATAAAGGAAGAAAACTATTCATTAGTCAAAAAATATGACTAATAAAATATATAGTGTAAATATTTCAGACCAAAAGGGCCTGAAAACACATAATATATGGAAAATACCTTTTTCCCTAAAAGGGAGGAAAATTGGCTCCAGAAAAGTGGATTAATTCCCACTGACAGGGAGACCGTAATTTGTCGTTCGAAAGAAGGACACTTTTGATTTGGAATCGACGCGAAGTGGACGTTTCTTCTGCAACCGACTCTGAGCTGAGAGGAAGATTCAACTGTCACTCTACTTAACTGGACTTAGAATAATTTCAACTCTAATCGAACTTCAAGGCAACTTAGAAGAATTCGAGACCAGCATTCAACTACATAGCAACTTACAGACTCTGGATCGAAAACATCAAATCAACATCAGCCTAATTATACAACAAATTCCAAATCCAACTAGAACTTCTAATAAAGTGTGAAGGTATCTTATACTTAAGGAATAATTCGCAAATATTAACTTCATTTCAAATTTAACGTCATTAGGGGAACTATTAAAAATTAAATTCATTTTTAAACCTCTGCTTTTGTGTTGAAAATAATTAATAATTTAAATACGACTTTTTCAGTACAGGAAAAACTGTTTGTGGTTCTGTCTGAAAAGTCAAGCGTTTTTTTTTTTGTTTAAGATATAGAAAATATTACATTGATAAATTTTGTCAAATAAATAAATAGTTGTGTTGTTGTTTAATCAAATTGTTTGGTGTTATTAAAAAAGTTTATAAAGTTAACATTTTTTCTGTGCAAAAGAGAAAGGAATACATAAATAATTCATTTCTAAATTTTGTTGTGTTTTCAATATATATCCATTCTGTATATGTTATTAACCTTGTTTAAACATAAATCTTATATATGTGCTCTGGTAATATAATTTGAAAATTTTAAAAGTTATCATCAGAACTTAAGAGCCGATTTCTCCCAAAAGGCACGACCTTGGAGAGAGAGAGTGTTAATCTTAAAAAAGAGTCAAATAATCGAGCATTGAGATAAAATTCAGGGAATTTTGCGTAAATTAAAAGTTAGTAAGTTTATGAGGACAAGCTCATACTTACTAGAGCCAAGAGTTGCAAAATCTTTGATTCAAAAAAGTAAAAGTGAGCATCTTGGCCTTGCCCACGCTTGCTCTGAGAAGAAAGGTGGTTCGCCCAGTCGGTGGTGATCGTACAGCGAGTTTAAGAGTTCGTGATAAATAGTGTTCCAAAAAGGGAGCAAGGAATCTTAAATTCGTGAAGACAGGACAGAGTGGTTAGTGGTAAGTAGCGCGAAAAGAGGCGCACGGACCCACGACCCCGAGCCGGAGCGCGGCAACACACACACACACACAGATGTGACATCAAACTATGTTTATAAAAATCACTAAGCATCAAATGTACTTAATTTGAATGAAACCGGATTGTAAATACCGGAGAAATGCATTTTTAAATATTTACCCCCCCCCCTTCAAAAAAAGTTATGCAAACCACAATACAAGTTGGCTCCCATGTGGGAACCACGTGTGTGGAACCACATGATCTTCCATATTGTTTGGGGTTTGTAGATCCCATCTTTTACAAGATACGTAAAAATATATATAATTATCGTCATGAAATATGCAGGCCCAATACAACTGTTGTTTCAAAGGTTGGCGTCATCTTATGAGACTATCAGATGTCAACTTGATGGCATCACTAAAAGGCATTGTGACGTCAAGCTGAATTCCCGGAGTGACTGGCAAGTACAACTTCTAAAGCAAATAATAATATATAGTTATTTAAAACGTAAAGACTATATCTATTTGTTTAAAAATTATAACTCAAGAAGAGCTAATTCCAATTTATTGTGGCAAACTCTATATGTGGCATCTAAACATTATCTGTATCTGGTCAGTTTGTAGACAAACTTCAATAGTTCTCAACAATATCTGTATCTGGTCAGTTGGTAGACAAACTTCAATAGTTCTTAACAATATTTGTATCGGGTTAGTTTGTAGACAAACTTCAATAGTTCTCAACAATATCTCTATCTCGTCAGTTTGTAGACAAACTTCAATAGTTCTTAACAATATCTGTATCTGGTCAGTTTGTAAACAAAATTCAATAGTTCTCAACAATATCTGTATCTTGTGTGTTTGTAGACAAACTTCAATAGTTCTCAACAATATCTGTATCTGGTCAGTTTGTAAACAAAATTCAATAGTTCTCAACAATATCTGTATCTGGTGTGTTTGTAGACAAACTTCAATAGTTCTCAACAATATCTGTATCTGGTCAGTTTGTAGACAAACCTCAATAGTTCTCAACAATATCTGTATCTGGTCAGTTTGTAGACCAACTTCAATAGTTCTCAACAATATGTGTATCTGGTCAGTTTGTAGACAAACTTCAATAGTTCTCAACAATATGTGTATCTGGTCAATTTGTAGACAAACTTCAGTAATTCTCAACAATATCCGTAACTGGTCAGTTTGAAGACAAACCTCAATAGTTCTCAACAATATCTGTATCTGGTCAGTTTGTAGACCAACTTCAATAGTTCTCAACAATATGTGTATCTGGTCAGTTTGTAGACAAACTTCAATAGTTCTCAACAATATGTGTATCTGGTCAATTTTTAGACAAACTTCAGTAATTCTCAACAATATCCGTATCTGGTCAGTTTGAAGACAAACTTCAATAGTTCTCAACAATATCCGTATCTGGTCAGTTTGTAGACAACCTCTAAACAATATTTATGATCACGGATTTACGGAAACCATACTTTTCCGTAAATTTATTTGAACAATCTGCTCAGGTATAATGTATTTTTTCACCATCAAAGTTAACATTCATTTTGAATTCTTATTTCAACTTAATTATTGTTTGGATTCGGCTAAATAATGTATGTGTTACAACCATTTTTTTCTGCTAAAATATAGTAAATATAAATATTTTAACATATTTTGGTTGCATTTATTTTGAAACGTTTTGAAGGACAATTTTGTGGCACCGATAGAATATTTATATGATTTAAACGCTGCATAGATCTGAAAATATGTTTAGAATCGGACAAGTATCTACCAATTTTTTTAATTGCTCATATTAAAGTGTAAATCTATATTATCCTGCTCAGGTATAATGTATTTTTTCACCATCAAAGTTAACATTCATTTTGAATTCTTATTTCAACTTAATTATTGTTTGGATTCGGCTAAATAATGTATGTGTTACAACCATTTTTTTCTGCTAAAATATAGTAAATATAAATATTTTAACATATTTTGGTTGCATTTATTTTGAAACGTTTTGAAGGACAATTTTGTGGCACCGATAGAATATTTATATGATTTAAACGCTGCATAGATCTGAAAATATGTTTAGAATCGGACAAGTATCTACCAATTTTTTTAATTGCTCATATTAAAGTGTAAATCTATATTATCCCATATAATATAGACAATTCACTGAAAACATTAATTTTTATTAATTATCAGTAGAAATTTGTTTCATAAGATTTATTTTAGAAAATTCAATATTTGTATTATTTTATTTTGTATGTTTTTTTTATTTGTTTTATTTTAATATTTGTTTTTATGTTTTAAGTTTAAAATTTGTTGGCAGGTGTTTCTTAAGTTATTTGAACAGCTGATTTTAATTCATTAGGTTAAAATTAGATTCTGTTAACTTAAATGTGCAGAATATATTATGTGCTCAGTGTCAGTTAATAAATACTGTAGAAAATATTTATTTATATTTCAAATTTAATACAGTATCAGACTTATAAGCACCTTAGTCGAATCTAATTAGATTAGTCTTGGTGCCCATATTTTTTCCAATCCTGCTTAGCTTTTATATTGTTGGAATCTGTGAATTGTTTTAATTGATTGACACTCTTTTTGAACATCTTTAGACCATCAACTGGAGCGTTCACTAAACCATTAGATTTATTTATAGATTTCTTATTATCACCGAAACTACCCGATAGTGTTTCTTTCCAGTTTTGGGATAAATATCTTCGATTATTGTGATTCTGAAATAAAAAAATAAAAAAATTATATGTTAGTATTTTGTACATAATACTTTTAAGTTATACGTGTTTAATTTTATTTACAAATAAAATGAAGCAAATGAAATGAAAATGAATTTCATCAATAAAAAAAATTATAATTGTGTGCTATCTAAAACAGTTGAGATAATTTCACATTTATACGATTGGAGCGATATTATTATAAAAGTATAAGAAATAAGTGATAACTTGTATTTATTTTCTGGAATGTTGGTACTATAAACAACTTTATCTCACGAGTTTAAAATTTGAAGTTGAGTTATTTTATTATCACGGTTTGAGTCAACATAAACGATCTGTTGTCTGTGCACTGATCTATAGCCTAAATTATTTCACAGATTTTAATTAAACTTGTTATGCAGCAAAATATGGCTATATATTGGAAGTTTTATATAAATTTTCTTCAACTCAAAATTTTGAGATTAGCTGTCATAACAAAAACCACAAAATTACAATACTGCAAATATACATTTTGATACAAATGTAGCCCCTAAGAGCCTACAATAAATGTATTAATCGCCATCCATTCAAAAATCACCGTTCTTTTGAGTTTTTGGTAAAACAAATTTAAATGCCAACCTAACCTAACCTAACCTAAGAAAAACCCTATTTTTAAATACTTATCGACAAGAAACATTTTGTTTTTAATTTTAATGTAATTTAAAGATAGATGATAAATGTAAATAATAAAAGATAAACGAATAAAATACGCTGTAAATACAACACGTAAAAAATTATGAAATGATTGGCAAAAACAAAAACATTTTATTGAGGACAGGCCTAGTATAATGTTAAGATTAGCATTGATGACGATTCTAGTGTAATGTAAAGATGAACCAAAGTAGAGTCCCAACAGTTTAGAACTAAAAATGCAGGGGTGGGTGGGGTCATCCTCCCCCATCTTGTGACCGTTAATTTTTGTCGACTTTTTATTCGCCATTACATGACGTCATGATCTGTGACGTCACAAACGTAAACAGAATCCAGTGGGAATCGAACTAATGAAGTCTGGATTTAAATCTGAAGACTATGTAGACAGAGCTTTCGTGTTTAGTATTATTTCTCGTATTCTTAAAGCTGTATATAAGGCGCCGTCCTCTTTTGGGAGTGTTGGCTGTTATACAGTGTCATTTAATACTTTATTGTGTATTTAATATTATACAGTGTCGATAATAGGGCGCACCATCGTCTTGGAGAGATATGGCCAAAATAAACTTAATCTAACCTAACCTAACCTACCGTAACCTAAACTAACCTAACATAACCTAACTTAACCTAACTTAACCTAACCTAACCTAACCTAAACTAACCTAACCTAACCTAATCTCTTTTGGGACTGTTGGCTGTTATACAGTGTTGATAATAGGGCGCACCATCGTCTTGGCGAGATATGGCCAAAATAAGCCTAATCTAACCTAACCTAACCTACCCTAACCTAACATAACCTAACCTAACCTAATCTAACCTAACCTAACCTAACATAACCTAACCTAAACTAAGGTAAACTAACCTAACCTAACCTAACCTAATCTCTTTTGTCAGTGTTGGCTGTTATACATAGCCATGTAATACTTAATTGTGTCGATAATAGGGCGCACCATCGTCTTGCATTATTAATTTATATATTTTACCTACAATAGTGTAGACGTTGGTTAATGCATACTTATTTTATATGATTTATTATGTCAACATTTGCCAGCGGCATTTTTAATTATTATATAACGTGTAATAAGTTTATATAATTTCCTCCGTTGACTACCAGAGCGAAGCACCGAGACTGTTAATGTTGATATAATGAGTAATACAATTTATATGATATATATATAGCTCCTCCGTTCGCTATCAGAGCGTAGCACCGTGGCTACTGTAGATTATTGTTAGGATTAGTAAAGCATACTACCAGAAATTTTAAAATACTTAACATTGCTCTATACCTTAGGGTCAAGAGAGCCAACAACCAACTTTTGGTCGCGTATTATAATGTATGTTAAGTTTATAATATGATACTTCTCACAACTTTAGGACTACTAGAGTGCTGTACAGCCTGGGTTTACAAAACCACCGTCATTTAATTTTTGCTTACAAAATGTATTAGACTATCATATACGTGTTACACCTAAAACGTGTGTCCTTAGTCTAAAACCTGAGACAAAAGATGTATGACCTAACCTGACCTAACCTAACCTAGAGAGCAAACAACCAACTTTTGGTCGCGTATTATAATGTATGTTGAGTTTATAATATGATACTTCTCACAACTTTAGGACTACTAGAGTGCTGCACAGCCTGGGTTTACAAAACCACCACCATTTAATTTGTGCTTACAAAATGTATTAGACTATCATATACGTGTTACACCTAAAACGTGTGTCCTTAGTCTAAAACCTGAGACAAAAGATGTATGACCTAACCTGACCTAACCTAACCTAACCTAACCTAACCTAACCTAACCTAACCTAACCTGACCTAACCTAACCTAACCCAACCTAACCTAACCTAACCTAACCTACGTGTTACACCTAAAACGTGTGTCCTTAGTCTAAAACCTGAGACTAAAGATGTGTGACCTAAACTGACCTAACCTAACCTAACCTAACCTAACTTAACCTAACTTAACCTAACCTGACCTAACCTAACCTAACCTAACCTAACCTGACCTAACCTAACCTAACCTAACCTAACCTACGTGTTACACCTAAAACGTGTGTCCTTAGTCTAAAACCTGAGACTAAAGATGTGTGACCTAAACTGACCTAACCTAACCTAACCTAACCTAACTTAACCTAACTTAACCTAACCTGACCTAACCTAACCTAACCTAACCTAACCTGACCTAACCTAACCTAACCTAACCTAACCTGACCTAACCTAACCTAACCTGACCTAACCTAACCTAACCTGACCTAACCGATATGACCGAAAGGTGTGACCGTAGTCTAAACCCAGTGACCGAATATTTGATCAAAGATCGTTTGAGCGTGTCTTGTGTGTATACCCACCAAAAGGTATAATGAATTATCAACACCGATTTCACCCGAAGACATGTCTCGATAAATCGGGTCTCATCGACTTGAAACTTTTTTTCGTGGAGAAACGGTCTACGATGATACCTTTGTTCAACACTTTGTCTATACTATCCGGTTGGGAATCGAATGGATATAATATCCTATCCTCTTCAATTAAGTGCTCTAAATATCGCTGTGCACGAACCTGAGGAAAGCGCGGACAACTTCTGGTTATGTGATGCACACGGTGTCTCCTCAACAAATGATCGGCTCCCATAGTGTCGATACAATTGCACTCCTCCAGTGTGCGCATGCACAAGGGCAAATAATCCACTACTTTTCTAAAGGTTTAACAGTTTATTTTTAAATCTATAAACTTATTTTTTTCAACAACTCCAAGTTTCACTACTTTTAAATATCAAAAAATACTTCAAACTTACATTCTCGTTTATGTATTACAGTAAAATGTTTGTCTTACCTGTGAACCAGATGTCATGTCGTTAAAAGTGTTTAAATTTTCTGTAAAAATACCAAAATATAAATCAAATTTATGTATTTGTAGTTAAAATATACAATAAAAATTACGTAAATCATATAAAAATTTTCATCCAATATGTCAAATATCTTTATATTTAATTTACATATCAAAGCGGATTATTTTTCTTTTATATTGATGTTATATGTAACAAAATAGTATGCATATTTAATTGCACCTTTTTTATATTGTACACGAAAATTAAATTCAAAAAATTAGAACTTGTGATTTTAAAATGATTCATACCCTCTAAAAAAACTATTACTCTTGGATATATTCATATTACAAAGACCAAACCGATTTATATTGGCAAGTAGGCCTACGTCGATAAAATCATGGTGGGTTTTGAATAAATGTATTTATAAAAGTGTACATTTAAGAAACACGAATAAATTGAAAGAAGAGAATGCAAATTATTTTCTTATTTATATGAATTATATTTAGTCCTCTAGGGTTGTGTCTCCTAGGCCTTAGACTCCATGAACTTGTAGTGCTGCAAACATCCATCTCCCTTAGGCCTTGGTCTCCATGGTCTTGGTCCCCATGGGTAACACTGCAAACGTCCATGGTTCCCTAGGCCTTGATCTTATGTTCTTTGTCCCATGGGTAGCACTACAAACGTCCATGGCCCCATAAGCCTTGGTCTCAATGGTCTTGGTCCCCATGATCTTGGTTCCCATGGGTAGCACTGCAAACATCCATGGTCCCCTAGGCCCTAGTCGCCTTGGTCTTGGTACCAATGGGTATCACTGTAAACGTCAATGGTCCCTAGGCCTTGGTCTTCATATTCTTAGTCTCTATTGGTAGTACTGCAAAAATCCATGGTTCCCTAGGCCTTGGTATCCATGGTGTTGGTCATAATGGGTAGCACTACAAACGTCCATGGTCCCTTAGCCTTAGACTTTAGTCTCCATGGTCGTTGTCCCCATGGGTAGGAATGCAAACGTCCATAGTCTCCTAAGAATAGGTCCCATTGGTCTTGTACCCCATGGTCTTGGTCCCCATAGGTAGCCATGCAAAGTCCATGGTCTCCTAGGCCTTTATCTCCATGGTCTTGGTCCCAATGGGTAGCACTGCAAACGTCTAAGCGATATTACTAACTCTTAAATCTTAAGCGATGCCCGACACTCAACCTAAAGTATTTGGAGTTATTGATGTCACAGTGAAGGTTCAAAACTATTAAATATTCAGAGGGTCAATAGAGTGAGTAAATGCTTTGCAATTCCAAGGTTACATTATCTTGAAGACGCAACACCTCCTCCGACATTATCGCTATAATAGTATTCGATGGCTAGGGGTGGGGGGGTTCTATTTTTGTTAAGGATTTGAAGACAGTGATTGTTCGACTACATTAAATATTCGATGCTTAATACATTGATTAAAGGCTTTTCAATTCCGAGGGATCTACACAGCTTCTGTTACTAACGATATTAGAATATTCTATGGCTAAGAGGGTTATATTTTTGTTAGGGATTTGAAGACAGTGATTGTTCGACTACATTAAATATTCGATGCTTAATACATTGATTAAAGGCTTTTCAATTCCGTAAGATCTACACTGCTGCTGTTACTAACGTTATTAGAATATTCGATGGCTAAGAGGGTTATATTTTTGTTAAGGATTTGAAGAAAGTGATTGTTCGACTACATTAAATATTCGATGCTTAATACATTGATTAAATGCTTTTCAATTCCGAGGGATCTACACAGCTTCTGTTACTAACGATATTAGAATATTCGATGGCTAAGAGGGTTCTATTTTTGTTAAGGATTTGAAGACAGTGATTGTTCGACTACATTAAATATTCGATGCTTAATACATTGATTAAATGCTTTTCAATTCCGAGGGATCTACACAGCTTCTGTTACTAACGATATTAGAATATTCGATGGCTAAGAGGGTTATATTTTTGTTAGGGATTTGAAGACAGTGATTGTTCGACTACATTAAATATTCGATGCTTAATACATTGATTAAATGCTTTTCAATTCCGAGGGATCTACACAGCTTCTGTTATTAACGATATTAGAATATTCGATGGCTAAGAGGGTTCTATTTTTGTTAAGGATTTGAAGACAGTGATTGTTCGACTACATTAAATATTCGATGCTTAATACATTGATTAAATGCTTTTCAATTCCGAGGGATCTACACAGCTTCTGTTACTAACGATATTAGAATATTCGATGGCTAAGAGGGTTCTATTTTTGTTAAGGATTTGAAGACAGTGATTGTTCGACTACATTAAATATTCGATGCTTAATACATTGATTAAAGGCTTTTCAATTCCGGGGATCTACACAGCTTCTGTTACTAACGATATTAGAATATTCGATGGCTAAGAGGGTTCTATTTTTGTTAAGGATTTGAAGACAGTGATTGTTCGACTACATTAAATATTCGATGCTTAATACATTGATTAAAGGCTTTTCAATTCCGTAAGATCTACACTGCTGCTGTTACTAACGATATTAGAATATTCGAGGGCTAGGGGGTATATTTTTGTTAGGGATTTGAAGACAGTGATTGTTCGACTACATTAAATATTCGATGCTTAATACATTGATTAAAGGCTTTTCAATTCCGTAAGATCTACACTGCTGCTGTTACTAATGTTATTAGAATATTCGATGGCTAAGAGGGTTATATTTTTGTTAGGGATTTGAAGACAGTGATTGTTCGACTACATTAAATATTCGATGCTTAATACATTGATTAAAGGCTTTTCAATTCCGAGGGATCTACACTGCTGCTGTTACTAACGATAGTAGATTATTCGAGGGATAGGGAGGTTATATATATTTTTTAAGAACATGAAGACAGTGAATATAAATATAACATGAATGTTCAAAACCATTACATTTTCCGAAATCAATGTAGTGAGTACAGTATTAGCAATTTCTTGGGAGCCTAGCTAGGTCTACACCTAATTCACGTAGTCTTGGTTTAGATCCCTCTCTTTTATCTTTCCTATTACGTCTCTAGGCTTCTTTTGACCAAGTTTTTTTCTATTATGACAAAGAAGCCTTTAGAATGTTCAAGGGTTATGGGTTGTTGTTTATTACTATTTTTTATAAGGCAATGTTAAAGACATTATTCGTCTTCACACAATATGGAAAAACGCTTTTAAATGTACCATGAAATAATATAATTTAATTGTTAAATAGTAATCTTCTGATTTTTTTATTCTCCAGTTGAACTACTTTTTACGTATTAAGGTCCAACATATTTTATATTAAAAGCAAGATAACTACGACTTCTTAGTGCAAGTTATGTCTACTGTAAAAGAACATTAGGAGGAAGTATCACTTAACAATGGTGTATATTTTAAAAGTATACATTCCGATCTAAAAATACAATTTTGAAACAAGAAGTAAGTTACGTTCATATCCAAAAAAAATTGTGTATAGCAGATAACATTTGTATTATTTCAGTTTTGATTACTTTGTTAGTTTATATTTGACGCCCAATAAATTATTTAGTTTTAATAATTAAGAATTACCTCTCATTGAGCTTCTTCCTTTCCTGTAGATAACATGGTTTTCCTTCGATTTTGAGCCAAAATTCGCTGTAGCGCCATCAATCTGAAAGCGACACACAGTAATACTTTATATATGCTTCTAGTTTTTAGGGATAATGATTCACTGATCTGTACTTTATCGAATTTAGACGATTACAATCGTAGTTGGTTGGAGTAAATGATGTCTAACAGTCATTTGGTTGGAGAACAAAATTACTAACAATCATTATTTGTATACCAGTTTTATAACTACTAGTTCTCTAACGGGTATTGGTTACGAGAAGTTCTCTAACAGTTATGGTGATTGCTCAATCAGGTATTGGTTACCAATTTTATAACTACTGTACTAGTTCTCTAACAGTCATTGGTTACCAGAAGTTCTCTAACAGTTATGGTGATGGTACAATCAGGTATTGGTTACCAGTTTAATAACTACTAGTTCTCTAACAGTCATTGGTTACCAGAAGTTCTCTAACAGTTATGGTGATGGTTTAATCAGGTATTGTTTACCAGTTTAATAACTTCTAGTTCTATAACAGTCGTTGGTTACCAGAAGTTCTCTAACAGTTATGGTGATTGCTCAATCAGGTATTGGTTACCAATTTTATAACTACTGTACTAGTTCTCTAACAGTCATTGGTTACCAGAAGTTCTCTAACAGTTATGGTGATGGTACAATCAGGTATTGGTTACCAGTTTAATAACTACTAGTTCTCTAACAGTCATTGGTTACCAGAAGTTCTCTAACAGTTATGGTGATGGTTTAATCAGGTATTGTTTACCAGTTTAACAACTTCTAGTTCTATAACAGTCGTTGGTTACCAGAAGTTCTCTAACAGTTATGGTGATGGCTCAATCAGGTATTGGTTACCAATTTTATAACTACTGTACTAGTTCTCTAACAGTCATTGGTTACCAGTTTTTTAACTACTAGTTCTCTAACAGTTATTGGTTACCAGAAGTTTTCTAACAGTCATTGGTTACCAGAAGTTCTCTAACAGTTATTGTGATAGTTCAATCAGATATTGGTTACCAGTTTTATAACTACTAGTTCTCTAACAGTTATTGGTTACCAGAAGTTCTCCAACAGTCATTGCTTACCAGAAGTTTAGAGAAAATCTCTAACAGTTATGGTGATAGTTCAATCAGTTTTTGGTTAACAGTTTTATAACTACTAGTTCTCAAAAAGTTATTGGTTACCAGAAGTTCTTTAACAGTTATGTTGATAGTTCAATCAGGTATTGGTAACATGTTATCGTGAATTGAATATTATAATTAGGTACGAGTCCTCCGGAGACACAACACTTTTAGGCCAACTTTATCTTTGGTAGAGTTTAGTTTGTTTACTATTGGACTAAAAGGACAAATAGCATTACTTAATGAATGAAACTGGATCTATATTTTGCTGATTCTAAATAAAACTTATTTACTATTCCAATTTGCGTTAACAAACAAAACTCCGTTACACAGATTATTTTTCTAATGTTTTTATGTTTGGTAATACAATAGAGATACATTAAAAAGTTGTTACTTTTTCTTATAAAAAATGTTAATCCAATATTATAAAATGAATAATTTATACCATACACATTGGAGGAAATTAAATTATTAGTCCTCCTCTAACTTTGTTACGAAGATATATAAACGCAACAGAAAAACCTGCTGAATGAAATAAAACTAGGATTTTCAAATCAAATAAAACTTGTTAAAGAAAGTTATTTAAATAACATAATAATAAAAAACACAACAAACATTATAATATAGATAAAACATAAACACTATTTATCGTGTAATCTATATACATAATGTAAGATTAGGCATTCAAGCAAATACAAATATAAAGATTCAGACAATTGAAAGCAACCATATTCTCTAATTTTAAACTAGCTTTCATAGCTCCACACTCACAGTCACAAGCGCAGGGAATAAAATAAAATAAACAACATGGATTCTCGAAAATCATACGCTAATATGAAGAAAAAAAATTGTTTGTTGAAATATTCTTTGTAGTAACGGGAAACTTTTATGATTAGGTTTTTTTTTTCTCTTTGTACTTAAAAAGGGTGGGAAATCAAATGGTAATTCTGAACTTTCAGATGGGATACATGTCCAAGCGAGAAATTAATTGAGAGAATTAGATAAGACAACAATTTTTATTGACATGCAATCCTTCAAACAGAAAGATCAAATGATCATAAAATTAAAAGCATTAGTAAGTTTAATATTTCAAATTTAGTTTTAATATTTTTTCCAAGACTTGCAAAATGTTACATTTTTATATAAAATACGCGTTCACTAAAAATATGTTTTTAGTAAGTATAATATATCAATGTTCATAAAAGTTAGGAGGGGGGGGGGGGTTGTACCTTATCTACCACACTTCAAAACTGACTCACAACTGAAAACTTTTCATAATTCGAGAAGTAGACATAATTTAATGCCAAAACCAAACCTATGTTTTTGGGTTAAACAAAAACATATGAACAAAAACATAACTTACGGATAATTGTAGATATGCCAAGAATAGCAGTAACATAGCAAAAGTGGATCTCATGTTCTTGATTACTTATCATAGTCTAAGAGCAAAGTTGTGCTGTCACGCTATATCTCCGTGAAATCCAAACACAACGAAATTGATAAAAATCAATCTTTGTAATTGTTCTATTAAATGTGGGCGTCAGACACAAAGCTGTACAAAATCAACTATGATAGGCTCGTGTAGAACGCGGATAATAGTGAAACGACATTATTTGACAATTAGTTACACGTACTCTTATCATTATTGAGGAAATGTTTTTAGTAATTTTGTTTTTGAAATTTACGTTCATTTATCGACTTAATTTTTATCTTAGAAAAATAGTTGGAAGAACTTTTTAAACACACTATAAATTTAAAAAGAATGATATGTGATGTTTGTGATACTGTATATTGCAAACTACATTTTGTAGATGCGTAAATAAAAGGTCTGAATAGTTATTCCATCAACTGCACATGTGCAGTAATGTAGGCTTGTAGAATGTTGTAATGTAGAAAGGCTTGTAATGTAGTAATGTAGAATATAATAACTATAAGACAAACGCAATTTACATAATATTCAATTTTTTTTTTTTTTTAATAAATCACAGATTATAAATACAAAATTAATATGAAACATTGTCATACAATAAATATTTTTATTGTAATGAATTTAGTTTAATGTACTCATCATGGTTAACTTAATAACTGAATTTCTTTTATTCCCACCAATTAATACTAAGTACTGTATAGATTGTACTCAAATACATTTTGCAGAAAATCTAGGCTTATGATCTACATTTTATAAATATGTATTCTCTTCATACTTTGAGACGGTCCAAAAAACCGATCTCAAGGAAGAATTTTGAAAAACTCAAAATTAGAAAAATTTTAGTAAAATAAACCAAAAATATTAGAAATAAGAGTAATAATTAGATTCAGTATAGGGAAAAATAATATAAATAGCTAGCAGCGATGTAAGATTGTCCGGATAGGAAAAATCGAGATTTCCGGTCTTAACATGAAAAGCTCCATAAGAGTACTTGTTAAAATTTCAAAATTCGAAATTAACTATAAAATGAATGTCATCTTGTAGATAAATTAAAATAGAACAACTAATAATAATAAAACAAAACTGTAAAATAAATATTAAAAAGTTATAGTCGAAAGAAAGAGGTGTAAAACAAAAAACTTTTGTAAATCAAAATTAATCGAAAAAGTAATTATAAATTATTGTGTTCGTAAGACCAATTAATAATAATAATTAACACAAATTAAAAAATAATTAAACCTAATAAAATAAAAAGGATATTAAAAACCAAATAGGAAGGATGTGTCATAACTTGGGAACCAAAGAAGCCAGGAAGAAGAAGGGAACAGTTTTGAGACTTTTGGAATAGGAGGAACAATAATCAAAAAGAAAATTTTAAAGTTTCCAAAAATAAGGAAAGTAAAATTGGAAAATTCACGAAATCTTAAAGTCACCGTAAAATAAGAAAGGAAGGTCGCACAGATTCAAATAAAGTTTGGACAGAACCAGGAAGAAAGGGGCTCAAAATGAGCCAATCTAAAAGAAGATCGAGCGAAGCGAACGGGAGTTATGGCGAGTTGAAGAAATCAAGGGTAGAAAACTCAATTTTCAGGTTGTTACAAGAAATCAAGGTCAAGCAGTGACAGATCTTGCTACGCAGAGTGGGGGAAGGCGTACCACCAAACAGGCAAAATACAAGATAATCTAAATATTGAAATTAACTAAAATAAAAAGAAAAATATTTTTAATAAACAATAGATATAGATACAGAATAATTACATAAGCCATAAGGAGTTCAAAAATCGTACTAATTAAGTGGGAAAACCAAAATAAATTAAAGCAAAAATAAAGTAGAAAATATGATAAGGTTGGCTATAGTAGGCAATTTTTGGAGATTTGATTTGTAACGAACTATATCGACATTCTGATACTAACATCCAGGAGGAAACCACGCTTCTAGTAAGACTGAAAACGGAACTCGTAAATAAAAATGGTTAGTATTCCAGTACTTCTCGGGGTTAAGTACGATTACCACAAAAAAGGTCGTTCTTAGAAGAAGACGGCACTACATCCAAATTCAGCTTGCCAAAGTGAATTTAGTACGAACTCCAGCAAATATTAACTTCAATATTTTGTCGTTATCGCCGTAAAGAAGAATTAACGGGACCAGGAGAAGAAAAAAAGAAAGAAGGACTTCTGAAGATTCACCGGAGGAAGACATCACTGGACGAATTCTTCAGGGACCACAATCATCCAAAATATGAGAGAGAAAAGACCAGCTCTACTCAATTAAAAACGGTACCGCATAAATCAAGAGTTTCAATATAAAAAATCTTTCAAAACTTTAAAATTTTTAATAAAATCGGGAATAAATAACATAATAAATAGAAATGAGCGAAAAGAAATAAATAATTAAATTATAAAGTCATTGTCATTATTGAAAAACATCAAATCTATTTAAAGAAAACAGATTTGTCAAATATAAGAGTAGAATTTCAAAAATTCATAATTATTTAAATAAGAGTTATATTGTTTAGAATGTAAGTATTATGGGATCAGTATAGAATTAAGTGTGTATCAGATTGTTTATGGAAATAACGTTTAAATTTCATATGTTAGAATAAGTCAACTCATACAAGTTGTAATGATTTTAAAATATTAAAGTCAAGTAGTATTCAACATTCCAGTTTAAAATTTGTTTCAAAATTAATAAATCTGCTATTTGTTCAAACGTGTTCTATATTCTTAAAATATCCTTTATTCAATGAATTTTTCATAATTTGGAAAAAGTAATCAAGTGCTCTAAAACAAAATTTAAAATTAAAGTAAAGTAAAACTTTGATTTGATGAGATAACAAGAGCCCCAAAGGCACACCTTTGAGATAGGGTCTAAGGAAACATAAGTAAAGGCAAGATAAATATAGAGAATTAAAATTATTTTGTGACAATTTTTTAGAATAAGAATTTTCAAAATATTTGTACTACTTGTATAGAATAGTGTACGGTATTTTTAAGAAATTGATAGGGAAGTTAGGGTACAGGCTACGAAGAGACAAATCCTCTACCTTACTAAATTCTTACGTTCGTTCGAGGTAAGTTAGCGCCTAGAAAAAGGGATCCTCCTAAAACAAATTAATCTGTAAAAATAAAAATAAATTTAGACTTACACCGTGCGGCGTAACTTGTAGAATATTAAATAATACTTGTGTTGTATAATATAAAGCTTTACAATGTTCTGGAATATCCATTAATAAATCGTTTATAGCATATAAAACAGCCGTTCGATATTTCTAAAGAAGGAGATGTATTGCGTATATAACAGCTATTAACGTGGAAATCCTCCAAAATCGTTCCTACTATACAATGAAGTCAAAAGAACTACCCATTTCCCCCTAATAGAAGTAAAAACACAAGGTTAAAAAGAATTTCAGATCAAATCTGAAGGGAAAGAATTGAAAATGAGGAAATATAAAAACTCAGTTGTTATCCAGTATAATATAGAGCTCTCGGATGTTAAAGTCAATCTCTATTGTATGAATTACATGGAATATTAAAATATAACCTGAAAACATACTTATCCAGTGCTATACTATGGATAAGAGGGGTAACATCACACCCCCGTACCCAAATAAAAATTATAACACTTATCCTATGTTATTCTCGAGTCAGGAGGGAGATAATCACATCCCATCCCATATATAATCAATAACATACTTTACCTGTGTTATACTATCAACAGAAGAGAGAATATCATCTCAACTCTACGTCTATCCATTATCTAAAGTCGTCCAGTCCTATACTTATCATCGAAGAGATAACTCCACATCCCCAATCGCAAATAACCACTAATATCACTTATCCAGTAGGCCTACCATCGATAGAAAGAAGAATATCCAATCAACTAACCCATATACCCATTAAAGAAATTTTCGAAAGTACAATACTAATTATAGAAGAACGATATGCACGTCCTACTAGCACATAAAAACAAATAAACTCATATATACAGTGAAAACACTCTCGATTGTAAAGGAATATATATACGTACTTTCCACATCTATCCATTATGCTAACTAGTCCAGTTCTATAATAATAGTAGAAGAGAGATCTACACATACCCTACACCCATATAACCAACAAACATTCTTATATTGAGTGTGACTACAGTCGGTACTCGGTGAAATTCCATAATAAGGCAAAACAAAAATGATAAAGCACTTATAACATTTGAGATGTAACATTCTTATGTAATGTAAATTAGATGTAACAAAGTATATGTAAGAAATAGACACTAACAGTGTGATAAGATTGTACACAATTACCCATCTCCAAATCTATATATTAAGCAAGTTGATAACTTTTAAGCTACATTGATACAGCGTTGTAACTAACATATCATTTAGACTACATTCTGGGAGATATATCGAGCAAGTGGTTACGTTTTAAGCTACATTCATAAAGCGTTGTAACATACATATCTTTCAGACTACATTGCTCGCAGAGATATTGAGGAATATATTAAATTTAAGCTACATTGATACAGCGTTGTAACTAACATATCATCCAGACTACATTCTTGGATATATATTGAGCAAGGTTATAACATATAGGATACATTCATACAGTGTTGTAATAAACCTATCTTTCAGAATACATGCTTGCAGATATATTAAGCAAGTTGATAACTTATAGGATACATTCATACAGTGTTGTAATAAACCTATCTTAAGACTACATGGTTGCAGAGATATTGTGCAAGTTGATAACTTATAGGATACATTCATACAGTGTTGTAGTATACCTTTCTTTCAGACTACATGCTTGCAGAGATATTGTGCAAGTTGATAACTTATAGGATACATTCATACAGTGTTGTAATAAACCTATCTTTCAGAATACATGCTTGCAGAGATATTGTGCAAGTTTATAACTTATAGGATATATTCATACAGTGTTGTAATAAACCTATCTTTCTGACTACATGCTTTCAGATATATTAAGCAAGTTTATAACTTATAGGATACATTCATACAGTGTTGTAATAAACCTATCTTTCAGATTACATGCATGCAGATATATTAAGCAAGTTGATAACTTATAGGATACATTCATACAGTGTTGTAATAAACCTATCTTTCAGAATACATGCTTGCAGATATATTAAGCAAGTTGATAACATATAGGATACATTCATACAGTGTTGTAATATACCTATCTTTCAGAATACATGCTTGCAGATATATTAAGCAAGTTGATAACTTATAGGATACATTCATACAGTGTTGTAATAAACCTATCTTTCAGAATACATGCTTGGAGATATATTAAGCAAGTTGATAACTTATAGGATACATTCATACAGAGTTGTTACTTACATTTCTTTCAGCCTACATGGTCGCAGAAATAATGTGCAAGTTGATATTTAGATTATGGTGTCTAGGCATTGTCAGGCTCTATTCAAATTTTGTGACTGTTTGTTAGGTAAGATACTGTAGTAATTTTTTCCTAAACATATAATTGCACTCATAGACAGTGCCCCATACATTACATTTTGTTATCATGGTATTGCCAGTCTCTATTCAATTCTTGTGGCTGTTTTTTAGTTATATCTTTTTTCATGAACAATATCTTGTTTTCTTGTTTTCATTCCCAGTGACACCACATTGGGTTGAGGTATCTAGGCTTTGCCAGTATCTATTCAACTCTTGTGACCAGTTGTTAGGTAGGAGATTTGACGTTTTATAGAACCAATTTATCGTATTCATTGCCAGTGTCCCACCATTAGATTATTTTGCCTAGTTATTGCCATTCCCTACTCAAGTCAAGTCTTGTGGCTGGTTCTTAGGTAAGACATTTACGTTTTATTATAAACAAATAATTGTATTCATAGCCAGTGTTCCAACATTCGATTAAGTAATCTATGCATTGCCATCCTCTATTCAAGTCTTGTAACGGGTTTTAGGTAAGACAATTACCTATTTTTTATGATGGTAAAAATGTTAAAACAAATTTATTTAAAATATAATTATAAATAATTTATTTAAATCAATATTTAAAAAATGTTTATTATATTTCTTTTTGTGTTGTTGTTAATCTTGGTTTTAAATCGATTGCTGCAACTTTACAGTCAGTAAATCCACTGAAAGATAATCATACTTGTATTTATTTCTCTAAATATTGATTCTAATTTAATTCATAACACCACAAATTATCTCAATTTTATAGAATTGCAATTAATTATAACTGTTCTTAATATCCATTCACATAGTCCATAACGAAACATCGATATATTATCACACAAATCGATCTATCAGAACATGACGAAATACTGCATTGTGTAACTGATTGTATGAATTAATAAACGTAGATGAGGGCAGCTGGCATATAACAAAATAAATTTTAAAAAGTTAGTTTTGTATAATATATTACTTTAGGAATCATAGATTTAAAAAAAAACTTCAACAAGACTCTCGCTGTGAACCTTAATTTAAGATTTAATGTTAGATTAGATATATGGTATTAATCTAATGCTATTATTAGAAGAACATAAATACCCTAAGTAATTACATTTATAACCACTTCTTATCAGGTTAAAAAACCGTAAAGACGATTTTAAGCAAATAAATATGGATTATATTTTGACTTGCAGAGAAAATTCAGAGAAGATAGATTTTGATGGTATCTCTCTAACTTCAAGCAATGAAAAAGAATGTAATTGAATGGTATTTTCATAACATGTCCCGCTAGTAGTTTAGAACAATGATTACATTAAAATATTATTAAGGATTTAATAATGTCTACAAAAAAATACCAATTTTTTTGTTTAATTATATTGAAATTATATCACTGTAATCAAACCAACATAAAAATATGTATTTTGTTATAGATTTTACAAATAATAAATACTCTACTTTCATTCTGTGGGAACAGGGGGATTTTGAATTTTAATTTGTTTTTAGTTTTGCATTTTAATAATATTGTTTTGACGTTTTGAAATATATGGTCTAAACTAAATTATATTAAAAAAAAAAAGATATTCCCTACCCCCATAGAAACCCATAACAAAGTTATAGTATTAGAAAAGTTTCAGAATTTAGATTATGTTATAAACAAAAAGAAAATAGTAAAAAATGTTTTTCTAGTTTATGCTTTTATTATGCCTATCAGAGTAATGAGTACACAAAAAGTCTTTTACGCCCAGGTGTCTAGAAGTAAATCCCACTTCGTAAATAATATCCCCATTTTGAGTTACTCGTTTGGGCGTAATAAAAATTTGATATCATTTTTAGGTTAGGTCAAAATTTATAAAAGGAACATCAACAAAAAAGACAACTAAAATTACATCCTTAAATAAAGCTCTCCATTCAAAATAACTTAATATTGACATTATTTTAATAAGCCATTGGAGAAAATATTTTTTGACTTTGGTAATAGGCATAAAAAACGAGAGACTAGACATTTTGATTATAAGAAAACAACTCTACTCTGTGTTGACTGTACTATAATACGAGAAAACTTTAATCTGTTTAATTCTTATCCTATAATATAACACCAATAATCTTGAACGTGTTTGTAATTTTTTTCCTCAAAGTGGCTAAGAATTGTCGCTAACTGCTTTTGAAAGGGTATTTTGTTATGTGGAATACATCGATCTATTTTACCAGAGCAACCAATATAATATACACACTTGTAACAGCTGATTAGGTACTTAACCTTTAATAATTCAACACTAAGATAGATTAGGCCTATACTAGATCAGAGCGAAGCTTTATGTAGGCCTAAAATATTTCAAATGTAAATTTACATACAATTTTAGTCATAGCAAGTCATACAATAATACATATTATAACAGCTGATTAGACCCTTAGCTTTAAACGTAAGTTTACAAAAAAAAAAATAGTCATAGCAAGCAATATAATGATACACAATTATAACAGCTGATTAGATCATTAGCTTTTGTCATTCAAAAGAAAATGTTGTGTTAAAACTAGGCCAGTGTATAACATTTTGGAAAGTGATTTTGACCAAAACTATTTAAATCATATATGAACCTCTATAATTTAATATTGTTCTCTTCTCTTTTCTAAATTATGTTACAAAGTATTGTATTCACTGATGATAATTCTTAAGTGTTTATATATAAATTCTGTTCTAAATAATGTGCAATAGATGATTCATCTAATTAAATTGAGTTTAGGTTAGCTATTGCTGTTGTTTTTAATGCACAGGTTTCCTGCGCTAGTACCAGCCATTATAATTATGCAAACACATATGAGAATACATTATTTTAGAAATAACATAACATAACAACTTTATTGCTTTAAAGTACAGTGCACATAAGCAAAATGTTGACCATTGACAAAAATAACATATTTTATGACATTGTTCGTTTTTATCCTTAGTTTTTCTATAACTAACTTTCCGGTGCATTTATAATACTTACAAGAATATTTTTATACCATTATAACACGTAACACAATTTTAAGAATCGAAGTAACCAAATTATAAGAACTACAATAGTATCAGTACATTTACAAACGAGTTAGTTGTTTGAAGATATTTTACCAAAATAATTTATTACATTAAGTTTAAAATATATTTTCTAAGTTTTAGGCTATACATAACAAAAAAGTAGATATTTTTCATGGTCTGTACTGAGTTTGAGGTTAAGATTGTCTTTATATTATATAAATATTGCACAGAATTGTAATTGTTCAAATATTTACACCTAAAAAGATTATACCCTTCATATTCCAGCAAAAGGTGAGGTAACAGTAAGTCCTGTGACATGTAAAAATAGACAATAGTACAAATAATCGAATAATTATTTATGAGATTTTCGTAATTACTTTAAAAAGTAGTTTTAAAAGTAAATATATTATATAGGTAGTATAAATATCCAATGAATAATTTAGCGTACAGTATATACCATGTGTCCATAAAGTCCCACCCCCTCTTATTTTTTTTATTATTGGAAATAAACAGATTTGCTTTGGGGAAGTTTAGATAACTAAAGGAGGAGTTTTTTGAAGTATCCAAATTTTCAACCCTTACCCCAAAATAGGGTAGTTTGGGGGTAAGTCAAAAATTTTAAATAGCAACCCCTATTGAGTGACACCTCATTTTAAAGGTCTTTTCAAAATAAGAATAATGGCGCAAACCAGATGTCTCTAAGTTCATCCTACACAACATAGCAACCAATCGAATTGTGAATTTTACGTTAATAATTACACCGGAAATGTTACGAAATGTACAACATGCTTTTGAGTCCAGAAACTATTCCTGCCAAAAAGTAAATGGTAGCCATTTCAAGAACTTAATATGAGCTAAAAAACAATGTAAGGCTCTTACCATCATTTTACCAACATAGAGCTGTTTGTAATGTAATAAAAACAACCGGAGTTTGTAGTTTAACATTCACAATTCGATTGGTTGCTTTGTTGGGTAAGATGAACTTAGAGACTTCTGGTTTGCACCATTATTCTTATTTTGAAAGACCTTTAAAATGAGGTATCACTCAATAGGGGTTGCTATTTAAAATTCTTGACTTACCCCCAAACTACCCCATTATGGGGGTGAGGGTTGAAAATTGTGATACTTCAAAAAACTCCTCCTTTGGTTATCTAAACTTTTCCCAAAGCAAAACTGTCTATTTCCATTAATAAAAAAATAAGAGGTGGTGGGACTTTTTGGACACATGGTATTAGGTTCTGATGGTTTCACATATTAAATCTACATTAATTGTAAAATTATCATATTATAAACTTTCAGTTAAAATATTTCTTATTAATTCTAAATAATAATGATAGCAAAGAAGAATTAAAGAATCATTATTTTAAAGTAAAATTTTACCTGCTTCTTCTAGTTTAAATCAATACAATAAAATTTTTTGTACATCTGTTTTAGACAAGGAAAACAATATAACGCACACTAGCACACCAAAATGAATTAATGGGCACCGAAATTAAACTTGAATCCCTTATAAAAAAAAAAAATAATTCAAACAAAAACAAAATTGTAATTAAAATTATATTATCATTATGTTTTTATAACAGTTGTCAGAGTTCATTTTGGTACTTTCTAAATAACTTGGAAAGTGAAATATGTACCCATTATTGTTGGTGATATTTTTTTAGAACGTCATACTTGTTTCTGAGTTTATAGAAGTTTGTCAAAAAAGTACAAACATTAGGAGAGTTTTTATGATTGTTGAATATTCATAATATATTCCTATAATAGAAATGGTTTGTAAAATATTAGTTTGCCCTTACTAAAACTCAATATTTCGAATAGTTATAGATTTTTTATAATACCATTACGTAATAAAAACTTGTTTTAATTTAACAGTGTTCTAAATTTATAAAACAATCAAACTGGAACTGGAAATTGAATTATGCCGTACATCAAAAGGTAAGAGAAGGAATTGCTGCATGTTTTCCTTTGGAGTTGTTACAAATTTTGTTCTATTAATCTATGCATATCTTAGTTTAGACAGTGGTAGTCAGGAAACAATCACATTTAATATGTACAGTTTATATTAAAATAAACGTTTCACACAGGAGAGAGTTCTGATCAGTTTCAATATATCCTTCTTAAGCCACTGCTATAAAAATGTGCAAATACATGCATAAAAATCTTAGTGTATTAGCCATACTTGATATAATCTATAAATAAAGCAACAAAGCTAAAGTTTCAAAATTATTTTTAGAATATAAATGAGCTACAATTGTTGCCCGATTATGCCGCAAGGCGATACAATTAGATTATACACAATAATAACAATTAGAAACAATTATATTATTAAAATAATTTTGAAACTTTAGCCTTATTGCTTTATTTATCCTTGAATACGGAGTTTCAACAAGAAATATCTGCTGTTACATTAAAATTAATATAATCTATGTTGCTAAAAACAGTTTTTTGTCAATTTTGTATACCTCCCTTGTTAGTAAGAAAATGTTTAATGTAGATGATTTCTAAACAAGTTTGGCACTGGTAACATGGCAGCCACATTAGTAAGATATTATTTAATTATTCAAATATTTTGATTAGCAAAATGGTCATCCTTTCATGTTATATAGTATCACAATCAAAACTGAACACTCGTTTATGAGTGATATTGTTTCTAGAATTAAGTACTCCTTCCTCAAATAGTTATTGTAAACATGCAGTCATATGTTGTTGTCTCTACATCAAAACAATAACTACCACACAAATTAAGACGGACTTAATGATAAGTTAGTACCACTTACAACTTATTAAAACCAAGAAATTGTTATAATGCCACCTTCGTCAACTTTTTGAGTTTTATTATTATTCTTGTAAATATCTAAGGTGTAAACTCTTTTTTAAAAGTTTTAATAGTCCCTTACATGATAATTTAAAATAGTGACCTGCATACTTTTTATGCAGGAATATATTGTGCCGATACATGCCCAATAAATGTCAAAATGTGTAGTATCAGTAGATTTGTATAGGCACATTGAAAGAAACCAATACTGATTTAAAACGTTTTTTTGTTTTTTATTACCCAATAAAAATTAAATCTACATACTAAACATACGTTGTAAACGTAACATCTGTATATTTCGAAGCTAGATACGATCAGAAAGGAATTAATAGAAGCTGTTTTCATTTTGGATACTCTACAAAATTAATTAGATTGACTGCTATAACACTAATCATTTTAAATATCACCGGAAAAACAGAAACAAATCTTTCTAAAATATTCAATGTAGCCTAAATTAGATAACGTCTCTTATCATGCCTGTTATTTAATATTGAAGAAAATACAATAATAGATTGTACAAAGAACCAGATGTGGGGTATAATAAAATTCGGACGTTTGTAATAAATAAGAGATGTCATTATACGAAAGCAAACTCATTCAAAAAATATAATGCTCTTCTCAAGCTGTAAACTCTTATACGAAAAATAGGGAACTTTTCCGGAGTGAGAGGTAGGGGGGAGGGGTTAATAAAAAAATGAATAACTCATAAACATTTCGTGACACAAAGTTCTGCATGGTCTCGTTCTTATATTCTCCTCGATTACAATAAATATTGAATTTTTTACAACTTAAGATTCGATTAGGATTAATCTTGAATTTATCTTCCCTTTACTCGGATTAACAAAGAATATTTTTTTATAAACTATTTGTATGACTTTTACGAACGTGTGTATATATCAAGTACATAAGATTATCAATCATTTGGAATTTGAAAGAAAATCAAACAATTGCTAAATTTAAAAAAATCATCTCACGTCTCCTTGACTCTCTCGTATCAATCTGAAATACACCGGTTTATGATACCGAGTTCTGACGTTAAATACACACATAAAATAATAGCTTGACAATATAATAAATTGGAATTTTCAAAGAATGTTTGTATATATCATTTTAAGTTTGGTTATTGAAATAAAATCAAACATCGGCAAATTGAAATTTGATTATCTCCCATCCGCTCCGTTACGGTATCTCGATTGTTTATAAATTTAATCTGAAATTCAAGGATATTATCGAATAAAATGTTTTGAAAAAATCACAAAATTATTTGAAGAGATAACTACAACCTATCCTGAGCAGTAAAATGTTATATAAAAAAAGAAAAAGTGGGTAGGGGAGTGTTACTACAAAATGTAATAACTCATAACTGTTGATAATCAGAGTTCTGCATGAAATCCAATAATTTCACTGTTTTAGGCATAATAGAAAAAATAGGCCTTAGGGAAAACATTATTCCCAGGATTAATAAGAGGACGTGAAGACAGATTAATTACCAATATTATTAATACAAATATTCCATCATTAAGTAATAATTTTAAAAATAGAATAGATTCACGGTACGGACCCGAAACTAATATTAAGTCCGCCAATTTGAAAAAAAAACAACTCCATTTGAGATTGACTAGGCGTACCAATCACTTAACATTTGCAATAACAATGAAAAATTAATTTCTATCGGATTATTTGTTAAGTCCCCGTTTATTAGTAGTAAAGCCAGCAAAATAATGTTAGCCACTAGCAAAAGGTCATAAACAAACGTGTAAGATTAAACCGATTGGAAGAGTTTAAGATTACAGAAAAATTAAATTGTTAGTTAAAGAACTTTAACCTGTATTGGGATCTAATTTAGACAATATAAATAAAAATAAATCCAAAATAGATTCACCGAAGTGTTAGAGTTCAACAAACTTGATAAGCTAAAATCAAAATTGCGAAATTATCTCAAAAGTAATAATTCGGCAGAAAATACAGAAGATGCTCAAAATCCCGTGATTAATCTGTTTGTTACGTCCTCTTATTATTCATGAGAATGATGTTTTGTCTATGCCTAAATAATGTTTCTATTATGCAGTGAAACTATTGGATTTCATGACCGTAATTGAATCGCCTGTAAACAGGTTAGATCCTGAGCAGGCCGAACAGTTTCGGTGTAAGGCCAGTATATTACTAAAATCTCCCCAAAGTAAAGAAGAACTCAAGGCCATGTCCGAATTAAAAGTAGATCAATCTGTAAAAATCGTACATGCGTATAAAGGCAACGCCACGGTTATCCTAAATGTCAACACATACGAGAGCAAAATTATTCACACTTTGAATGCTGGAAAATACACCTTGTTTATAAAAGACCCCAATAATAGTTTCGGTAATAAAGTTGCAAGCACACTCAGGATTACAAGAAATATTTTTCCGACAAATTTCGTACTTCAATAACTCCACACTACTCGAAAACTCCCCACATGTATGGGTTTCCTAAAATCCACAAATCTAACTTCCCCTAGTTCTCGAGATTCCCCATGCAGGGAATTAAATTAACCTTTAGTATGACAAAATGATTCTTATGTTAAAAATTATAAACACTTTGTTGAATTGTGTAGGGAAATGAAACTAAATGAGGTGGATAGATTATTAAGTTTCAGTGTCGCCAATCTTTTTACCAATGTACCGGTTCAGGACAATTGAAATATAATTGAAAATAGGTAAAAACGTGACAACAACCTTAAAAAAATTACTAACCTCCCTGTAAACATCATTATTGATATCCTTAAATTATGTACCGAATGTAATTATTTTCAATTAAATAATCAAATATATTGTCAGGACGATGATATGGCCATAGGGAGTCCATTGAGCCATATTCTAATATCTTTATGGACGATTTCAAGAGGAAAGTCAAGGACACTTGAATTCAAACAGAAGGTATGGATTAGATACATTCGTTATATGGTCGCATAGAGATAGAAAATTAGAAGATATTTTTAAATTCCTTAACAACACTTCTGATTCTATTTCCTTAACCATGGAAAACGAAGTAAATAATAAATTACCTATTTTAGATGTGTGTGTTTGTTGAAAGAAATAGAGAAGTCCTTTAGACGTCGGTATACAGGAAAAAACAAACACACACCGGTCGGTATCTAAACTACTTTTCTATGCACCCAAACTCGGTCATGGAAGGAATAGTTCATCCCTTACTCGACAGAGTCAATAATATTTTTTCTGATAAAGTTTATCTAAACCGAGAAATAAATCGCATAACAAAATATTTGATTACTAATGGATATCCTCAGTCCATAATTTAAAAAAATGCGTTAAAGTTAGGGGTCCAAAGGAAGAATCCAAAGAAAACGAAAAACCTTCTGCGTAGGCCTATATGACAAACCCTTATGTGCCGGGATTACCGGAAAAGATTAGGCGCGTTGTTAGAAAATATAAAATCCGAACCGCATTTAATACAAAAAAAAAACACTATTAGGCAACATCTCATCATAACAAAACCTCTATATGGCACTCCGGATAGCAAAAACTGTATTTACAGTCTAAAATATGAATGCGATAAGCAATACACAAGCGAAACAAAATACCTCTAAACATAAGAATATTAGAACAAAAAAATAACACGTGATTAGTCCTAGTAGATAAATAAAAAAATAGCCGAACATATATATGGTCCGAAAATCATAAGTTTAATTGGGAAGAGGCAAAAACAACACAAAGTGAAAATAATTTATATAAAAAAAAAAATAATTGAAGCGTCATACATAAAAATAACGGACAACCCAATCAGCCAAACTAGTATAGAAATAAGGCCCTTGTGGTTAACTCTTATTAAAAATGAGTTTAAAATTGAAAATAAACAAAGTTAAAGAAAAAACTGCTGGAGTTTTAACTGTTGAAAGCGAAGTGATTGCAGCGCGTTCAAAAGCTAGGAAAATAAAAGAGAGGACCCTGTAGGCGTTAACAACCGTTTTTTTAAACCTCCCCCTCCCAGTTGGCAGATTGTTTCACGACCGTTAGTTGTTCTGTGACTGTGGTCGTGAACAGAACTATTTGGTTGGTATTTGTCAACTGCTGTGTACTCCGTTCATGATTTCTTTTGACTTGTGGTTACCTCATCACATGTGAGTTTCTTTTTAGTTTTTGACAGCTCAGGGTTTGTCCTGGGTGTTTTTTTTTCATTTGGTTTAATTTCTGAACATAGGCCTAGACATCTAGGCGTGTGTTCTGTCTGCATGTTTTAGTTTGTCAGTTAGGCACTTGATAACGGAGGTTGATTTATATTCTCGAAACGTCGTGTATTGTTTCTTATACACAAATGATGACAAATGACCGAACAAACAATAATATTAATACAAATATTCCATCATTAAGTTATAATTTAAATAAATATTTTGAACAAGTTTCATTACCTTTAGTCTAATTTATCATAGGGATCTGAGGAATTTGGCTAAGATTTAGAGGACATTGTTCTTGAGAATGAATTAAATTGTATAACACTTAGACTAAATATTTTGAGCAAGTTTTATAACCTTCAGACTAAATTGTCATAGGTATTTATTTTAACAATATTGTAAGCTTTATTTTTACAGTGAATTAGATACATATTACAGTGTAATTTTTTGTGTGTGTTAAGTTGAACTAATTCACATTAAGGCATTCTTAAATCTTGCAATGGTTTTATGTGTATAAACACCACAGACGTCACCACGTTACCTAGATTGATAGTGGAAGCACAAAGGATAGTGGAAATTGTATAAATAGACGATGCAAAAAATATCCTCAAATCATAATTATTTATCATAATATTAAATTTATGTGTATATAACAAGACAGAGTACAAAACAAATTGTCAAAATGATCCTTCCTTTTTATACAAACCAATCTGGTTTTCGTGCTTATAGATTTTGGTGTGCACTTTAACCTAAGAACAAGGAAAGCTTTATTAGAAAATATACAAAATTTATACTTATAAATAGTTTATAAAAAGCTTTATTATTATTATTACTTTATTTATATTAGTTTACGTTTTGAGTGCTATGAACGATATGAAAATTGATAATACTACCTCAGAAAGTTCTGATAGTAAATTTTAAGTTGACAAATGGAACTTCAAGAAGATTTTATCCATGCCACTTTACTCCTAGTGGAATATATATTTTGAGACAGATTGCATATCCTACCTTAAGCTGATGATAAAATAGGCTACAATGGTGGAACTTGGAAAGAATACCTTATGTACTGCAGGTATTTAGAGAAAATATATTTTTTAACAAATAGAAGGTGCAAACACATTTCATCTCACCCATCCCCAAAAACCAATGTTACCGTAATCGTCAACAAAAAAAAGTTACGTAGTTGGCAAACAAATAGTTAAATACTACATTTTTATATTTAAATAAGGGCTTAAATTTGACTCCCATAATCAGTTCTTTTTAATCAGTTCCCATAATCAGTTCATGTTAAATTTAAATAATGTTTTTATTTTATAGGGATTAAGGTTCATTTTTGTGTTTGTTTTTTATTTTCCCTTAACAGTAACATTGTTGTGCCTACCATTGAATTTTTGTTTCATCGATAAACAGGAAATTGAGTATTTTAGATAAATCGGGTATAATACTATTGTTTGTTTTCTTAGGGCTACACTTGATGGTTGTGAGTTGTTACATTGAAGTAATGCCACTGGAATTGATAAGTATAATATTTAAAATAACCTAAAAACTTAGTATATGTTATTCTAATAGTATTATATAATATTATTATTCTAACATTTTTAGGCGATTAGTGAATGAACTGAACAAGTTTAATTCACCATGAATTCAATATCATTGTTATTTATTATTATGCATTTTTCGGACATTTGCCATTATTTGTGTGTTAGAAATCAAAACAAAACGTTTCGGGAATAAGAAACAATTCTCGTTATTGAGCAGGATCAAATCCTGCATCGAGTAGGATTAAAGTTCTAACGGATATCCTCTATCCATATTTCCAAATGTAAAAGAAGGAAAAATAATAAAAATAATGGGTCTAAAGATGAAAATAAACCACTAGCGTACATGACAATCCCTTATGTGCCGGGATTATCGGAAAAAGTTAGACGCGTAGCCAGAAAATATAAAATTTGTACTGTTTTTAAAACACTAAACACCATTAGGCAACATTTCGTCCAAACTAAACCTAAAAATGGCACGCAGGACACTAAAAACTGTATTTACAGTATCAAATGTGAGTGTGATAGACAACATATTGGCGAGACAAAAAGACCATTAAACATTAGAATAAATTAACATAAAAACAATGTGCGGTTAGGCCTAGTCGATAAATCGAAAATTGCAGAACATATTATATGGTCCGAAAATCAAAAATTTAATTGGGAAGAGGCAAAAATCATACACCGGGAAAGTAACTTAAACAAACGTAAAATAATTGAAGCCTCATATATAAAACTAACGGACAATCCTATCAGCCGATCAAGTATAGAAGTAAGGCCATTATGGCTCCCATTATTAAAAAAAGAACTAAAATTTGATTATAATATCCATACAACTAAAAAACAAGCTGAAATTTTACCTGTTAAGTCGCCAAAAGGGGTTGTAACCCGTTCTCGGGCTAGGAAGCTTAATACAACTAACAATAGGCCACTCCCCTAATAGTTTGTCACGCCTTCTGGACCACGTCACTTGTTGCTGTATCTTTGATACAACAACACGTATTTGACGTTAGTTGTGTGTTACCGTGATTGTGTTTTTTGACTTCTAAGTTTTAGCTCTGAGATGCATGATTAGATATTAGAGTTGGTGATATTCTAATTTAATTTTACTTCTTACATAGGCTTAGTTTCTAGTGTCATGTTTCTTTAGTTTTTAGTCACTTGATAACGGGAATTGATTCTTATTCCCGAAACGTCGTGTTTTGATTTTTAACACACAAATGATGGCAAATGTCCGAAAAATGCATAATAATAAAATGTGAACTTTCATCATTAACAAATAACTTCAAACAGACAACACATTGTTATAGTTTGGAAATAAATTGTTGAAAATATTCTGATTATATTTTGTGGGATTGGTGGATGAATAATTTTTACACACCATTTATTTAATCATAGTTTGTAGTTTTTTAATAGATTATTGAAAATATCTTAATTACGTTTTAGGGGGTATGCGATTAAACAATCTTTATCCACCATTCAATTATTCACCCTTTTATAGTTTGGGAATAGATTATTGGTTATCTCATAATTAAGGTTACGGTGATGAGTGAATGAAAATTGTTCATTCCTTATATAATTAACCACATTATTATAGTTTGCGAATAGATTGTTGATATTCTGTTCATATAGATTTCACGGATTTGGGATTGAAAAATAGTTTTGCACCATTTACTGTATTTCATCGCATTTTTATAGTTAGGAAATATATTGTGGATTACCTCTTATTTAAGTTATCGGAGATGGGTGAATGAACATTTTTCTTTCACATTTTATTCAATCATAATTTTATAGTTTTGGAATCGATTGTTTATTATCGCATAATTAAGTTATCGTGGATGGGTGAATGGCCATTTATTCGCCATTTATTTAATCATTTTTTTTTATTGTTCTATAATAGATTGTTCTTTACCTTTTTATCAATATTTTCTATGCACCATTTTTATATGATTGCAATTTTATTAATTTTGAAATAGATTGTTGATTACATGTTAATTCAGTGTTCAGGAATGGGTGAATGAACAATTTGTACGAACCATTTATTTAATCTCATTTGTTATTTGTAACAATAGTTTGTAGAATATGTACTAATTAAGTGTTCAGCACTTTACTATTTATTAATTTATAATCTTAAATTTTTATTAGCAATAGGTAAGTTTCTATATGTTACGTACAATGTAAAAAGTAATAGGATTATTGTAAATACTTACCCTTTATTTCCTTGAATATTTTTTATTAATGAAAACACGGACATGCTTTTGGAATTTTGCAAGTATCTTGTGCATTTATATGATTCTTTATGCTCGCGGTAACTTTTTCTTTTTCTTTTCCTACAGAATGTACAAAATCTATATAAATTTGTCTATTGGATTTTTGTCTACCGTCCAAATATATTTGAATTTGTATTATAATGTCATTTAATGTGCAAATGTTTTGATATAATTTTTTTATTTCAATTTTTATATATAAAAAAGTTTCTAGGAGTTTATTTGTCATATTGTCAAAACCGATAAAACAGTGCTGTGCAATTTTTTTTAAAATTGTATCAATATATTGTGGGACGTCATACAACGAAAATTTGAAGCTTTTAATAAGTTTTTGTGTTTCATACTCTTTTGATTCAAATGTCTTAAGCTTTCCTATATGATTGTTTCCCAGTTCTATAACTTTACAACCGCAGTTGTTGATCATTTCATTAATTTTATTTTTCTCAGAAAGAGATAAATCTTTTAAATGTACATCGCTGAACGACATTATTTCATCAACTCTATTAACAAATTGTTTTGCTTCTTCTATGGTTTTAACATTTTTTAGATTTGCCTTTGAATAACTAATAAATGTATTAGCATAGCTATCACTCGATTCCAATATATTTTGACTTGCTTTGTCAATTAAATCGTGTAGAGAGTAGGCACTAGTATTACCTATTTTAAACATGGTATTAAAAGCATCCATTGACAAGGCATTCATTTGCGTTATCGTCGTCATTTCTTCTACCAATTCCTTGGTACTCATTTTTGCTATGTTATTAAAGGATTTTACATTCTTCTTTGCTATTTTACTTATCTTCGTGTTGGTGTCTTTTACAAATGTATTAGTTGCTTCTTTTTTTTTATTTGCATCCGCGGCTATAAATTGTTTGACGGATTTGACAGTAATTCTTCTTCGTTTATGTCGACGAAATTCTACCTGAAATATAAATAATTATTAATATTTGAAATTGTATTTATAAAGTATTATGAATGAATCTAAAAATTGGAAATATCACAATATCAAAAGTTGTGAATTCAATAGTACGTTTAATAGAACGGTTGCTTTGTCCTCAGCAGAGACTAGTATATAAACACTAAAATCTGTTTTATTTTCTTACACGTGTTTTCGGCTAAATTATGGTGTACCCAGCTCGGTGTTTTATGTTGAATTAATAAAGAAAAATTGTTTTTAATAATAATCTATTTGTTGTAATAAATAATTAACTACCTTATGGAACATGCCTAATATTAGGAGGAAGAAAACCTCAGTATAAAGGACTCAGTAGTGAGTGTAAATTTATCAACTTTTATTACAAACAAGTTATCAATACTGATGTTTTCGACATATATACCATACGGGTGATAGTGGAAAAATAATACGGCTAGTAACACTCTGTCGTCACTAAATTTATTAAGTTATCGTTTTAATAAGGAACAACAATGGAAAAGTATCTACATTGGTTAATACATGGGGGTGATATTGGATTAGTACTGCGGTCATTATCGTTCCGTCGTCAGGGGAAATGTATCTAAAATTTCCACGTTCTGGTTATGGATGAAAGAACAATATAAAGCATCCCGTCATCAATTTACAGATTTGTAAAAACTTATATAACTTGTATCTCATGTACCATTTAACAAACTTGTTTTATGTGCACAAATTTACAGATTTGGAAATCTTGCAACACATGTATCAGTATATTTGTGCAAGATATGTCAACAATTAAGTATAAAATAGAAAAAATAATGCTTTGTTTCTTATGCTCCTTACCTCAACTATCGTTTCATTATCACGTTTAACACTCGTATCTACAAAAGAAAAAAAAAATAGTTTATATAATATAACTTAAAAGTGTCTCTTTAACTAATATAATATGTTGTATACAGGGATATTTGGTTGTACATACGTGGAGATACGCAGTTGTCGCCTACGCAGTCATCGAGCATATAAGTCGTGTTTCCACCATTCTCTAGGTCTTTAGTATTCTGAAAACATATAGGTTATATAGTTTCTTAACTGACAAAGTTTAATGTGTTGGATGATCAACTTATATACAATTTATTATCTTTGACATACCGCCAACAATCCTTGATTAATTCATTATTAGTTTATATTGTCATATATTTCATTCACGTGTTTCGGACATTATCGTCCATCGTCGGGTGATAACACTTAATTAAAATATTCAACACAAAATACAAGTATACACATAACATTCACGCACAAGAAACACAATATTTTCTTTTTCATTAATGTCACCGTGTCGGCACTACATAGTATACTATGCATTGGTTATGTGTGTATGGTAGTCAATCTGTTTATCAGCTCGAAAGATCTGTCTGATACATGTTGATCTCTGAACAACATTATTACATCATCAACATATCTCTAGTAATATCTGTAGTATTGTTGGATTGTTGTATGATAAAAAAAGGTTTGAAGCAACCCCCACCTTTCGAGCTGATAAACAGATTGACTACCATACACACATAACCAATGTATAGTATACCATGTAGTGCCGGCGCGGTGACATTGAAATATTGTGTTTCTCGTGCGTGAATGTTATGTGTATACTTGTATTTTGTGTTGAATATTTTAACTAAGTGTTATCACCCGACGATGGAAGATAATGTCCGAAACACGTGTAGTGAATGAAATATATGACAATATAAATTAAAAAAAGAATTAATCAAGGATTGCTGGCGGTATGTCAAAGATAATAAATAGTTATTCAAGCATATCCGGATACTATAGACTATCATTATGATTATATACAATGTAATCTAAAACATATTGATAGGAAGAGTCTAATATTGCAAGTTAATTATGCGGGGTAGGTTGTTGGGGGAACGTGGATATGATAATATTGTGCGTTCCCGGGTCGTCAGATCTCGTGGTAAATTAATATATGTACACTGGGCGAATCTCAATCTAGGCTAACCATTTTTGACGGGATCTAATTCTAAAACTAAATGTCCTAAACAACACTAATTTAGACTAAAACAAAATGTTAATATAAACTATACTGTATTGGCACAACATGTCGGACTAACATGACCGTGTATTAGTTCAACTAAAACTAATGCGGTTCCAAAGACCCGATGCGCCTAGATATAAACCCTAGGACCGTACTGGCCCTGTTCCTACGGGTTTAGCAAGGCATACCTTCTTCTTTTTTTATTGGGGTACTACTAAAAGAAGCGACGAACGTTATCACAGACATCTTTCTTCACTGCCTGTTGATGCACGACTACCCGATTATCAAGTCATCGCGCCCGTACTGTTTAGCGAAGGAGGGGAGGGGGGAGGCCAATGGTGAAAAAACTAAAAATAAATAAACCGATACGCCGTGCGCAGGACGGGAATGAAGGTTCGGACAATGTATAAAGTTAGTTAGTGCCAGAGATAATATTGTCCTAGTGGTCATCTCGCCAAAAAAATAATTAAACGCGAACACTTGGCCAGAACACAGGGTCTCGTCCTAACGACTGATAACTTACCCAAACTGGAAACCATAAACTCAATAAATGAAAAGGAAGAAGGGGTTAAATGAGAAACCGAAAAGAGAAAAAAAAAAGGAAGGGGAAATCGTCCCCTGGTGACAAGGGATTTTTTTTGTACTAACAACGAATCACTAACTGGTCTGAGGGTGTACAACTAACTATCATTCAATGTAATATAATATGATCATGAATATATGTAAACCCAGATTTGTTTTAATTCTTTTATTTTATTTCATTATATATATATATATATATATATATATATATATATATATATTTTCTGGGGGTTGCTTACAAGGTATAGCACAATAAACTGAAAGGTTATGCCCCTGAATGATACTGTGGATTTAAAGGGAATTGCCATGGAATATGTAAGCCGTATAATTGTTTATTAAAAATTACACTAAATGAGGTATTGGTACAATAACATTTTGAAGATAGCTGATGGAAATTTAAGTGAAAATTCAAGGTGGAAAATAGTTTAAGGTGGTATTGTGTTCAGATTGTAAGTATACGGGAATGGGTGAAGAGAACAGGCGAAAAAAGTATATTCCTTAGCCACGCCTTTAGTACTATGGTAACCGAGTCCCAGAGATGTCACACAAAGTTCTTGAGTATGCTACGACATATTTCCACAGGAACTAAACCATAGGGTCTGCCAATTAAGATGGTAGTGCCAGTAAACAACTAGGAGGCACCAATAACGTCATTTCCGTACTGGTCACTGTGGCAGCAAAAGGGCGGATAAGTATAAATACCTTAGTGACTTTCATTATGGCGAAGCGTAACTCTAGATACCCTCTGTGGTACTTTATTACACTTGTGACTTTAGGCAAGTTTTGGCTCTGAATTTCAGCCTGTTTGATTTGGGTTTGTAAATGAAGAAGGTGGGTGGTTTCAAGAATCGGAAAAGGTATACTGGTAACGGAAAATTGAGGTGATATAAACAAGCTTTTTTTGAAAGGTGTAGTTCGCTAGATGGATAAATTGCAGGGTCACTTACAGTCTTATTTTACAAGTAAATCTTTCACTTATAAACTAGAAAATTAAATTTGTGTTTAAAATTTTGTGTAACTATTAGTATATTTAAGGGTTTATATAAGGACATATAGGGGGTAATAAGATGGAAATTTTATGGGTTAACAACGGACATGGATGTATTAAGAAACTTTGTATACAATTACAATAAATTGTAAGTAAGAGATGGGAGAGAAGGATTGTTGCATTAAACTGTATGTAGTAATTATGTTAGGTAAGGTTGAGGTGAAGGGTGGTGGATGATTAAATAACTATGAGCCACTTTTTATTTTAATTTTATTTATTTGTTTATTTGTGGCGTTAAGATTACTACAATATATCAATGGAATGGGTAATCACAAGGATGTTGCCCGCCCCCTGATTATAAGACCCACGTACCAGATTTATAAAAAACGAAACTAAACGTTAGTGCAAATACACTGGTTGTAGATGGTAAGTTAAGGTTGGAAAGATGTATTTTATTAGCAATAAAATTTGTGTAATTTTGGCGGATTGAGCAGAGGATATAGAAAAAAAGGATTCAGAATCGGTCAAGTGGATACTAATGAATGAGCGAAATGATCCTAACAATTAACCTATATTATATATATTTTTGATACCAACTATAATGCAAGTAATGTTTGTTATTTCTGACCAAAAACAAAAAGCAAAAGAGGGAAAAAATACAACTCCTCCTATACCAAAAATAAGACAAAGATTAATAAACAACTATGAGGAGAATAGGAATGATTGAATTTTACAAACATAGTAAAATTCACAAATAGAATTTAACGTTTTAGTAGGTCAACAAGGGGACTTAAGGAGTTGAAGGGGAAAAAAGGGGGTAGGGCTAGGTAAAGTCGCGGCAATGAGGTTCTTGGTTTTGTCTGTATCATGCTGGGGTGCGTTACAGTCGACAAAAAGCCAAAGGTCATACATACTCCCGTAACAAATTGATCAAGATCAAATAACGAGCTTACGTATATATATATATATATATATAAGATTGTTTACATACAGTATGGGGGGAGGGTGTAACATTAGAAATTTGAAAGATATAATTTATTGGTTATGCTAACACCATTAGTACAACCAACAATAAAAAAGTATACAATCTAATACTTAAACTAAAAAGACCGAGATTGGTGATAGAAAAAAGAGGTAACTGTAATGTGTTTCAACGAGTGAAATGTGTATATGGAAGGGAGGGTTTATAAAAAATGTGATGGTAATTAAGGAGGCTTGTATAAAATGATTATGGTATTTGGATGAAATTGATAGGGTATGATGTTTGGGCGTGGGGGTGGAAATGAGAGGAATGAGGTTTGAGAAAAGAAACTCGGATTAGCTACAGCTTAATCCTCATGCAGTAGTAGGCGGATCGGTCGGGTGACCCAGGTGAGGGGATGGCACCACAAAAAAGTAATGGAGAATAGGAAAACAAAAAGGTTTTATAAAAATCTATATGCCCAAAGTAAAAAAAATGTAATACCATTCCATCTACAAAAGAAAACCGACGAACCTGAGAATGTATAGATCTTGCCCTCTCTAAGGGTTAGATAAAAAAATGAACGGAAAACCATTAAATGGCTCAATCCACCAGGGCAACGTTTCGTAGATGTGCACCCTTAGGAAAGACGCACCTTAGCCATACTTGGCCCGCATAAAAGACAAAAACCGAGTAGGGGGGGGGGGGTTTATGAAGTGAATGATAATGGACGGTGTGGTGTTATATGTGGTGTGTACTCTAGGAAAAAGAAGGAAGAATTGAAAAAACTAAAATAATATCACCTAAGCCTATTGAGATTGTCCCAGGTGACGAAAAAAATGTGTAAGGGGATTGTGCTTGGGTTGTAACCTTAGTTATCAATATTTGAGTTGAAAAATCTCTTTAGATCCGAGATATGGGCTGTGCGAACCTGAATACCAGAAGTGGGGTGGGTCAGAGCCACGGTTAAGGGGGAGGTAAATGCGCCGATAACTAGGGAATGGGACCTAAACGGTAGCACATTGGCATTGACCCTGTTGGTGGTATTGTTGAGATGGTGTTTCCTAAACATAACCCACTCCCTTTCTAGATATGGGTTGGGGTGTCGGTGTGCGTCATAAGCGACCTTCCGGCCGGAATGGGTCTTGTTGAGGTGGTGAAGAGCTGACGACCAAACTTCCTCATTGGTCAACCAAGGTGGGGGTGGAATTAAGTCGTCCAAATTCCAGGCCAATTGGAGAGGGTCGCGGATATGGTGTCTTTAAAACAAACCCGCTGGGAAATTTTCTGTGCTGTTTTGGGTGGCTGTCTTAAACGCTAGCTGGAACCAGTGAATCAGTTGGTCCCAACCAGTGTGATTTTTCGCATGAAAAACGCGAAGTGCGACCTTTTGATTTTTATTAACCCTCTCAGCATGTGAGTGGTTAGGGTAATAGAGGGAGGTAGAAATATGATTTATTCCGAGACGAAGGCACACAATCAGGATCTCTATTTCCACTGGGAGCCGAGCAGCAGCAGCAGCAGCGCATTCGGGGATGGCGGATACACAGTTGAACTGGTTTCTCAACTGTCTCAGCTTCAAGGCGTTCACATCAGAGACGGCTTGCTTGGCAGCCAACGCTTTCACGTAGCTTAGTTGCATCCATTCTCACCCTCAGAGTGTACCCGTCCATGATGGTGGCGGCTACAAAGTGGAACCGGTCACTCCACTATCACAAATTTAATGTTTTGCCAACTAATTCAATGTATGACTTCTGTGGATGCTTTCTTGTATGCCACTAACATTTTTCTTCTGTTGCAGATATGGCTTCTCATGGTCTCCAAATTTTATGTAATATTTATATGAATATGCCTCTAATATTAACTATATTATTCTGTCGGTTGTAACGCCTCTTCGCTTGTTCCAAATTTTATGTAATATTTATATGTATGTGCCTCTAATGATATCTCTTGTATATTTGACTATGTATTTGTTTATGTATTTTTGTCTATTCTTTCTGTATGCCGCTAAAATTTTTCTACTTTTGCAGCTTGATTTAAATTTTATGTAACATGTATATGTATATGTATGTGCCTCTACAGACAATTCCATTCAAGTGAAGTGCCAGTTTGCTTTTTGCAGCCATTAGGAAGTGCCCTAGATGCTGCTATCGCTCTGCCTCCTGAGTGCATGTCAGTGGGGAGAGGGTAGGTACTTTTAGTGGGTCTGCCCTTCGGGGAGAGTCCTGCGGTATCTCTCTAGAGAGAGAGATCTGCATAAATACGTATTTTTACCTCCCTAAAAAAATCATGGCACACTTGGCCCATAGCGGCCAACTTAAAGCTCGGCACGTTATCGGTGACTAAGATTTTGGGAATCCCGAATAAACCAGAAACGTTTTTAGTCAAAAATTAATCGTGGTTTGAGTTTTAGTGTTACGGGTAGGGAATACCAAGGTGAATTTGGAAAAAAAACATCGACCAGAGTTAATAAATATTTGTTACGGCTTTTACTCGCGGGTAAGGGGCCAATGTGGTCGATGAAAATATGTTCGAATGTGGCGGTGGGAATCTCCGACTATTGAAAACCTACGGGAGTGTTGACACTTTGACACTTCACGCAGGATTTCACCTTTTGGATTATTTGCGTTTTGAGATTTTTAGCCCAAAAATGTGTCGACACCTGGCCAATGGTTTCGGCAATGCCAAAATGGGCAGAAATAGGAGTTCATGACAAAATTTGAACAGCATATCGGTCAATTTTGACAGTAAGACCACTCTCCCTGTGCGTTGGCCTGGCGTCCGATGTAAAAGAAAGTCAATCAGTGAAAATTCAGTTGGGAGGGTGTGACGGATTAGAAAGTCCTAATCCGCCACAAGGCAATTTGATAGAAAGTCCAGTTAGAGGTACCGCAATAGAAAGTAGGTCAACCTGGTACCGTTAGATTTACAAGTAACTAATCCCAACAATCATGAAATATTCCTTTGAACCTAACTATTATTTGAAACAGAACTTTTTATAAAAAAAAAAAGAAAATTTTTTTTTTTTTTTTTATGATTAGCTATGTATAAGCATGTTGTTTTGTATAACCCAGGGGAAATAATTATGAATTTAACGAAAATTGCTCCAAAATATTGTTATAATAATTTAAATAAAACTCATAAAAGTTTATTTAAAACCCAGGAAAAAATGTAAAGGGAAAGTAGGCAGAGGTGGGGAGGAGTGATATCTTTGCGTTAAACGGGACAACCCCAAAAATCAGAGAAGGGGAGTGACGTCACATAACAAAACTATAAAACTCCCTGCCCAAAGCCAACAGCTCTCTCTTCTTACCACTCTGTTAACACTCTTCTTCGCAAGTTTTAAGTTAAATGTTTTAGTAACGATTCATTCAGTCTTTCGGTCATTCTTTTAATTCTAAAATGTTAAATTAAAATAACTGTTTTATTTTCAATGTATTAATTTCAACTAACGAATGTAGATTCGATAAAACATCACAAATTGGCATAATTTGGAAGCATCAGTAGACACAGCAAACAACTTTAAACGTTCATCGGAAGCAGATTGGAGAAATTCAGACTGGCAATACGAGGATTCGATCATCGCTTTTGTAAGGTACCGAATTATCGAATCTGAACATTATAAGATCAATGACAACTTTTAAATTCCATAAATTATCATAAAGTTTAAAGTCAGTAAATTCATTAATACTTATTTCTCATTGGGTGGATTAGAAACATTATTATTGTTTATATCAGTTTAATTAAAATTTGTAGTATAAGAAAATGTTCCTATAAATATATTATTTTGTACAAATAACTAAAAATTCTAGTAAGTAGTTATAAGTTGTATAAATATCAATTAAGGAGATAAATTCTTACAAATTAATACTATCACCCTTGAGTACGTTATTTTGCATAGTCTCCCGTTATACTTTTGATATCCTATATTTATGTTAATTTGCAAGTACATTAATAAAACCTAAACTAAAGTCAGGAATCAAAGTTCTCCAAATGGCACGAGTCGAGATAGATTCAAAAATCGGCTCAAATTAAGCTTAAATTTATACAAAAACCTTACACATAAGAATTTATTGTATACACCACAAAAAAGGGGGTAAACAATATTTTCTTGCGTTCGATCTTTTTGATCCCAATAATCAGTGCCATATATATATATAAAACCAACTGCGCGGAGCCGGGTAGATCTTCGTACGAGGCTCTACATACATACAATCGTGCGGGGAGGAGAAGAAGATCGTCGCAAGGGGTTTGGTTGTCATAATTTTGGACAACTTGGGGTCTTCACGTTGGTGGATACGGATATCCTTATACGCTGCAGGCAAAAAACATATTGTTGAATTGGGCGAATGGGTAACAATAGGTGCTGAAAAGTGAATAGCTGTAGGGGCGGAAGGTTCAAAAAGTCGCGACAAGTAGTCGGCGACTATATTATCGGCTCCTTTAATATGTTGGATAGAAAACTGAAATGAGTTGATAAATTCTAACCGACGGGCTAGTTTCCCTCTTACCGAGGATGATTTAAAAACACACGCGGAGTTGTCAACGCGGAGTTGTCCGTGAATAATTGGAAGTGGCTGAGTTCCAAATACTGTTGGAATTTGGTTAAGGCAAACACAACGGTAAGGCACTCTAATTCCATAGTGGAATAATTAATTTCATGTACATTTAATAGTCTAGATTCAAAGGCGACTGGTAAGAGATGGGCATCGTAATCTTATGACAGGGATACACCGAGTGCTGTACCTGAAGCGTCCTGTGGAGTTACAACTGGACCACAAACGGTTTATTGCAGTCTGGCAGGCGGAGAATTATGTTACTTGGTAAAATTTGCTTGTTAAAATAACTCCTTTGTTTAGAAGCTCGTCTGTATGCTCTCGTAGAGCCTGGAGCTTTAGGGGAGCATACTGATAAGGACGTGAACAGACTCGTGTATTACGGTCCTTAATGTTAATATGGTAGGTTAATAAATTGGTTTTGCCCAGGTTGTTGGTGACAGTATTGGAGAATTTCTTAATGAGGTTATCCAGCAAGTTGGGAGGCCGAGATATTACTACCCATCTGTGGAGTAGGGGTGTATTTAATTCCTTAAGGATTGACTATAAGAGGCAAAGTAAAGGAGAATTGTTTGGGAAGTGGACCTCCTGACTCTTGAAGTCAATAGTGAAAAATTGCATCACAAACTTTTTTTCGAAAGGAAGGAATAATCCCAAGAGAGGTTACCCAGTTTTAGGTGGAACGTTACCTTTTGGCTAAAAGTCAGTCGATGGTTGTTGGCGGTTAGGGCTGAGCGGTGTAATGAAATGGTTTGTTTTATAAGTTTATGTCCTTAAAGGGAACTATAAAAATTATCGGAAATTAGGGAATAAGTGGACTCTGTGTCGATTAAACACCGGGTTTGCAATTACCCAATGCCAGCGTTGATGGTCACCGTGGTCGAGATGGGTATTTGTAAATTTTTACTGACGATTGGCTGGGCACTGTGTACTGAAGGATTAATACTAGGTTTGATTTTATATTGTTTGTAAGCCATTTGAACTAACGGAAGACGCTGATCGGCTCCATAAGCGATCGGAAATGGTTTTAAATGCCCTGCAAGTTGATTTAGAGCCCTAGACGGGTTATAGTAGGTGTTATTATACTGTGAGTTCTGTGATGCCCTGGTTTGCCATCTCGGCGGCATTAGTGGCGGAAGAGATGAGCCCTGAAGATTGCAAGATTGCAAAGACAGTTTGAAAATATATATATAAATGGTGAATGTTATGAATGGTATTTTGGTTGAATGCGATAATGCTATGAAACAATTTCTTTTACATTTGGGTCGAACGATTGCTCTGGGTAGGATATTCAAAATTCAAGATTTGGATGAAACACACATATTTATATATCACCTGATATTTTGAATTATTACAAGCTCGAGTTGATGATTTATTGGATCAGATCAGTTTTCCACTGTCTAAAAAATAATCTGAAACATTACTTTTGGAAAATAGTTTAATCACTGAAAACGAGTGGGAAGACACCAAAAGAACATGATTTTTTGCGTATCAAGGTTTCAAATCTGAAAGGAACTTTAGACGAAGTAAGGAAATGAAGATGAGCTCGAAAAGCTTTGGAAGCTCTTGAGCTAGAAAACTTTCATGATGATCCTCATGCAGACTTAGTTATGAGCAAGAAGGTACCCAAATTTCAAGAAACATTGGAGTCTAGAGGAAGAAAACAGAAAACAAAAGTGTTGATTATTATAAACAAAGATTCCGAAAGACATTGGGACAACTTGTAGAAGAATACCGTACTTTTCATCCAGATGCTACAAATTATATGTTCAACTATAACTAATGCGGTTCCAAAAGACCCGAGGCGCCCAGATATCAACCCTAGGACCATACTGGCGGATTCCTGCGGATTTAACAAGGCATACTTTTATATTGGGGTACTACTAAAAAGTAGCAACGAGCTACGTCTTCCTTCACTTCTGGTTCATGCACGATTGTCGGGTTATGAAGTCCATAGCGCCCATACCGGAGAGTGAAGGGGAGGGGGAGGCCAATGGTCGCTAAATCACCACAATTATTTGAAGAGTGTATGGTTGCTAAGCGATTAATAGGTACAGGATTGCTGAGAGAGTCAGTCGCGTAATAAAAAGGGCGGAGGAATAATAAGCTGCTCATCGTCGAGTAATATAATAGGCCAAATGTTATTAGACGACGTTTTGTGGAGTAAAGATAAAAACCTTATATCTATAGGAAGGGTCTAGGTTTGCTAAACTTCTTAAAGTGGAATAGCTTTAAGGTGTTATTACTGCTAGATGGCAATAAGTCAGGGAAAGACGTCTTTGTACTTATTAGAAGTAGATTATATTCGTCTAATGTGAAGACCCTATGAGTGGTAGACGACTTTTTGTCGAGTAATAGGAAGGGTCTAGCACTGCTCCATGAGATTAAGTCAGGGAAAGACGTCTTTGTACTTATTAGAAGTAGATTAAATTCGACTAATGTGAAGACCCTAGGAGTATTAGCCGACCTTTTGTCGAGTAATATGAAGGGTCTAGCACTGCTCCATGAGATTAAGTCAGGGAAAGACGTCTTTGTACTTATTAGAAGTAAATTAAATTCGACTAATGTGAAGACCCTAGGAGTGGTAGCCGACTTTTTGTCGAGTAATATGAAGGGTCTAGCACTGCTCTATGAGATTAAGTCAGGGAAAGACGTCTTTGTACTAATTAGAAGTAGATTAAATTCGACTAATGTGAAGACCCTAGGAGTGGTAGCCGACTTTTTGTCGAGTAATATAAAGGGTCTAGCACTGCTCCATGAGATTAAGTCAGGGAAAGACGTCTTTGTACTAATTAGAAGTAGATTAAATTCGACTAATGTGAAGACCCTAGGTGTGGTAGCCGACTTTTTGTCGAGTAATATGAAGACCCTAGGAGTGGTAGCCGATTTTTTGTCGAGTAATATGAAGGGTCTAGCACTGCTCTATGAGATTAAGTCAGGGAAAGACGTCTTTGTACTTATTAGAAGTAGATTAAATTCGACTAATGTGAAGACCCTAGGAGTGGTAGCCGACTTTTTGTCGAGTAATATGAAGGGTCTAGCACTGCTCTATGAGATTAAGTCAGGGAAAGACGTCTTTGTACTTATTACGAAGTAGATTATATTCGACTAATGTAAAGACCCCAGGAGTGGTAGACGACTTTTTGTCGAGTAATAGAAAGGGTCTAGCACTGCTCCATGAGATTAAGTCAGGGAAAGACGTCTTTGTACTTATTAGAAGTAGATTAAATTCGACTAATGTGAAGACCCTAGGACTAGTAGACGACTTTTTGTCGAGTAATAGGAAGGGTCTAGCACTGCTCTATGAGATAGGTCAGGGAAAGACGTCTTTGTACTTATTAGAAGTAGATTAAATTCGACTAATGTGAAGACCCTAGGTGTGGTAGACGACTTTTTGTCGAGTAATAGGAAGGGTCTAGCACTGCTCCATGAGATTAAGTCAGGGAAAGACGTCTTTGTACTTATTAGAAGTAGATTAAATTCGACTATGGTGAAGACCCTAGGACTGGTAGCCGACTTTTTGTCGAGTAATATAAAGGGTCTAGCACTGCTCTATGAGATTAAGTCAGGGAAAGACTTCTTTGTACTTATTAGAAGTAGATTATATTCGACTAATGTGAAGACCCTAGGAGTGGTAGACGACTTTTTGTCGAGTAATAGGAAGGGTCTAGCACTGCTCCATGAGATTAAGTCAGGGAAAGACGTCTTTGTACTTATTAGAAGTAGATTAAATTCGACTAATGTGAAGACCCTAGGAGTGGTAGCCGACTTTTTGTCGAGTAATATGAAGGGTCTAGTACTGCTCCATGAGATTAAGTCAGGGAAAGACGTCTTTGTACTTATTAGAAGTAGATTAAATTCGACTAATGTGAAGACCCTAGGAGTGGTAGCTGACTTTTTGTCGAGTAATATAAAGGGTCTAGCACTGCTCCATGAGATTAAGACAGGGAAAGACGTCTTTGTACTTATTAGAAGTAGATTAAATTCGACTAATGTGAAGACCCTAGGACTGGTAGCCGACTTTTTGTCGAGTAATATAAAGGGTCTAGCACTGCTCCATGAGATTAAGTCAGGGAAAGACGTCTTTGTACTTATTAGAAGTAGATTAAATTCGACTAATGTGAAGACCCTAGGATTGGTAGCCGACTTTTTGTCGAGTAATAGGAAGGGTCTAGCACTGCTCCATGAGATTAAGTCAGGGAAAGACGTCTTTTTACTTATTAGAAGTAGATTAAATTCGACTAATGTGAAGACCCTAGGTGTGGTAGCCGACTTTTTGTCGAGTAATATGAAGGGTACAGCACTGCTCTATGAGATTAAGTCAGGTAAAGAATTCTTTGCACTTATTACTAAGTGGATTATATTCTACTTTATTTTGTCCAAACATCCGTGCGCCCTGAAGTATTAGGGCGACTTTTGCTCCCCAACGCGCAGACACACTCACACGCACTAACGCTCTACCAACTGAGCTATCCTTGATCGCTTCGTAGAACAGGACATACACTTCTAGCTACGTGTCATAGGGCTCAATAATAATAGCTTGGTAAAATAATGTATAAGTGTTAAAATCAATAAACTTTACATACGTAAAGGCTGTAAGCCGAGTATACTGATTAGTTTCAATGTCGTTTATAACGAGGTAATTTACCTGTCATAAATCAAAAATTGCAGCAAAAACAAATTCAAGTGAGAAGTGTCCCTATGCTGGGAAGCGATCAAGGATAGCTCAGTTGGTAGAACGTTAGCGCGTAAAGCCAAAGATCCTGGGTTCTGTTCCCGGGCTGCGTCGTATATTTTTCACGTGAAAAATGATTTAATCAATAATACTAGCTTGGTAAAATAATGTATAAGCATTAAAATCAATAAATCAATATGTACTTTTAGCATTAGCTTCAAATTCTTCTAATAAAGGAGGTGTGATAACATACAATTTGTAATATGCTTGAAGTGCAAAGTCCAGGGGACACTCGACGTTGGGTTTATTTCAATATAGTCCACCAAATGATAAAGTAGTTTTCATTTAACTCCTATATCTAACGATGAATGATAAACAAAAATATTTCCCCCTATTTGCAATTTGTCTTCTTGTTACTCGGAATGAATTAAGTAATTATATTCAGAAGTTGACATGGACTAAGTCAGCGAGTTATCACATATCAAGCAGTCTTAATAAAGTGGTTTTGTAAAAAAATGTAGATTTTATGGTTTAGCCATATTCGTTGTCTGTTTTTTTTGTAAATTGTTTGAAAAAAGTTGTTAAAATTAAGGATTCTTAAATATCGTGATATGAGAAATTTCTTTTCTGGTTGTTAGTTGTATCTCATCTTATTAAAGACGTTAAGAAATTTATTTAAACTGTAAACATCACTCTGTTATTGAGAAACATCGGGTATGATATGCCATACCGCTTTTATGTTTTAGGATTTATTTGTGTAATAGAATCCAAATTGTTTCTCTTGATGATCATAGAAGTAACACAAAAACTTACAATTGTTGTAGTTCCACAGGTGTCTGTACTAGATACATTCATGTTTTTATTTTATAAATGACTTCTAATTAGGGGAAAATAAATGTTACCATTACAGCATTTGCTGAAGATACTGCTTTTGTTTATGAGGCAAACGTTATTATGGAATTGAATAGACATATATAAAGGAGGATTTACCTTATATATCGCCATGGTTTAAACTATAACCAATTAGCTGTTATTACAAAGAAAATCATGTATATATTCAGGGTGCAGCGCATCGGTTTAACATTTTTTTATTTATATTACACTGGAAAGATGAAAACCTGGACTTACACCATGAATTTAAAGAACTACTCTTTCACACCATGAGTGGCAGTGTAGGACCAGGGAGGGACGTCCCATAAGGAGTACAAAGAAAATCTTAAACAAAAGCATAGGATAAGTTGTACATAGTTTTAAAGATCTTTACTTGCATAGTTTAATGCCGCAAACCCCACTTTAAAAAGTTGATCCAGTACAAAATGGCAGATGTTTAAATTTTTAACTTGGTTGTAGACAAACATTTTATTAGTAGCCACAATCATACCGCAATTATAAATCAAAACAAGAATGCTGCTAAAAATACTACACTATGCCTGTCATATTACAAAAGACATATGACATTAGTTATAAACAAGGGTTAACAATTTGGTCCTAATTTATTGATAAAGAGAAAATCTGGTATCAGTTACAAATAGAGAGATCTTATCTTAAGTTCGCCCTTATAGATTTTGCAATTAGCTTATCTACTCATTGTGTTCGAGTTTTCTGTTGTGGTGATGCAGTTCTACTTTTCTGTCGGTACGATTTAGTCGAAATAGTTTGTCATATTTCTTGCAATTTTTCAATTATGGCGCTTGACGAAATTGAACGAATATCACTTCTCATAATGGTTGGTTGGGGAAAAAAGGGTAAACAACTTTCCCGAGAGGCATCCAATTTATAGAACAAATGTAGGGAGAACTGTTCAATGTTTTATGAAAACGGGAAGTGTTTCCAATCGTATTAGGTCAGGAAGGCCAGCTACTGCGACAAATGAAGCAATATCTTTTATGTATTGCAGACATTTACTGAGAACCAGAACGCTACGCTCATGATATCTCTGTTACGTCTGTAAGAAATATTCTGAAACAGTTTTATAAAAGTTCATTTGGTGCACGACCTCAACGAAGATGACTTTAATCGACGTCTAGATTTTTTGCGAAACAATGATAAACAAAATTGATAGCAGAGTAATTACTGTATACTGTATTGTACTTTCAGACGACTGTTCATTTATACTAAATGGAAGTGTAAACAGGCACAATTGTCTTTACTGGAGCAACGGTAATCTTCATTGGATGGTAGAAGCACACATCCAAAAATGGTAAATGTCTGGCTTGGTGTGATAGGTATCCATTTGTGTAGTTCCTGTCTTTCCCTTGAGATGGCACGCGACCTACAAGTAGGTCGCCCACCGGTTTACGAGCGATTTCACCAACTCTAAAACACGTATTTTGCAATTCAACATTTCGCCCACTTAGAATCTTACTATCACAATAAATAAAATACCGTTGGAAAAGTAATGTTCTGTAGATGCATAATCATGCAAAAAAAATACCACAAAACGTTATAAATAATATTCCAAAAATTGGTAATGTTCGCATATTTTTGATGCGTAAAATCGTAAATTTCAACTCTACGCCTTTTCGTGAACGCAACGCTATTTTTCCCGATTTGATTACAACTCTATTTAACTGTCAAACACATTGACCAAAACACTGTTCTATAGATCACATCTTTCTCTTTCAAACCGTATATTACAAATTTGTCTGCGTCTAACAGATCCAGAGATATTCGTACTTGACCATAGAACAAACCTGACGACACGAAATTCATTTGGCATTTGGTGCAGTATACGAATAGACGTAATCCCTTTTCTCTGTTTTAAAAACGTATTTTTCTTTACAGTATGTTGTAGGGGAAATTTAATTCTATAAGTTGGTACCACTTGATATACCAACTGATATATTCTGTAGGTTCTATTCAAGTCCAAAACAACGGCTATATTCCGAGATGTCGTGAAATGAAATACACCCAAAAGGGCGTGGCATTTGTGTAATACAGTATTTTTATTATTTCTTTTATTTTGAAAGTTTGTGTATACAAATTGTATATAAATTGTGTATACAAGTTACAATATATGTGTTTTTATATCTAAAGTTTATGTTTTTGAGTGATAGTTTAGTTTGTGAACGGTTCTTATTTGGGATAACCTAGAAAAATATTGTAAGTCTAGCCTATATGCAAATTTTCTTATATTTAGTGTTTTATATGATTATACAAGTGAATATGTGTGTTATTCTTTGTAAAGCATATTGTCTTAGTAAAATCAAATGATTTTGTCTTAGGCCTACCTTTAGAAAGTTACTAATTACGCATAAATTGTCGAGGTGTCACCTAACCTCAAGCGTCAGAGAATCACGATTTTAGGCAAAATCGTCATTTTTATTTTGAAAATGTAACAAATTATTTTTTTCCCCCTAAATATATTCACAAATATATTACAAAACTCAAGTAATGGTTAAAAATTCCGAAAAATCTATTAGTATGATATTGATTACCATTTTTGTGAAATTTCTGCTCCGTTACTGTTCGATTTTTTGGTATTTGACCAAAAAACTCCAAATGTGATACATCTAACATTTGTTTTCACTACACACCTACATTCTATGCACCTTTCTGAACATAGTGATATATAGTACTCTTGTATAAAATATATATTACTATTTTGATAAATTATTGAAAGAAAAAGATCTTTTGACATTTTTTTTTATAATTTTTTTTAAATTTTTAAAATGTAACAAATTTATTATTTTTTTCCCTAAATATATTCACAAATAATATACAAAAATTGTGTATATCTTAGAAAAGGGTAGTAAGATATTTATTTTGGGTGATACAGGTATTTCTGAAAAATGATAACATCATTTTTTGACATGTAACATACTTATTAGAAGGCAATTTACCAACATTCGTTCCAAAATGATAGTATGCCAGTACTTTAAAACATATTTGGAGAAAATCATCAGAATATCTTGTTTTAACAGGCCTTGGCATACAAGTAGTAGAATATTAAAACGCTCTTTTGTCCACAACGGTGAGTCGGTAGACGGGGGGGGGCTGTAGAGTGGCCAGCGCGTTTACCAAATCCGTCTCTATTAGACTGTTTTACTTGAGGACAACAACAAAGGCCTTCAAAACAAAATCTCATAATGTATATGAACTGGGACAAAGAATACTTCAAGAATGTCACATGCTTCCTCTAGTTGTTCTGTAAATAGTTTTTATGTGCGTCTTTCCAACTGTCAAATAACCGGAGGAGAACAATTCGAACATTTGCTCTGATATCATTTAGTAAGTAAAACAATTCTTGTTTTTTATTAGAATCTTTGAACATCTCCTATTATGTACTGGATCATGGGCGTACCCAGCGAGATGCAGGGGGGCAGCTGCCCATGGCTTGCCCCCTTGCCCCCTTAGTTTTGATCCTGGGTACGCCCTTGTACTGGATCATCTTTTTGAAGTGGGATTTGCGGCATTAAACTCTGCCAGTAAAGCCCTTTAAAATGATGTACAACTCGGCCTATGCTTTCATTTAAGATTTTCTTTCTTCTCCTTATGGGACGTCCCCCTCACATCCTACACTGCCACTCATGGTGTGCAACAATAGTTCTTTAGATTTATAGTGTAAGTCCAGGTTTTCAGCTCTCCAGTGTCATTTAAACAAAAATTATAAAACCGGTGCAAGACTTTTTGTACACCCAGTTGTTCGTTGTCTGATTCATTTGTACTTTTAAACAATTATTTTATCATAGCCTTGCAAATTGCAATTTTCTGGGATTTACCTGTGTAATTCAATCCAGAAATTTAATTTTTTTTTGGTCTTATAGTTTAGTTGATGAAACGTTATAGTGAAAAAGTCCAAATTCATAAAGTACAGGTGTATTTGGAAATGTGTTTGAATATATTTTACTAAATTAAATTTACTTTTAGCCTAAGATATAGCCTAAGTAAGTGGTTGTAAACATTGATTGTGCTTTTGTTTATTTGAAATTGGAATGTGGAATTACTTTCCCATCAATTTTCATTCAATCAGTTTACATAGGTAGTTTTCAATTTTTGTTTTAATTATTTAGTTTGTTTATACTTATAGTCCCATATTTGTGTAGAAAATGTTAAAAAAAAGTAATATTATTATTTAAATTTTATATTTATGTTGTATTATTTATATTAAATTATTTACTTTATTTGTACTAGATTTCAGTTTGAAAGTAATAAGAACTCTTATTACAATTATATTCGTTAAAATAATTATATGGGGGGAAAAAAAAAAAAAATGAAAAAAGACAACAATTTGTGCTGTTATATATGTAACATAAATTCAAAGACCCTAAACTTTTTAGTGTAGTCAGGAGTTTTGAACGGCGACGATGACTAAATGTTTTCGCCATTTTTTTTGCATCATATATACTTTTTATAAACATCCAATTAGCAAAATAACATTAGAATATATGATACCGTTTAAATTATCATCTAATTAATGGCATTTAGAATACTTACAGCTATCACAAAATATTCCCAGCATATTATAGATAAAACGACAATAGTCTTCATGATTAAATTTCTATTGTTGCAGTGAATAATAGAAATATAGTGGTTTGCAGTAAATGTAGCTGATTTTATATATCTGTTTAGATCTGTTTTATCATCTTTTTAGATTCAAGGTTAGATATAATTGTTTAATAAAATGAAACCTCGTGCACCGTGAAATGAACGCACAACAGATTTATATGCAGAGGCTAATCTGTGATTAATTGATAATCGTTGGTCTTTACATGAACAAGTAATTTCCAATTGTTTTCAATACATAAAGCTTTAAAACTGAATAACTAATTCACATTGTCTTTACTCTTTCTTTGTCCTAAACATTTGTTTGAATTATTAGTTCATAATAACAATGTATTTAAAGAGTAAGAAGATTTTTTGTGTATAATTTAATAATGATAATATGAATAAGTTAAGCTTTAATGCGTAATTATACAGTCATAAAACCACGTCTTCTTTTTACGTCCATTAACTTTTTACTTGCTGAAATTATAGAGAAAATTATTTGACGGGTCAAAAAATCGATTTCGAGTTTATTTACTGATATATACGTTTTATTTTCAAAACATATTTTATAAAATGGCGTCTGTCGCGTATTGTCTGTACAGCCTAAAAGCTTAAACAAATTTTTAATTTCTGGCATGTGGTAATATTTTGGATATATCCAGGGAGTTTTCGTATATTAATATTTAACATATAAAAATTGCAAAATTACTCTCGATTCGTTTATAACGATTTTAATCAAAATGGGTTCAAGTGTGGCGTGTGTTATCAAAACCTAATGGTTTTACTTCTGCACAATTTATTGCAAATAATTTACCTGGAATGTTTTTTAAGCAACATAGGGCCTACTATTTGTCCTTGATTGTTTACGGTGTGACAGCCGATTAAGTAATCAAATATATATATATATATATATATATATATATATATATAGAGAGAGAGAGAGAGAGAGAGAGAGAGAGAGAGAGAGAGAGAGAGATAGAGAGAGAGAGAACCACTTGTGCGATTCATTCACCTATACAAATTATTCTTACCATCCTAAAGATGAGCTAGAAAATTGAAATTTGGCAAACTTATAACTGTGAAACTGTAACCGACGGGAATTGTTTTTATTAAATATATAATTTTCAACCCCGAAAAAAAAATCAAAATACCGATCCAACCTTAAAATCGGTGTAGCCATTTTTTTGGATGTTTATTGTGGCTGAACGTTAAAATCTATTGTAAAATGGTCGTCATCAGCAATTATTACGGATTTAGCGAAATCTACAAGTTTTTATTCTATGACTTTTTTGTATCTACATTTGTCATAACTTATATAGAGCTAGACTATTTTACGTCCGGTAAATTTTTACATTTCCTACAAATTATTTAATTTTTGCAATCACTTGTAGGGAAGCTAGAATCCTGAAATTTGTCACATTTATGTCAGTTAGATTTGACAGTATATCTGTCGGGAAAATGTTGATAATTCTAGATGTTCTATAAGCGTTAAAAAAAGTTAAATAATTTGTGGAAATTTTTAAGTTTTGATCTAAAAGTTGTATACAATGTGAAAACCCTCAACAATGACAACCCCCCCCCCCAACGAGGAAAAGATTAATTATAATTATTAGTAAAATAACTTAAATTAAAGATAGACATATATACAATATGTGTATCTCTATTACACTCTGTCTTGTATCCCTGCTATGCTTCTAGGCTCAGAACAGTTCTAAGGTAGGCCATCATACAAGATTGAACTGACTTCCTCACAATATTCCATTGAAAGTTTCAATAAAAGTAAAGTGTTATTATTATAAATGTTAGGGATTAAATATCTTCATACATCGTACAAAGTTCATTGTAAACATATACGGTGTTTCCACACAAAAAAATACATGAATAATTTATTTATTTTAGCGAAAAATAAAATTGGCCTAAATAATAGACTATTATAAATGCTGTCACCATATATTAAAAATATAAATATGTTTTGGTATATACACTTCTTATAACGTGATTAATAAAAATTTTCGTCGTGTCTTCACAATAAAAGGCATGAATTGCTTAAGCGAAAACAAAATTGCCCCAATTATCATAAAAATAATATCAATATAAATTTAATAAATAAATATATCTATAGACTAATTAATTGTGAACGATTTAACTTCATAATATTTGCAATAAACTATTTTCTGTTGTTTCCTACCAACAAATTAATAAATAATTTAGTACATTTGTTACCGAATAATAAAATTGTCCTAATAATTATTATAAACACTATTATTATAAATATTAAAAATATAAATTTGTTCATACATGTAATGTGAACAATTTTACTTTTAAAACATGAATTACATGTATTTTTTCGGTTTCATAACTAAAAATTAATAAAAATAAAATTGGCCTAATTATTATTATAAACGCTATTATTATTATAATATATATATATATATATATATATATATATATATATATATATAAACAAACATTAATTTCTAATTTTTAATGCAAATGATTATTTTTTTATTGTTACAATCAATTTCTTTTAATTATAATAATAATTTTTTTTACAGTTAATTTTAATATCATTTTTATCTGCTAATGATGCACTTATCTAAATACAGCAATAGTCTAATTCCTTAATCTAACAAATGTATATACCTGAAATAAATCACAATGGCATTTAAAAACAATCTAATAAGATTATAGAATGTTTCCTTAACAATTAAAAAAGAAATAAAGAATGTATCAAAAGTGTTATTACTCTGAATTATTTCTAATGAATATAATTTTACTATAATTATTTTTATTTAATTTATTTTAGTAATTAGTGCACAATTTAATTAATTTACTGCCCTGGATAGCTTGTTTTATTTAAAGATTGATTTAAAATAAAATATTTCTTGTTCGTGTGGTTCTTTGGTGATTATAATTTAAACTTTAGTTACTGAATCAAAATGTTGTTGGTGGTTAATATTATGTTACTTTTATCGTTACTTCCCCATTCCAGACATTCCATTGAAACAATGGCCAAAGGTACTTCCGTGAATATTTAAAATAAAATTACAAATATAATTATTTCTTTGTATTTATCAATCAATTCATTACATTGGTAAGGAAAGTTCTTCACAATAGCGATTATTTAGAATAAAATTACAATTGTTATTGTTCCTTTATACTTATCAATCAATTCAAAACAACCAACCAGAAACCAACTCAAGTCCTTTAGTCCTCGTCCTGAATAGAGCCCAGTTCTTTACAAGATGATTTGAGCCAAACTTTTAACAAACCAAACGTTTTTCTCAAAACAAACAACCAACCAGAAACCAGTCTCAAGTCCTTTAATACTTTTCTAGTGTTTCCTCTAGTCCTCGTCCTGAAGAGAGCCCAGTTCTTTACAAGATGATGTGAACCAAACTTTTAACAAATCAAACGTTTTTCTCAAAACGAACTAACCAAATGTTTTTCTCAAAACAAACAACCAACCAATAGTTCTATAGGAGACAACGCAGTTCTATATGAGACAGAGACGGCAAATAAAAATGTTGTCAAAAATAAGGATGAAAGATGTGAAATTTGTAATAAAAATGAAACGAAATCCAATTGGGCGAAACAAATAAAATCAAAAATCATTGGAAATCTGGTTTATTTAATATTAGAGAGGTAAGTGTAATTAATGGTGATAAGAGTAAAGTAAGATATTGCGAGTTTTGTAATAAAAATGTAACTAAATTTAATTGGGTAAAACATATAACAAAAAAGTTTATCAGTTTAGTTAGTTTAGATGCTTTCATTGCAGATATATTTAAAATTAATAATGTGCGATCGGATACTTCTGATAATAAACAAGAAAACTTAACCGCGTTTCTGTGAAATTTGTGATATTAAAGTAGCGCGTACATATTGGGCAAGACATGCTCGTAAATATCACTCTAAAGAACTTTTAAATATGACAAGAGTGAAATTTGCCTCTAATCATTCCACTTCAGAAAATATTCCATTAGGCTCATTACACATTGTAGATAAGAAATCTGTTATCAAAAATAATAATTCTCAAAGTGAAAATAAATATAGTAAAGAGTATCTACCGAATTCAGTGAAACGGTATCCAAAATGTTTGCACTCTCAGAAACCTGCTGAAGTTGTACTCGATGATAGCACTACTGAATTTTTAACGAGGAAACCTATACGACCTCAAAAGGTTTATACACTTCCCCGTAAACCTATCCCAGAATTCCAAGTTACTCCCGCTCCAACACGTGAATGGTTCGAGAAACTTAATACAATTCTCGGTGTTAATGAAGAACAGATAAATCTATTCCCACCTCTGTTTAGAAAAGAACACCCTGATTCGAAAAAGATCATCGATATATTGGCACCTCCCCATTTAACAATGAAATCAATAAATTAGATCACGAAATCGAAAAATGCCAACATGAAATCAATACAAATCCTAACTCTAGTATTGAACACAATGATTATGAACGAAAAACAAAAGCGGAGAGATTGGGCTAGAGATCAAAATATTCATAATTATTACGAATTGTTATCTCAATAAAAATTCGGTTAGATCGAAAATTATTAAACTCGAGAAAGAAAAACTTTTCTGTAATCGATTTGAAAAAAGTAAGGGAAATTGGTCAATACTTAGTATACTGGATCGGATTTCTCCGGAAAGGAATGAATTGATTAAGCTGATAGAATTACAACCCCCACAACACTTAGTTATTAAACGCTAACATATATTCGACGACTAGCTAATACGTACGTATACAAGAGAGTGACACAAAAACATAAAGTGAGCCTACTAATGAAATTTATAGGAAATTGTGGTTTTGTAAAGAGTCTAACATCATACGGAAAGGTAGAAATTTAAACTTGAAATCAGAATCGCATTTAAATAAAATCGGTACAGCTCCAACTGTGGAAGAGGTTATTTGTCAATCAGGAGAGTTCACTCTGATTGATGACAAGAACAAAGTTGTAATATGACATTCAATATGAAACCGTTGGAGATGTATAAAGCAAACGATATTGGAGAATTTATAACAACCCATTTTATAGATCTTAATAATAAAGAAGCCGTCTACCGTCTCGAGGTTCTGGTTGGACATTACATAAATTTAATCGATGGTGTTCAGACTGAACATTCACAACTCGATTTCAGGAAGTCTTATATCGATCTAACAAAACAAATTAAATTCAAGACAACGCTTATCAATATACAGAATACAGAAGACAAACATTGCTTTATTTACTCTGTTGCGCAATAAATACTCCAGAAAAACATGCAGATCGTGTGAGAAAATATACGGATATTGTTGAGGAAGACATCTTTGTAGGGTTCTATCGTTTTTACCCAACAATGGCAATCAATGTTTATGACAATGATAAGAAATTAAACATTAGAGCTCTTATTGTATCTGAACGTTACGAACAAATCGATCTCTTTTACATGAAAAGAGAAACCAAATCTCATTACGTAAACATCAGAAATTTAAGTAGACTAAAGACAAAGCTTCAACATATATATGTCGAAGATGTCTCTCGCATTTTGGTCACGATTTGTAATTGAGCGAACACTTGAATGATTGTAAATTGCAAAAATATATAAAACTAGTAATGCCAGGGGAAAAAATAAAAACACTTTTGCAATTTTCAGGAATTATAATTATATATTTGAACACCCTTATACCGTATTTATAGAATTTTAGTATTTACTAGAAAATATATCTGGGGGGGGGGAGTAAGGGTGATACAGATAAAACCTTTAGAAAGAAAATTCACACTCCCTACGGATTCACTTTGTATCTTTTATTTAAAGAAATAAAAAAGAATTCTTAAATAAAATATGTTTCCGTTTGATATATATTCGTATATGATAGTTTTTTTGTAAACTAAAACTTTTTAAAAAGGTCGGTTTTGAGAAATATCTAAAAACAATACTTTAATAAATTATCAACTAAATTTTACACAATCTTAAGTTCACCCCTTCTCTCACTATAAACCAGTTAAACAAGTCAACACTGTGTAGTTACAGCACTAATCACGACAACTTATAACACAATCTTAAGTTCACCCCATCTCTCACTATAAACCAGTTAAACAAGTCAACACTGTGTAGTTACAGCTCTGGACACGACAACTTGAACACAATCTTAAGTTCACCCCCTCTCTCACTATAAACCAGTTAAACAAGTCAACACTGTGTAGTTACAGCACTAATCACGACAACTTATAACACAATCTTAAGTTCACCCCTTCTCTCACTATAAACCAGTTAAACAAGTCAACACTGTGTAGTTACAGCACTAATCACGACAACTTATAACACAATCTTAAGTTCACCCCTTCTCTCACTATAAACCTGTTAAACAAGTCAACACTGTGTAGTTACAGCACTAATCACGACAACTTATAACACAATCTTAAGTTCACCCCCTCTCTCACTATAAACCAGTTAAACAAGTCAACACTGTGTAGTTACAGCACTAATCACGACAACTTATAACACAATCTTAAGTTCACCCCCTCTCTCGCTATCAACCAGTTAAACAAGTCAACACTGTGTAGTTACAGCTCTGGACACGACAACTTGAACACAATCTTAAGTTCACCCCCTCTCTCGCTATCAACCAGTTAAACAAGTCAACACTGTGTAGTTACAGCTCTGGACACGACAACTTGAACACAATCTTAAGTTCACCCCCTCTCTCGCTATCAACCAGTTAAACAAGTCAACACTGTGTAGTTACAGCTCTGGACACGACAACTTATAACACAATCTTAAGTTCACCCCCTCTCTCGCTATCAACCAGTTAAACAAGTCAACACTGTGTAGTTACAGCTCTGGACACGACAACTTATAACACAATCTTAAGTTCACCCCCTCTCTCGCTATCAACCAGTTAAACAAGTCAACACTGTGTAGTTACAGCTCTGGACACGACAACTTGAACACAATCTTAAGTTCACCCCCTCTCTCGCTATCAACCAGTTAAACAAGTCAACACTGTGTAGTTACAGCTCTGGACACGACAACTTGAACACAATCTTAAGTTCACCCCCATCTCTCACTATCAACCAGTTAAACAAGTCAACACCGTGTAGTTACAGCACTAATCACGACAACTTATAACACAATCTTAAGTTCACCCCCTCTCTCGCTATCAACCAGTTAAACAAGTCAACACTGTGTAGTTACAGCTCTGGACACGACAACTTGAACACAATCTTAAGTTCACCCCCTCTCTCGCTATCAACCAGTTAAACAAGTCAACACCGTGTAATTACAGCTCTGGACACGACAACTTAAACACAATCTTAAGTTCACCCCTTCTCTCGCTATCAACCAGTTAAACAAGTCAACACCGTGAAATTACAGCTCTGGACACGACAACTTAAACACAATCTTAAGTTCACCCCTTCTCTCGCTATCAACCAGTTAAACAAGTCAACACCGTAAAATTACAGCTCTGGACACGACAACTTAAACACAATCTTAAGTTCACCCCATCTCTCGCTATTAACCAGTTAAACAAGTCAACACCGTGTAGTTACAGCTCTGGACACGACAACTTATAACACAATCTTAAGTTCACCCCCTCTCTCGCTATCAACCAGTTAAACAAGTCAACACTGTGTAGTTACAGCTCTGGACACGACAACTTGAACACAATCTTAAGTTCACCCCCTCTCTCGCTATCAACCAGTTAAACAAGTCAACACCGTGTAATTACAGCTCTGGACACGACAACTTAAACACAATCTTAAATTCACCCCTTCTCTCGCTATCAACCAGTTAAACAAGTCAACACCGTGAAATTACAGCTCTGGACACGACAACTTAAACACAATCTTAAGTTCACCCCTTCTCTCGCTATCAACCAGTTAAACAAGTCAACACCGTGAAATTACAGCTCTGGACACGACAACTTAAACACAATCTTAAGTTCACCCCATCTCTCGCTATTAACCAGTTAAACAAGTCAACACCGTGTAGTTACAGCTCTGGACACGACAACTTAAACACAATCTTAAGTTCACCCCCTCTCTCGCTATCAACCAGTTAAACAAGTCAACACCGTGTAGTTACAGCTCTGGACACGACAACTTATAACACAATCTTAAGTTCTCCCCATCTCTCGCTATCAACCAGTTAAACAAGTCAACACCGTGTAGTTACAGCTCTGGACACGACAACTTAAACACAATCTTAAGCTCACCCCCTCTCTCGCTATCAACCAGTTAAACAAGTCAACACCGTGTAGTTACAGCTCTGGACACGACAACTTATAACACAATCTTAAGTTCACCCCCTCTCTCGCTATCAACCAGTTAAACAAGTCAACACCGTGAAATTACAGCTCTGGACACGACAACTTAAACACAATCTTAAGTTCACCCCTTCTCTCGCTATCAACCAGTTAAACAAGTCAACACCGTGTAGTTACAGCTCTGGACACGACAACTTAAACACAATCTTAAGTTCACCCCTTCTCTCACTATCAACCAGTTAAACAAGTCAACACTGTGTAATTACAGCACTGGACACGACAACTTATAACACAATCTTAAGTTCACACCCTCTCTCGCTATCAACCAGTTAAACAAGTCAACACCGTGTAGTTACAGCTCTGGACACGACAACTTAAACACAATCTTAAGTTCACCCCTTCTCTCACTATCAACCAGTTAAACAAGTCAACACCGTGTAATTACAGCACTGGACACGACAACTTATAACACAATCTTAAGTTCACACCCTCTCTCGCTATCAACCAGTTAAACAAGTCAACACCGTGTAGTTACAGCTCTGGACACGACAACTTAAACACAATCTTAAGTTCACCCCTTCTCTCACTATCAACCAGTTAAACAAGTCAACACCGTGTAGTTACAGCTCAGGACACGACAACTTATAACACAATCTTAAGTTCACACCCTCTCTCGCTATCAACCAGTTAAACAAGTCAACACCGTGTAGTTACAGCACTAATCACGACAACTTATAACACAATCTTATGTTCACCCCTTCTCTCGCTATCAACCAGTTAAACAAGTCAACACCGTGTAGTTACAGCACTAATCACGACAACTTATAACACAATCTTAAGTTCACCCCTTCTCTCGCTATCAACCAGTTAAACAAGTCAACACCGTGTAGTTACAGCTCTGGACACGACAACTTAAACACAATCTTAAGTTCACCCCTTCTCTCACTATCAACCAGTTAAACAAGTCAACACTGTGTAATTACAGCACTGGACACGACAACTTATAACACAATCTTAAGTTCACACCCTCTCTCGCTATCAACCAGTTAAACAAGTCAACACCGTGTAGTTACAGCTCTGGACACGACAACTTAAACACAATCTTAAGTTCACCCCTTCTCTCACTATCAACCAGTTAAACAAGTCAACACCGTGTAATTACAGCACTGGACACGACAACTTATAACACAATCTTAAGTTCACACCCTCTCTCGCTATCAACCAGTTAAACAAGTCAACACCGTGTAGTTACAGCTCTGGACACGACAACTTAAACACAATCTTAAGTTCACCCCTTCTCTCACTATCAACCAGTTAAACAAGTCAACACCGTGTAGTTACAGCTCAGGACACGACAACTTATAACACAATCTTAAGTTCACACCCTCTCTCGCTATCAACCAGTTAAACAAGTCAATACCGTGTAGTTACAGCACTAATCACGACAACTTATAACACAATCTTAAGTTCACACCCTCTCTCGCTATCAACCAGTTAAACAAGTCAACACCGTGTAATTACAGCTCTGGACACGACAACTTAGACACAATCTTAAGTTCACCCCCATCTCTCGCTATCAACCAGTTAAACAAGTCAACACTGTGTAGTTACAGCTCTGGACACGTCAACTTGAACACAATCTTAAGTTCATCCCTTCTCTCACTATCAACCAGTTAAACAAGTCAACACCGTGTAATTACAGCTCTGGACACGACAACTTAGACACAATCTTAAGTTCACCCCCATCTCTCGCTATCAACCAGTTAAACAAGTCAACACCGTGTAATTACAGCACTAATCACGACAACTTATAACACAATCTTAAGTTCATCCCTTCTCTCACTATCAACCAGTTAAACAAGTCAACACCGTGTAATTACAGCTCTGGACACGACAACTTAGACACAATCTTAAGTTCACCCCCATCTCTCGCTATCAACCAGTTAAACAAGTCAACACCGTGTAGTTACAGCACTAATCACGACAACTTATAACACAATCTTAAGTTCATCCCTTCTCTCACTATCAACCAGTTAAACAAGTCAACACCGTGTAATTACAGCTCTGGACACGACAACTTAGACACAATCTTAAGTTCACCCCCATCTCTCGCTATCAACCAGTTAAACAAGTCAACACCGTGTAGTTACAGCACTAATCACGACAACTTATAACACAATCTTAAGTTCATCCCTTCTCTCACTATCAACCAGTTAAACAAGTCAACACCGTGTAATTACAGCTCTGGACACGACAACTTAGACACAATCTTAAGTTCACCCCTTCTCTCGCTATCAACCAGTTAAACAAGTCAACACCGTGAAATTACAGCTCTGGACACGACAACTTAAACACAATCTTAAGTTCACCCCATCTCTCGCTATTAACCAGTTAAACAAGTCAACACCGTGTAGTTACAGCTCTGGACACGACAACTTATAACACAATCTTAAGTTCACCCCCTCTCTCGCTATCAACCAGTTAAACAAGTCAACACTGTGTAGTTACAGCTCTGGACACGACAACTTGAACACAATCTTAAGTTCACCCCCTCTCTCGCTATCAACCAGTTAAACAAGTCAACACCGTGTAATTACAGCTCTGGACACGACAACTTAAACACAATCTTAAGTTCACCCCTTCTCTCGCTATCAACCAGTTAAACAAGTCAACACCGTGAAATTACAGCTCTGGACACGACAACTTAAACACAATCTTAAGTTCACCCCTTCTCTCGCTATCAACCAGTTAAACAAGTCAACACCGTGAAATTACAGCTCTGGACACGACAACTTAAACACAATCTTAAGTTCACCCCATCTCTCGCTATTAACCAGTTAAACAAGTCAACACCGTGTAGTTACAGCTCTGGACACGACAACTTAAACACAATCTTAAGTTCACCCCCTCTCTCGCTATCAACCAGTTAAACAAGTCAACACCGTGTAGTTACAGCTCTGGACACGACAACTTATAACACAATCTTAAGTTCTCCCCATCTCTCGCTATCAACCAGTTAAACAAGTCAACACCGTGTAGTTACAGCTCTGGACACGACAACTTAAACACAATCTTAAGCTCACCCCCTCTCTCGCTATCAACCAGTTAAACAAGTCAACACCGTGTAGTTACAGCTCTGGACACGACAACTTATAACACAATCTTAAGTTCACCCCCTCTCTCGCTATCAACCAGTTAAACAAGTCAACACCGTGAAATTACAGCTCTGGACACGACAACTTAAACACAATCTTAAGTTCACCCCTTCTCTCGCTATCAACCAGTTAAACAAGTCAACACCGTGTAGTTACAGCTCTGGACACGACAACTTAAACACAATCTTAAGTTCACCCCTTCTCTCACTATCAACCAGTTAAACAAGTCAACACTGTGTAATTACAGCACTGGACACGACAACTTATAACACAATCTTAAGTTCACACCCTCTCTCGCTATCAACCAGTTAAACAAGTCAACACCGTGTAGTTACAGCTCTGGACACGACAACTTAAACACAATCTTAAGTTCACCCCTTCTCTCACTATCAACCAGTTAAACAAGTCAACACCGTGTAATTACAGCACTGGACACGACAACTTATAACACAATCTTAAGTTCACACCCTCTCTCGCTATCAACCAGTTAAACAAGTCAACACCGTGTAGTTACAGCTCTGGACACGACAACTTAAACACAATCTTAAGTTCACCCCTTCTCTCACTATCAACCAGTTAAACAAGTCAACACCGTGTAGTTACAGCTCAGGACACGACAACTTATAACACAATCTTAAGTTCACACCCTCTCTCGCTATCAACCAGTTAAACAAGTCAACACCGTGTAGTTACAGCACTAATCACGACAACTTATAACACAATCTTATGTTCACCCCTTCTCTCGCTATCAACCAGTTAAACAAGTCAACACCGTGTAGTTACAGCACTGATCACGACAACTTATAACACAATCTTAAGTTCACCCCTTCTCTCGCTATCAACCAGTTAAACAAGTCAACACCGTGTAGTTACAGCTCTGGACACGACAACTTAAACACAATCTTAAGTTCACCCCTTCTCTCACTATCAACCAGTTAAACAAGTCAACACTGTGTAATTACAGCACTGGACACGACAACTTATAACACAATCTTAAGTTCACACCCTCTCTCGCTATCAACCAGTTAAACAAGTCAACACCGTGTAGTTACAGCTCTGGACACGACAACTTAAACACAATCTTAAGTTCACCACTTCTCTCACTATCAACCAGTTAAACAAGTCAACACCGTGTAATTACAGCACTGGACACGACAACTTATAACACAATCTTAAGTTCACACCCTCTCTCGCTATCAACCAGTTAAACAAGTCAACACCGTGTAGTTACAGCTCTGGACACGACAACTTAAACACAATCTTAAGTTCACCCCTTCTCTCACTATCAACCAGTTAAACAAGTCAACACCGTGTAGTTACAGCTCAGGACACGACAACTTATAACACAATCTTAAGTTCACACCCTCTCTCGCTATCAACCAGTTAAACAAGTCAACACCGTGTAGTTACAGCACTAATCACGACAACTTATAACACAATCTTAAGTTCACACCCTCTCTCGCTATCAACCAGTTAAACAAGTCAACACCGTGTAATTACAGCTCTGGACACAACAACTTAGACACAATCTTAAGTTCACCCCCATCTCTCGCTATCAACCAGTTAAACAAGTCAACACTGTGTAGTTACAGCTCTGGACACGTCAACTTGAACACAATCTTAAGTTCATCCCTTCTCTCACTATCAACCAGTTAAACAAGTCAACACCGTGTAATTACAGCTCTGGACACGACAACTTAGACACAATCTTAAGTTCACCCCCATCTCTCGCTATCAACCAGTTAAACAAGTCAACACCGTGTAATTACAGCACTAATCACGACAACTTATAACACAATCTTAAGTTCATCCCTTCTCTCACTATCAACCAGTTAAACAAGTCAACACCGTGTAATTACAGCTCTGGACACGACAACTTAGACACAATCTTAAGTTCACCCCCATCTCTCGCTATCAACCAGTTAAACAAGTCAACACCGTGTAGTTACAGCACTAATCACGACAACTTATAACACAATCTTAAGTTCATCCCTTCTCTCACTATCAACCAGTTAAACAAGTCAACACCGTGTAATTACAGCTCTGGACACGACAACTTAGACACAATCTTAAGTTCACCCCCATCTCTCGCTATCAACCAGTTAAACAAGTCAACACCGTGTAGTTACAGCACTAATCACGACAACTTATAACACAATCTTAAGTTCATCCCTTCTCTCACTATCAACCAGTTAAACAAGTCAACACCGTGTAATTACAGCTCTGGACACGACAACTTAGACACAATCTTAAGTTCACCCCCATCTCTCGCTATCAACCAGTTAAACAAGTCAACACCGTGTAGTTACAGCACTAATCACGACAACTTATAACACAATCTTAAGTTCATCCCTTCTCTCACTATCAACCAGTTAAACAAGTCAACACCGTGTAATTACAGCTCTGGACACGACAACTTAGACACAATCTTAAGTTCACCCCCATCTCTCGCTATCAACCAGTTAAACAAGTCAACACCGTGTAGTTACAGCACTGGACACGACAACTTGAACACAATCTTAAGTTCACCCCCTCTATCGCTATAAACCAGTTAAACAAGTCAACACCGTGTAGTTACAGCACTAATCACGACAACTTATAACACAATCTTAAGTTCACCGCATCTCTCGCTATCAACCAGTTGAACAAGTCAACACCGTGTAATTACAGCTGTGGACACGACAACTTAAACACAATCCTAAGTTCACCCCATCTCTCGCTATCAACCAGTTAAACATGTTAACACCGTGTAATTACAGCTCTGGACACGACAACTTATAACACAATCTTAAGTTCACTACCTCTCTCGCTATCAACCAGTTAAACAAGTCTACACCGTGTAATTACAGCTCTGGACACGACAACTTAAACACAATCCTAAGTTCACCCCATCTCTCGCTATCAACCAGTTAAACAAGTCAACACCGTGTAATTACAGCACTGGACACGTCAACTTGAACACAATCTTAAGTTTATCCCTTCTCTCGCTATCAACCAGTTAAACATGTTAACACCGTGTAATTACAGCACTGGACACGTCAACTTGAACACAATCTTAAGTTTATCCCTTCTCTCGCTATCAACCAGTTAAACATGTTAACACCGTGTAATTACAGCTCTGGACACGACAACTTATAACACAATCTTAAGTTCACCCCATCTCTCGCTATCAACCAGTTAAACAAGTCAACACCGTGTAGTTACAGCTCTGGACACGACAACTTAAACACAATCCTAAGTTCATCCCTTCTCTCGCTATCAACCAGTTAAACAAGTCAACACCGTTTAGTTACAGCTCTGGACACGACAACTTAAACACAATCTTAAGTTCACCCCATCTCTCGCTATCAACCAGTTAAACAAGTCAACACCGTGTAGTTACAGCTCTGGACACGACAACTTATAACACAATCTTAAGTTCATCCCTTCTCTCGCTATCAACCAGTTAAACAAGTCAACACCGTGTAGTTACAGCACTAATCACGACAACTTATAACACAATCTTATGTTCACCCCTTCTCTCACTATCAACCAGTTAAACATGTTAACATCGTGTAATTACAGCACTGGACACGTCAACTTGAACACAATCTTAAGTTCACCCTATCTCTCGCTATTAACCAGTTAAACAAGTCAACACCGTGTAGTTACATCACTAATCACGACAACTTATAACACAATCTTATGTTCACCCCTTCTCTCACTATCAACCAGTTAAACATGTTAACACCGTGTAATTACAGCTCTGGACACGACAAATTATAACACAATCTTAAGTTCATCCCTTCTCTCGCTATCAACCAGTTAAACAAGTCAACACCGTGTAGTTACAGCACTAATCACGACAACTTATAACACAATCTTATGTTCACCCCTTCTCTCACTATCAACTAGTTAAACATGTTAACATCGTGTAATTACAGCACTGGACACGTCAACTTGAACACAATCTTAAGTTCACCCTATCTCTCGCTATAAACCAGTTAAACAAGTCAACACCGTGTAGTTACATCACTAATCACGACAACTTATAACACAATCTTATGTTCACCCCTTCTCTCGCTATCAACCAGTTAAACATGTTAACACCGTGTAGTTACAGCTCTGGACACGACAACTTAAACACAATCTTAAGTTCACCCCATATCTCGCTATCAACCAGTTAAACAAGTCAACACCGTGTAATTACAGCTCTGGACACGACAACTTGAACACAATCTTAAGTTCACTTTTTTTTCCTTTTACCAACTAATTATCCTCTCATACACTTTAAAAATACGTGGTTCAGTTACCTATTATTTTGGTAGGTATGGGATCCGTTAGTAGTTTTATTGATTTTAGTCAAACAAAGTTCAACTGTTGAAACTTTCGTAGAGTTCTATAAATGAATTTATGTACTGGAACATAAATTATCACAAATAGTACGTTTATATTATGCACACTCAATTTAACGAATTTTTATAGTACACGCATGAAGTCAAACCTGGGTTAACATTGTACCTCAAAGGCCCCTAGATCCGAAATATTTCTGGCTTGCCGGTGTGGTTCTAGCTTCGGCCGTTGGGCTTCCCAATCCAATGTAGTTGGGTAATAGGCGTCGCCCTCAGAAGATGATGTGGTGTGGAGTATCGTGTGACTCGTCAAACGTGGCATGGGGAATCTTATAGACTTGTGTACCATTGGAGCATATTCAGCCTTTCCAAAGATTTCGGCTTCTGGGGGCATGCGCAAAGGAAGGTTTCATGGTGGTAATAGTGTGCTAGTGTGGTATAATGCTCCCTTCACCTATTTTGCGTGTTGTGCTCTCCTAGGTCTTTGAATGTTACCTTCAAGGATTCCGTCTGGTGTGGTTCTGTTTCATAGCACGTACCCTCATTGAAAACGCAAATATTTTTTTTATTCAAGTATGGAGCTTTATAAAAGACAATTGTATGGAAATCGATTCTAACGATTTCATTAACAGTTTGAAGATTACCATCCTAAATTGGTGCGTAAAATGAATAAACAGTTAAAAAATAATCGGCTAAAGCCGATAACTAACCATTGCCACCGTAATGAAACTTATAGTTTGTATAAATATATCACAGCAAATATGGGTCAATTTTAATTTTTTACCTGATGGAAATATATTTTTGTTTGTTTATTTTTGTAAATGGGTGTATAGAACCGTTTATTTCTTTTTGTTATTGTACTAGGTGTTCCTTATGTTCATTTACACTTTGATAACAATTTCACAGTTGTTATTGTTGATTTCTTGCCGTTTAGTGTGCTGCCATCTATTCTTATAATTTGTAAATTCATTGTGTACTTCAAGATTAGCTCCAGTATAAGGTGCTGCTCAGTGGTATGTTTGAGAAGTATGTGAAGATATATTCTTATTCATATGGTTTGTGTATTTTATTTATATTTACTATTACCGGTGTATTATTGCACAAATTATTTTACCTTGTTTTCTCTACGTACATAAATAAAGATAAAATTCTAATAAACACACAACTATGGATATGTTTTATTTCTGTCCCTTCAAAAAGGAAACCGAAGGACTAATACGCATTGTTACGATTGTTTGTCTGTGTGTGGTGTTTTTTTTCTTGTCCTTAAAGGGGTCCAAGAATGTATAATTTTATCAATATAAATGCATATATATCTAGTTACAAGCCTGGGGCAATTGAGTGGTCTGATGCTGTCTTTTAGAGATAATACGGTAGCGTGCAGAACGTCCCGACCGTGCTTTAAAATTAAATCTGCAACTGTCTGTGCAGATAGATTTAAAATACTTATGTCGGCACAGTTCCCCCCCCCCCCGAACCATGATCTCACGTTGACTCTAAATAGCATGATCTCAAGTTGACTCTAAATAGTATGATCTCAAGTTGACTCTAAATACCATGATCTCTCATTGACTTTAAAATAAATAGCATGATCTCTCATTGACTTTAAAATAAATAGCATGATCTCAAGTTGACTCTAAATATTATGATCTTACGTTGACTATAAATAGCATGATCTCACATTGACTATAAATAGCATGATCTCACGTTGACTCTAAATAGCATGATCTCAAGTTGACTCTAAATAGCATGATCTCTCGTTGACGCTAAATAGTATGATCTTACGTTGACTCTAAATAGTATGATCTCAAGTTGACTCTAAATAGTATGATCTCAAGTTGACTATAAATAGCACCATCTCTCGTTGACGCTAAATAGTATGATCTCACGTTGACTATAAATAGTATGATCTTACGTTGACTCTAAATAGCATGATCTTACGTTGACTATAAATAGCATGATCTCACGTTGACTATAAATAGCATGATCTCACGTTGACGCTAAATAGCATGATCTCAAGTTGACTCTAAATAGCACGATCTCTCGTTGACGCTAAATAATATGATCTTACGTTGACTCTAAATAGTATGATCTCAAGTTGACTCTAAATAGCATGATCTCTCGTTGACTCTAAATATCATGTTCTCGTATTGACTCTAAATAGCATGATCTTACGTTGACTCTAAATACCATGATATCACGTTGACTCTAAATATCATGTTCTCACGTTGACTCTAAATATCATGTTCTCACGTTGACTCTAAATAGCATGATCTCTCGTTGACTCTAAATAGCATGATCTCTCGTTGACTCTAAATATCATGTTCTCGTATTGACTCTAAATAGCATGATCTTACGTTGACTCTAAATACCATGATATCACGTTGACTCTAAATACCATGATCTCTCCTTGACTCTAAATATCATGTTCTCACGTTGACTCTAAATAGCTTGATCTCAAGTTGACTCTAAATAGCATGATCTCTTGTTGACTCTAAATAGCATGATCTCTCCTTGACTCTAAATATCATGTTCTCACGTTGACTCTAAATAGCTTGATCTCTCCTTGACTCTAAATATCATGTTCTCACGTTGATTCTTAATAGTATAATCTCAAGTTGACTCTAAATAGCATGATCTTACGTTGACTCTAAATACCATGATACCACGTTGACTCTAAATACCATGATCTCTCCTTGACTCTAAATATCATGTTCTCACGTTGACTCTAAATAGTATGATCTCAAGTTGACTCTAAATAGCATGATCTCTCGTTGACTCTAAATATCATGTTCTCGTATTGACTCTAAATAGCATGATCTTACGTTGACTCTAAATACCTAGATACCACGTTGACTCTAAATACCATGATCTCTCCTTGACTCTAAATATCATGTTCTCACGTTGACTCTAAATAGTATGATCTCAAGTTGACTCTAAATAGCATGATCTCTCGTTGACTCTAAATAGCATGATCTCTCGTTGACTCTAAATAGCACGATCTCTCGTTGACTCTAAATAGCACGATCTCTCGTTGACTCTAAATATCATGTTCTCGTATTGACTCTAAATAGCATGATCTTACGTTGACTCTAAATACCATGATATCACGTTTACTCTAAATACCATGATCTCTCCTTGACTCTAAATATCATGTTCTCACGTTGACTCTAAATAGCATGATCTCTCGTTGACTCTAAATAGCATAATCTCTCGTTGACACTAAATAGCATGACTACACGTTGACTCTAAATAGCATGATCTCACATTGACTCTAAATAGCATGATCTCACGTTGACTCTTAATAGCATGATCTCTCATTGACTCTAAATAGCATAACTTCACGTTGACACTAAATAGCTTGATCTCACGTTGACTCCTAATAGCATAACCTCTCGTTGACGCTAAATAGCATGACTTCAGTTTGACTCTAAATAGCATGATCTCACGTTGACTCTTAATACCATGATCTCACGTTGGGTCTAAATACCATGATCTCTCCTTGACTCTAAATATCATGTTCTCATGTTGACTCTAAATAGCATGATCTCTCGTTGACTCTAAATAGCATGGTCTCTCGTTGACGCTAAATAGCATGACTTCACGTTGACTCTAAATAGCATGATCTCACGTTGACTCTTAATAGCATGATCTCTCGTTGACGCTAAATAGCATGACTTCACTTTGACTCTAAATAGCATGATCTCACGTTGACTCTTAATAGCATGATCTCTCGTTGACGCTAAATAGCATGATCCTACTATGACTCTTAATAGCATGATCTCAAGTTGACTCTAAATAGCATGATCTCTCGTTGATGTTAAATAGCATGACTACACGTTGACTCTAAATAGCATGATCTCACATTGACTCTAAATAGCATTATCTCACATTGACTCTAAATAGCATGATCTCACGTTGACTCTTAATAGCATTATCTCACGTTGACTCTAAATAGCATGACTACACGTTGACTCTAAATAGCATGATCTCACATTGACTCTAAATAGCATTATCTCACATTGACTCTAAATAGCATGATCTCAGGTTGACTCTTAATACCATGATCTCACGTTGGGTCTAAATACCATGATCTCTCCTTGACTCTAAATATCATGTTATCATGTTGACTCTAAATAGCATGATCTCTCGTTGACTCTAAATAGCATGGTCTCTCGTTGACGCTAAATAGCATGACTACACGTTGACTCTAAATAGCATGATCTCACGTTGACACTTAATAGCGTGATCTCTCGTTGACGCTAAATAGCATGACTTCACTTTGACTCTAAATAGCATGATCTCACGTTGACTCTAAATAGCATGATCTCTCGTTGATGTTAAATAGCATGACTACACGTTGACTCTAAATAGCATGATCTCACATTGACTCTAAATAGCATTATCTCACATTGACTCTAAATAGCATGATCTCACGTTGACTCTTAATAGCATTATCTCACGTTGACTCTAAATAGCATGACTACACGTTGACTCTAAATAGCATGATCTCACATTGACTCTAAATAGCATTATCTCACATTGACTCTAAATAGCATTATCTCACATTGACTCTAAATAGCATGATCTCAGGTTGACTCTCAATACCATGATCTCACGTTGACTCTAAATAGCATGATCTCTCGTTGACTCTAAATATCATGTTCTCATGTTGACTCTAAATAGCATGATCTCTCGTTGACTCTAAATAGCATGTTCTCTCGTTGACGCTAAATAGCATGACTACACGTTGACTCTTAATAGCATGATCTCTCGTTGACGCTAAATAACATGACTTCATTTTGACTCTAAATAGCATGACCTCACGTTGACTCTTAATAGCATGATCTCTCGTTGACCCTAAATAGCATGATCCTACTATGACTCTTAATAGCATGATCTCACGTTGACTCTAAATAGCATGATCTCTCGTTGACGCTAAATAGCATGACTACACGTTGACTCTAAATAGCATGATCTCACATTGACTCTAAATAGCATTATCTCACATTGACTCTAAATAGCATGATCTCAGGTTGACTCTTAATACCATGATCTCACGTTGGGTCTAAATACCATGATCTCTCCTTGACTCTAAATATCATGTTATCATGTTGACTCTAAATAGCATGATCTCTCGTTGACTCTAAATAGCATGGTCTCTCGTTGACGCTAAATAGCATGACTACACGTTGACTCTAAATAGCATGATCTCACGTTGACACTTAATAGCATGATCTCTCGTTGACGCTAAATAGCATGACTTCACTTTGACTCTAAATAGCATGATCTCACATTGACGCTTAATAGCATGATCTCTCGTTGACGATAAATAGCATGATCCTACTATGACTCTTAATAGCATGATCTCACGTTGACTCTAAATAGCATGATCTCTCGTTGATGGTAAATAGCATGACTACACGTTGACTCTAAATAGCATGATCTCACATTGACTCTAAATAGCATTATCTCACATTGATTCTAAATAGCATGATCTCACGTTGACTCTTAATAGCATTATCTCACGTTGACTCTAAATAGCATGACTACACGTTGACTCTAAATAGCATGATCTCACATTGACTCTAAATAGCATTATCTCACATTGACTCTAAATAGCATGATCTCAGGTTGACTCCTTATACCATGATCTCACGTTGGGTCTAAATACCATGATCTCTCCTAGACTCTAAATATCATGTTCTCATGTTGACTCTAAATAGCATGATCTCTCGTTGACTCTAAATAGCATGGTCTCTCGTTGACGCTAAATAGCATGACTACACGTTGACTCTTAATAGCATGATCTCTCGTTGACGCTTAATAACATGACTTCACTTTGACTCTAAATAGCATGATCCTACTATGACTCTTAATAGCATGATCTCACGTTGACTCTAAATAGCATGATCTCTCGTTGACGCTAAATAGCATGACTACACGTTGACTCTAAATAGCATTATCTCACGTTGACTCTAAATAGCATTAGCTCACGTTGACTCTAAATAGCATGATATCACGTTGACTCTTAATAGCATTATCTCACGTTGACTCTAAATAGCATGATTTCACATTGACTCTAAATAGCATTATCTCACGTTGACTCTAAAGAGCATGATCCCACGTTGACTCTAAATAGCATTATCTCACGTTGACTCTAAATAGCATTATCTCACATTGACTCTAAATAGCACGATCTCACGTTGACTCTAAATAGCATGATCTCACATTGACTCTAAATAGCATGATCTTACGTTGACTCTAAATACCATGATCTCACGTTGGGTCTAAATACCATGATCTCTCCTTGACTCTAAATATCATATTCTCATGTTGACTCTAAATAGCATGATCTCTCGTTGACTCTAAATAGCATGATCTCTCGTTGACGCTAAATAGCATGACTACACGTTGACTCTAAATAGCATGATCTCACATTGACTCTAAATAGCATGATCTCACGTTGACTCTTAATAGCATAATCTCTCGTTGACTCTAAATAGCATAACTTCACGTTGACTCTAAATAGCTTGATCTCACGTTGACTCTTAATAGCATGATCTCTCGTTGACGCTAAATAGCATAACTTCACGTTGACTCTTAATAGCATAATCTCTCGTTGACTCTAAATAGCATAACTTCACGTTGACTCTAAATAGCTTGATCTCACGTTGACTCTTAATAGCATAATCTCTCGTTGACGCTAAATAGCATAACTTCACGTTGACTCTAAATAGCTTGATCTCACGTTGACTCTTAATAGCATAACTTCACGTTGACTCTAAATAGCTTGATCTCACTTTGACTCTAAATAGCATAATCTCTCGTTGACGCTAAATAGCATAACTTCACGTTGACTCTAAATAGCTTGATCTCACGTTGACTCTTAATAGCATAATCTCTCGTTGACGCTAAATAGCATAACTTCACGTTGACTCTAAATAGCTTGATCTCACGTTGACTCTTAATAGCATGATCTCTCGTTGACGCTAAATAGCATAACTTCACGTTGACTCTTAATAGCATGATCTCTCGTTGACGCTAAATAGCATGACTTCACTTTGACTCTAAATAGCATGATCTCACACTGACTCTTAATACCATGACCTCATGTTGGGTCTAAATACCATGATCTCTCCTTGACTCTAAATATCATGATCTCTCGTTGACTCTAAATAGCATGATCTCTCGTTGACGCTAAATAGCATGGTCTCTCGTTGACGCTAAATAGCATGACTACACGTTGACTCTAAATAGCATGATCTCTCGTTGACTCTAAATAGCATGACTACACGTTGACTCTTAATAGCATGGTCTCTCGTTGACGCTAAATAGCATGACTACACGTTGACTCTAAATAGCATGATCTCACGTTGACTCTTAATAGCATGATCTCTCGTTGACGCTAAATAGCATGACTTCACTTTGACTCTAAATAGCATGATCTCACGTTGACTCTTAATAGCATGATCTCTCGTTGACGCTAAATAGCATGATCCTACTATGACTCTTAATAGCATGATCTCAAGTTGACTCTAAATAGCATGATCTCTCGTTGATGTTAAATAGCATGACTACACGTTGACTCTAAATAGCATGATCTCACATTGATTCTAAATAGCATTATCTCACATTGACTCTAAATAGCATGATCTCACGTTGACTCTTAATAGCATTATCTCACGTTGACTCTAAATAGCATGACTACACGTTGACTCTAAATAGCATGATCTCACATTTACTCTAAATAGCATTATCTCACATTGACTCTAAATAGCATGATCTCAGGTTGATTCTTAATACCATGATCTGACGTTGGGTCTAAATACCATGATCTCTCCTTGACTCTAAATATCATGTTATCATGTTGACTCTAAATAGCATGATCTCACGTTGACACTTAATAGCGTGATCTCTCGTTGACGCTAAATAGCATGACTTCACTTTGACTCTAAATAGCATGATCTCACGTTGACTCTTAATAGCATGATCTCTCGTTGACGATAAATAGCATGATCCTACTATGACTCTTAATAGCATGATCTCACGTTGACTCTAAATAGCATGATCTCTCGTTGATGTTAAATAGCATGACTACACGTTGACTCTAAATAGCATGATCTCACAATGACTCTAAATAGCATTATCTCACATTGACTCTAAATAGCATGATCTCACGTTGACTCTTAATAGCATTATCTCACGTTGACTCTAAATAGCATGACTACACGTTGACTCTAAATAGCATGATCTCACATTGACTCTAAATAGCATTATCTCACATTGACTCTTAATACCATGATCTCACGTTGACTCTAAATAGCATGATCTCTCGTTGACTCTAAATATCATGTTCTCATGTTGACTCTAAATAGCATGATCTCTCGTTGACTCTAAATAGCATGGTCTCTCGTTGACGCTAAATAGCATGACTACACGTTGACTCTTAATAGCATGATCTCTCGTTGACGCTTAATAACATGACTTCACTTTGACTCTAAATACCATGACCTCACGTTGACTCTTAATAGCATGATCTCTCGTTGACGCTAAATAGCATGATCCTACTATGACTCTTAATAGCATGATCTCACGTTGACTCTAAATAGCATGATCTCTCGTTGATGGTAAATAGCATGACTACACGTTGACTCTAAATAGCATGATCTCACAATGACTCTAAATAGCATTATCTCACATTGACTCTAAATAGCATGATCTCACGTTGACTCTTAATAGCATTATCTCACGTTGACTCTAAATAGCATGACTACACGTTGACTCTAAATAGCATGATCTCACATTGACTCTAAATAGCATTATCTCACATTGACTCTAAATAGCATGATCTCAGGTTGACTCTTAATACCATGATCTCACGTTGGGTCTAAATACCATGATCTCTCCTTGACTCTAAATATCATGTTCTCATGTTGACTCTAAATAGCATGATCTCTCGTTGACTCTAAATAGCATGGTCTCTCGTTGACGCTAAATAGCATGACTACACGTTGACTCTTAATAGCATGATCTCTCGTTGACGCTTAATAACATGACTTCACTTTGACTCTAAATAGCATGACCTCACGTTGACTCTTAATAGCATGATCTCTCGTTGACGCTAAATAGCATGATCTCACGTTGACTCTAAATAGCATGATCTCTCGTTGACGCTAAATAGCATGACTACACGTTGACTCTAAATAGCATTATCTCACGTTGACTCTAAATAGCATTAGCTCACGTTGACTCTAAATAGCATGATATCAAGTTGACTCTTAATAGCATTATCTCACGTTGACTCTAAATAGCATGATTTCACATTGACTCTAAATAGCATTATCTCACGTTGACTCTAAAGAGCATGATCCCACGTTGACTCTAAATAGCATTATCTCACGTTGACTCTAAATAGCATTATCTCACATTGACTCTAAATAGCACGATCTCTCGTTGACTCTAAATAGCATGATCTCTCGTTGACGCTAAATAGCATGACTACACGTTGACTCTAAATAGCATGATCTCACATTGACTCTAAATAGCATGATCTCACGTTGACTCTTAATAGCATAATCTCTCGTTGACTCTAAATAGCATAACTTCACGTTGACTCTAAATAGCTTGATCTCACGTTGACTCTTAATAGCATAATCTCTCGTTGACGCTAAATAGCATAACTTCACGTTGACTCTAAATAGCTTGATCTCACGTTGACTCTTAATAGCATAACTTCACGTTGACTCTAAATAGCTTGATCTCACTTTGACTCTAAATAGCATAATCTCTCGTTGACGCTAAATAGCATAACTTCACGTTGACTCTAAATATTTCGATCTCACGTTGACTCTTAATAGCATAATCTCTCGTTGACGCTAAATAGCATAACTTCACGTTGACTCTAAATAGCTTGATCTCACGTTGACTCTTAATAGCATGATCTCTCGTTGACGCTAAATAGCATAACTTCACGTTGACTCTTAATAGCATGATCTCTCGTTGACGCTAAATAGCATGACTTCACTTTGACTCTAAATAGCATGATCTCACACTGACTCTTAATACCATGACCTCATGTTGGGTCTAAATACCATGATCTCTCCTTGACTCTAAATATCATGATCTCTCGTTGACTCTAAATAGCATGATCTCTCGTTGACGCTAAATAGCATGGTCTCTCGTTGACGCTAAATAGCATGACTACACGTTGACTCTAAATAGCATGATCTCTCGTTGACTCTAAATAGCATGACTACACGTTGACTCTTAATAGCATGATCTCTCGTTGACGCTAAATAGCATGACTACACGTTGACTCTAAATAGCATGATCTCTCGTTGACTCTAGATAGCATGATCTTACGTTGACTTTGAATAGCATGATCAATAAAAGCACTTCTCTGTTTAACTTGGCTCTGAACAATCTATAAGGCTACCAAAAACCCACAAGATTAACATTCCTATTATAACATTTTTTTAATTTACCTCTGTCCTGGGATAAAACATTGACAATATGCTGATAACGGTATTAAAAATATTATAAACTTGGAAAGCGATCACAGTCTAGTTAATAGATTTTTTCAACAAACTGAAAGCCACAAGACTAAAGTCAAACCATAAAGTTGGATCTTTTCACATCGTTAATCTCTATACTAACTTTCCGGTAAAATATAAAACCAACGTTTTATGTGTTCACCTCACGGAAGCAAAATAAATATAATTAACATAACTTAGGAATGCGATCACAGTCAGGTTAATAGATTTGTTCAACAGTTGCCACATGAAACATTGAAAACAGACAGTTATTTTGGATATGTCATAACTCTTTGAAGAGTTGCGTGAAATAGTTATAGGTTAATTTTCCAGTTATTTTGGTTATAAATTTAACTCGTTCAGAGAGTTGAGTGAAATAATTAATTTTAAGTTAATTGTGTTACATGAAAGATTATAAATAGACAGTTATTTTGGTTATAATTTTAACTCATTGAGTGGTTTAAGAGAAATAATTATTTTTAAGGTAATTAAGTCACATGAAAGATTATAAATAGACAGTTATTTTGGTTATAATTTTAACTCATTGAGAGCGTTGAGAGAAATAATTAATTTTAAGGTAATTAAGTCACATGAAAGATTATAAATAGACAGTTATTTTGGTTATAAATTTAACTCATTGAGAGAGTTGAGTGAAATAATTATTTTTAAGTAATTAAGTCACATGAAAGATTATAAATAGATAGTTATTTTGGTTATAAATTTAACTCATTGAGAGAGTTGAGTGGAATAATTATTTTTAAGTTAATTATGTCACATGAATGATTAAAATAGACAGTTATTTTGGTTATAATTTTAACTCATTGAGAACGTTGAGAGAAATAATTATTTTTAAGGTAATTAAGTCACATGAAAGATTATAAATAGACAGTTATTTTGGTTATAAATTTAACTCGTTCAGAGAGTTGAGTGAAATAATTAATTTTAAAGTAATTAAGTCACATGAAAGATTATAAATAGACAGTTATTTTGGTTATAAATTTAACTCATTGAGAGAGTTGAGTGAAATAATGATTTTAAAGTAATTAAGTCACATGAAAGATTATAAATAGATAGTTATTTTGGTTATAAATTTAACTCATTGAGAGAGTTGAGTGGAATAATTATTTTTAAGTTAATTATGTCACATGAATGATTAAAATAGACAGTTATTTTGGTTATAATTTTAACTCATTGAGAGAGTTGAGTGAAATAATTATTTTTAAGTTAATTATGTCACATGAATGATTAAAATAGACCGTTATTTTTGTTATGAATTTAACTCGTTGAGAGAGTTATGTGCAATTGTTAGAAGTTAATTTTGCCACATGAAAGATTACAATCTCACAAACAGCCCTGCATGTAACAAACCAAAAATTATATATATTATGATCGTCGTTTGTCAGTCTAGTAAGTTAGCCTAGAGTAAAGTGCAGTTTAAGGTTATTCGAATGAATTAGCTTTTATTATATTGGTTCTTTGGTAAAAATTCTTTAATTAGTTTAAAAAATAAAAATTGAATAACTAACTTGTAAAATTCGATATATTTAGAAGATTTGAAATGTTTGTTAAATCTTAATAAATAAATCATATAATTACAAAGCGTCTTCGTAAGACAGTTCTGTAATTAAGCGAAATAAACAAGATTATCGATTGAATATATTTCTAAATAGAGTGTTTGTTATATTAGGATTTCCAATATTTGTCAAGAAGAAAATCGAAGTTTGAAAAACGTCTGATTTTAACGTTTAATAAAAGCTGGAAAATATTTTTTTATAAATTTTAGCTAATTAGGACATTACTTTCTTTATATCCAAAGCGATCAATATTTATTGACAACGAAAATTAGTTTTTGTTAAAAAAAGGTACAAAAATTCTGTATTATCTTAAAAATGATTTCTAAAAGTAAAAAAACTAAAAGGAAAGGATAGCTCACTAATTACTGTACAAAAATTCGTTTAATACACGTTGTCTTAATTAAACTCTGTAACAATAAATGTACAAACTCGTATATACAAAGTATAAAGAACAATTAACAAACTTCAAGAACAAACAAAAACAAAATAAAATGGCAATAGTTTGTCGCTTAGAAGTGATGACTCATGAGTGGTGATTGGTGAGTATATTACATGGTGAGTGAAATGAATGATGAGTGATGACAATGATTTGTGGCATCTTGAAGAATCTGAAAAAAATAATTGATTTGATAATTGTGTATAATATGTAAAATGTAATGATAAATTTTGAATAGAATAATTAATTATTTATAGGATTTAAGTATGATTTAAATTTATATAATAAAATTTGTAAAATGTAACAGTAGTAAATTTGAAATTTTTTGAATAGTTAGACAAAAAATTTAGTTTGAGGTAAAAATGTAACATGTTTTAATAAACAAAAATTTGTGTTTTAAAGGGGGGATATTGAAACGGCCTGGAAAAATCAGTTGTCTCAAGAAAAATTCAAATCGTAAAAATTGCTAAGCTAAACGTCATAAAAATGGAATGCGGTAGAATGATGACGTCACGCCAGACCGGACTAGAAGTTCTTGTTTGGGCTTGACATAACAGATACAGCGTTTCCAATTTTATCAAAAAATTAAAAACTTTAATTAAATAATGACAAAGTAAAAAGTAGGCGATTAATAATATCCAAGAATAAATGTAATTCAAATTAAAACAAAAAAAGTTATTAAGGAAATGAGAAAGGCTAAAAAAGCTAAAATTTGTAAAATGGGGGAAATTGAAAATCAAAAGTTATATAATCATAAACAGTAGTTAACAGAATAATAATCAACAATAAAATTGAAAAAAAAACTAATAATAATAATGAGGGGAAATGGGACTTGAAAAGTCATTCTTGGGGAGTTGTTTGAGGTTTTTAATGTAGAGGTTCTTAATATTGGAAAACAAAAAGACAATAGCAGGGAATAATAATAAGTAGACAGAAAAAGAATTAAAGTTTAATTGGGGGAGAAATAACACTAACAATAATTAAAAAGTTAAAGCCCAAAAGCTGTTCAATTAAAGATTAAAGGGGATAAAAAACTAAGATTAAAGGAAAATTGTAAGATATGTATATTTATGTATAACAACAGAGCAGAGTTCAAAAATACTACGACCATAGAATCACAACTTTAATCGTCGATAACTAATGAACAAAACAAGTTACAATGAAAACTAAAAAAATATCTTCGTTATAGGACCAGGAAAACAACTTCAGTGAAAAATAACATTCCAGAAATAATTTGGAAAAAAGTTAGTTTGGGAAAAAATGAACATTTGTAAAAAGTGCGGTAACTCTAGAAATACGTGGCCTAGAACGTTGAACCAAGATTGTAAAGACCCTCAAGAATGTGGAGAAGAGTATCCTGAAGAAAAGTTGAAGATCGGACCAACCGTTCAAAAATTAGAGCGAAGGAAGAAAATAGTGTTCAAAATCAAAATTTTCATCTAAAACAAGAAATTCTCGTACTGCTAGCGTGACGTCACGGACCAGCCGTCCCCACTACCCACATATTGGACAACAGAAAAAACTCAACTATCAAAAAGATAAAATGGTAATTAAAAGGGTTTTTAATGGAAAGTAAACTACAAAATTAAAACAATAGAAGTAAACTAAGCCTTGGACAGCTATCAGCAGAAAAACTACGGATTAATTCAGCCAAAATCTTAATAATTAACAGAAGAGACATTTTTTCACTGAAGGCAGAAAATTGGTTATCTTTTGCGGGAAACTTTCCCACATGAGGGGAGAGCGAAAATTATTAGTAGAAAGACCGATACTCTAATAAAAGTCGCCGACCAGGAAAGATGTTATTTTTGTCATTCAAAAATTTTCTATATAAAAGTTTAAGTTGTATAATAAACAGTATCTACTATAATTCCAATAGTCAAATGGAATAAAATTAATAAGTGTAAACAGAAACAGTTTTGAAAATCAGTGCAAAGTGAGTAATAAGAAGAAGATAAATATACATGGAAAAGTAACTATCCAGGAATAATAATAATTACCAGCAATTACCAACTTTACCTTAACTAGTATTTGGAAAGGAGATAAATTGAAACCACCATTAACCATCACCAACAAGGAGCTTCACAACTACAAGACCTTCAAGTTAAGTATAAAGGTACACAAGATTTATAGAATAATTCGTAAAAACGTAAACTCATTCCAATAGATTAAATTCATTGGGGAAATTTTAAATATCTTAACTTCAGTAAATTCCAGTAAACTCTGCTTTGGTTTAGTTATAAGTAATCCAAAGTAAATACGACTATTTCAGTGAAGGAAAAAGTATTTTGAGTCCAAGCTGGAATAATTGTATTAAAGCTTGCATTTTAAAATGATATATATATATATATATATATATATATAAATGAAAATGTTGTGTTACATTGTAAGTTTTTAAAAGAGAATTTTTTTTTATCGTATGTTCAAATAATTAATGGTTTTAATAGTTAATTGCATATATATACATCAATATATATATATATATATATATTAATTTATTTATTTATTTATTTATTTATGCGCAATTGGAAGTTCATTTCATTGACCATATTGTTCCTAAACATTTCCGTTTCAAATATTCACAACATTAAGAGGTTATTATTAAGGTGCTTTGGTATTATTTCATTTAAAATAAATCATAGTTATTATCAGAATTCAGGAGCCGATTTATTCCAAAAGTCACTTCCCCAGGGAGAGAGAGAGAGAGAGAGAGAGAGAGAGAGAGTGAATAATTCAAATTGTAAATTCAGTGAGCAAAGATATAAAATTGAAAGAATTTTAGTAAATTCATATAGTTAGTTGACGAGAACAATCTCAGACTTACAAAAATCAAGTGGTGCAATAGCTTTGATTAAAGGTAAAGTAAATTGTAAAAGTGAGCAGCTTGGTCTTGCCTGCGAACAAAGTGGCCCAAACTCAACAAAGAGTTAATAAGTTATACACCCATAAGGTATAGGGCACAGAAGTCCGTAGCAACACCGCATGTTACAGAATTCCAAACATTTTATGTAGGGCTTTAATGTTTGTTATTTATTCTGATCCATTTATACACATAGACATGTTACAGAATTCCAAACTTTTTTGTAGGGATTTAATGTTTGTTACTTATTCTGACCCTTTTATACACATACACATGTTACAGAATTCCAAACTTTTTTTGTAGGGATTTAATGTTTGTTACTTATTGTGATAATAACTAACCAGTTGACTGATGATAACGTTACAAACAATTTAAACAATAAATCTATATATGAAACAAACTCTTACCTTAATGGTGGTGTCCATAAGAATGGTATTTGGGTGAAGAATAGATGTACTTGGTTCTGTATACAGGAATGTGTACTGGATACGGCTTAGGTACAGGATATGGAACTTTTTTCTCTACAGTGACAGGGTAGGGTTTCTCCACAGGATACGGCACAGGTTTCTCTACAGGGTATGCAACGGTTTTCACTACTTGAATAGGAACAGGAACATGGACTGGTATTGGTTGAGGTATATGGATTGGAACTGGATGTGGCACTGCAACGGGTACAGGTTGTGGTACAGGAACAGCTATGGTTTTGTAGATCGGGACAGCGACAGGTTTGCTGATTTCAATTTGTTGGGAAATGAGTTGACCGTGACCTCCACCGGCTCCGCCGTAGCCTCCGCCGTAGCCTCCGCCATAGCCTCCGCCATAGCCTCCACTGTAGCCTCCACCGTAACCGCTGCTTAGACCTCCTCCATAGCTGCTGCTACCATAAATATGAAAAAATTGAGTTACATAAAAATATGCCGTATGTTGAGAACTCAAGATCTAATCTTTGTCTATTGGTAAAATATAATGTACACCGTTTTTTTTTTTTTTTCTTATTATTAAAGTTTATTCAGCCATTTGTGTACACACGACGTTTCGAGAGTATATACCAACTTCCGTTATCAAGTAATTAAAGTAGAACATAAATGTGAAAAAAATCCCTAGTAGCATAGGGTGATGGGGAAAATGTGCTATGATTTGTGATTTTCCTCATCACATTTGTGTATAATCTTAGTGTAAGCTTAGTCTTGGATTGTTTATTTAGATTACTAGTTTCAGATTTACATATTCAAAATGCTTCGCTTTTAATCGGTCTCTGAATTTTTCAAAAAAACAAAAATGTATTTCTAGAACGGATTGAGAGATTGATACCAACTTTTAGTGATTTTTTGTACTATTAACATCCTGTATATCAAAATTGTCATTTTTTACCGTTTCAAAATGGTTTTCAATAAACATTTTGATACCTCATACATCGAAAACCCTTGAAAGGAAGTGTTCACAACATTCGAAATATTAGGCTCTTTAAATTTCCAAATCTTTATTTTGAGCTATAATAATGGATAGATGAAATTAGTAAAAAACTAACTATCGGTAACACTTACGTTGAGTCAATCTGATCATCAAAATAATCCGTTATCTTCCAATAATTAAAAACCTGACTCTGAATATAACAACTGCTAAAAGTTTGAAGAAATCAAAAGATACATAAATACGAAATTTACTGAGTCCAAAATACTTGGAAGGAAGTTCAAGATCCAAATATATAAAGCCCTCATGTTTACAGATGTGAACTCCTCAAACAAAATAAATTTGAAGAGATTACGAATGGGGCAAACTCCAGATGAAATTAAATTACCAAATAATGAACCTTATCAGCGGTCATTAGAAACACGATTTTAATGAAATGCGACTTGGCTAGTTTATGGCACAAGCTAAGTTAGTTTAGGTTAGGTTAGGTTATGTAAGGTTAGGTTAGGTTAGGTTAGGTTAGGTTAGGTTAGGTTAGGTTATGTAAGGTTAGGTTAGGTTAGGTTAGGTTAGGTTAGGTTAGGTTAGGTTAGGTTAGGTTAGGTTAGGTTAGGTTAGGTTAGGTTAGGTTAGGTTAGGTTAGGTTAGGTTATGTAAGGTTAGGTTAGGTTAGGTTAGATTAGGTTGGTATTTTATAATACTTTTTTCTAAACGGCACCGATAAGGTTCATTCTAATTGACAATTGCAACTGACATTTTTGCGACAAATATTTTTGTTTGGATAGTATTTTGAATGTGTGTGAAATTTTGTGAGTTGTTTATGTAGAATAAACCTTTATTATCGCTATGATGACATTATACACCTTCAGTGGTTCTCAAGGGAGTACTAGAATGACACGCCCAAGTGAATCTAGATGGATTAAATAGTCTTGGGTTAGATCATAACGTATTGATCAAATCTAGTTCTTTTCTGATCCTGAGCTCTGGGAAGTCTCACTTAATCTTCTCTTCTTCCTTTTTTATCAGGTGAACCGGTAAAGAATAAGATAAAATATAAATACATAATGTATCTCATAGCAGGACTTTAATAGTGTATTGCAATCATTAGACATGACTCAAAATAGCTCAAATTATAATAGACAGAGCAATAATGATGACTAATCTGAATCTACCAATTAAAATATGAAAATTGCAGTTTTTTAACGGTTTTAATGGAGGTTTAGGATTAAATTACCCAAAAATGAATAAGTCTTAATATTATCTATTTTATCGAACCATGAAATAAAAAAAAAAGTAATTGGAAATAAATTGTAAAATCGAAGACAAATTACATACCCTCAAAAATGAGTTATTGTGTGAGGGATGAGTAAGTGTGTGTGTTTAGTAAACGCTGTAGAAGTCGATATTTTTATAAAATATGATTGAATTGTGTTATTATAGACTTGTCATTCGAATTGTCATAATCATTTACCTGTAATATTGTGTGGTACATTTTAAAATGAGAAAAATTAAAATTAATTTACTATAGTGTATAACAGCGTTGTTATATGCAGCCAATAATCTCAACAACAATGACGGGGAACAACGAAAGTACGAACCTATGACGAATTATTTCTCTGAACTGTAGCGAGGTAAGTCTGCGCCTCTACCAACTGAGCCAAGATTTTCTCCTGATAAACGGTTCAAAAATATTGCAAAAAAATTAAAATATAAAACAAGATTTAAAAAAAAAAAGTTATATAGTCAAAAAATAAAAATAAATTGAAACATAGACTCTGTCAAATTATCGTAGGTTCGTTACTTGAAAAATAATTAAAACCAACTGGTTGGCAAACAAGTCAATCCTTTGCGCCAAATACTTTGTCTGGTTAAGGAAACTCCCCTAACTAGTATTACATCTGATCAGCTGATAAAACACTCAGCTGGGACTTTCTTTATAAGGACGACTAGGTCACGATTAGAAAATCATTTACAATACTAATCTCATTGTGTTTCTATTTTATTCACTTTTTATTGGTGTTGTTTTTTTATGGAGTGTTGATATAATTGTATGATTTTACAGTTGCAGATTTTAACGTTGGTATAAGAGTGATTAAAATTAAATCGATATTTATTTGTGCCAGCTTAATTGGATTAATGGAAAATGGATATCTTGAATATCCATAATTTATTACATGATGACTGTTTCGACTTTTTGTTCGGTCATTTTTGTGCCAACTACATTTCTCGCGATTTAACATTTGATGTTTAATATGTTTTAATGTACAATATTATTTATTACGTGTGTGTGTGTGTGTGTTTTGATTATGACCACAATTTTTGTCTTACAACTACAACCATTTGACAACGATTAAAACGGCTGTCATGCATAAATGACGAAGAAAACAATAATTCTTTTACTGAGATTCATGGAAGGTCGTCCTTATGATATAGGCAAGACCGGAGCAACATTCTTCGTTAATGTATAGAAAATAGAAAAAATAGAAAATTGAAACAAATTAATAATAGAAATATTTAACAAATTTTACATAGACATTTAATATACACGGAGAGAAATTGTAACCATTAATATAGAAAGTATTACAAGAGTGGTCAGTTTCTAACAGCTGACTAACATAATACAGAAAGCACAAATATATGTTACGATAACAAACTTTAAAAACTTTTTTTTTTTAAATAAGCAGTACGTATCGTTTAGAAATACAATACCTGCACAAATATTTCATCAATCACACTAACATGAGGTACAGTAATTTTACTTTACAATAGGTCGTGATATCTTGGAAACTTTAAGCAAAATTACATTTAAAATTAATGAGGAGTTAATAGTTATCTTAATATTTAAAGAATTTACAAAACCATCAGTATTACAATGTTTAGATCAATTTAAATTGAATGAACAGATGATTTCATCTTGTTAATAGTCAACATATTTTGAAGCAATGTAAGGGAATTTTGCTTGAATTATTGAAAACCTATTTTTTTCTGTGTTTTTAAACTGTTTGAACGATTTTACTAGTTTCAAAAAGTTATGCTGAATAATTCGAGAAATTTTAACTTTACACGATTTATAAAAGACAAAATATTCTACTCTTTTACTACAAATTCGATGATAACTTTATATTTATTATCGGTCAAATGATAACCGTTTATAAATTGGTAATCGAGTAGCACAACAATTATTCCTCATTATGGTTACTGATTTCATTTTATTGGAAAAGAAGTTGTAGTCAATTACCAAGGTTATAATTTGACCAACAAACGTTGAGCGAATTGCAACTTTTTGTTATACACGTTTAATGTAAATGCTTAATTTATTCTGACCCCGTAATAAATCATCCTGAAGTTTAATAACTATATTACCTGCTGTCTCCTACGTCACCAGTATCGTAACCTCCTAAGTCGTATCCACCATGAATTCCTGAAGCTATGCCTCTCTTTCCAGGTTGACTCTCTTGGACATCCTCTGTTACAGCCAGCTGAACTATCAACCCCAAGACACACACTACGATCTAAAAATTGAAGTTGAAAAATATAAATCATTTTTTGTCTTGATATGTATGAAGAAGGGGGGGAGATAATTCACGAACACACGCAAAGCTATCAATCAGGATCAAACGTCTGACAGTAAATATGCAGTTCGGGCTAATGAACCGTCCAAGTTTGAACCCATTTTATAGTGTTTAGTTTTGCCTTGTGTTACTTACTCAAAGTCTTCATTCATCTAATAACCTTAAAAGTTAAACATTCAAGGTTAAGAAATTGAGCCTCTCAATTTGTAATTTATTTCTAAATACTTTTTACAACTTATCATTTTCAAAATCTTTGCCACTCTTTAACTTACCCAGTATAAGGTTAGTTTGGTAATCGTTAAAAAGTTTAACCTCTTTTTAAATGTTCTTCATGTTTAATGACAATAGGAAATCTAAAAAAATTTCGAAATGGTTTCCTTCCGTCGTCATCATCGTCGTCGTTATCATCGTCGTCGTCGTCATCGTCGTCGTCATCATCGTCGTCGTCATCATCGTCGTCGTCATCATCGTCGTCGTCGTCATCATCGTCGTCGTCATCATCGTCGTCGTCATCATCGTCGTCGTCATCATCGTCGTCGTCATCATCGTCGTCGTCGTCGTCATCGTCGTCGTCGTCGTCATCGTCGTCGTCATCGTCGTCGTCGTCATCGTCGTCGTCATCATCGTCGTCGTCATCATCGTCGTCGTCGTCATCGTCGTCGTCATCATCGTCATCGTCATCGCCGTCGCCATTGTCGTCATCGCCGTTGTCGTCGTTGTCGTCGCAATTAGTGTTTGTATGCCTACATAAGCACGATAGCGGCCACATAGATGTATAAGAACATGCAATTTGATATAGGGACTATAGTGTGCTCATATAGATTCTTATTGGAATTCAAAAAAATCCAACACAAAAAGTAAAAATGACGGCCATTTTCAACATTTTGTGTTTGCTCATATCTCGTGTGTTATTCAACTTAATTAGAAATGTACAGATTTCAATTCCACTGCTATATAATGACAAATAGCAAAGTTATTGTCTAAAATATAATTTGGAACCCTGACTTTTGCTTCGACTTTGTACAAAATCTATTGAACGGTTGGTTCTGTGCTCTTACTGATCTGACTCGCATATTAGTTTTCCCGTAAACGCATCTACAGAAGAATAATCGTCACGCAATACATGTTTCTAATGATACTTATGTCACATTATTTGTAAACACACATTAAACTGTTTAACTTGTAGTTTGTTTCGCTTGTGTTATAAAAGTGTTTTAAGGTTAAATTGTGTTTCATTAAAGTTAAATTTCAATGAATAAATATTGGTCAAAATTGGATTTCGTTTTTTTTACTATTCATGAAGAATATATTTATATTAGATACTATTAATTTGTCACCTTATTATGGACAATTAGTATTCACACTTCATTTTTATTATACTGAAATCTGCACAACAGTTTTTTTGTTTGTTTTTTGTAACAGTTATATGGACGAATTGTCATGTCCAACCGAAATGTTACGTTAGGAAAGATCTTGACCGAAACGTGATGTTTTGGGTTTATGAGCACTGTACAGACGAAGCAAGTTTATCATTTCAAAAATCCCTTTCTTTTTTAATTTTTCAAAAATTATTTTCTTTCTAGATAATGGTATAACGCCTAACTGATAAATCCACGCTACCAGAAATAAAAATAAATGTTACAAACAATATTCCTAGAGTTTATTAAAATGATGCCTTTATAAAATGAAACAAATTACCTAGAAATCAAACTGAATCAAAACTTGACATATAGGAGTGACATAGATAGCCTAACTGCAAAATAATAAAGCATTGAATATTCCGAATATTTTATTTTTTCTATCAATGTTCTCATGTAAAGTGCTAAAATCACTCGTACAATCCTACAATCAATGTGGGGGGTGTTATATCCAATAATTAAACATCGTATAAAAATAATTCCTTTAAAAATAAAACCCATTTTCTCCCACTACTTAGTTCCTCTTAGATATTTGTATGTGTGCAATCTACCCACAGATTTTTACAGAGCAAAAAAAAAAAATTATGGTATTTAAAAATATCCACAAAGAATTCGTTAATATTTTAGCCAAAACCAAATTAATCATTTTACAAATTTTATGTCTCTTCAGAAGGGCTATTTTGTCCAATCCAGCTTTTGAGCGACGAAAAGAATTCCAGCTCTGTAAATTAAATGTTCATTTCTTAAAATCTGCAATAAAATACTGTTTTTTATAATGATATTTAATATGTTTTTTAAAATATATAAACTTTATTTCATCTTCAATATTACGAAAGTAGTAAATTGACGCGATCATATTTAATTTGATTTGTATATTTTCGGTTATAAAAAAAACGTATAATATTAACAACTCTATTTTATTTGTAAATGTCTACATTGTGTGGATATGTGTATGCATAAATAATCACAGACAGGTCAATGTATCTATAAATATATTTTATACAATATATATTTTAAATGTCACCATTGTTTGTGGATGTATATATGTATAAGTAATCAGAAACAGGTCAATGTATCTATGAATAAATACTTTATACAAATAAATGGGAATTCAAATAGGTGCACAAGAAATAAAACTATCTACTCTTGTCCGAAATTGTCTTTTTAATTTTTTCATTCCACCTCGGTAAATGTTTTGTTATCGCAATGAGGTTGTTAAATTAAAAAAAGAAGTTAAATCATTATCAGGGTTTTCAAGTATTATTCAAATTGTTCACAGTTTAAATTTAAAAAAAAGAAGATTTTGTAATAATCAATTTATTTTCCATTTTAAATACAATTTAAAAAAACAATAAGTACCAATCTTTCCTAACAACATTGAAAAAATAAACATAGTACGATAAATTAAAATTTAAAATAATATATATATGTTACCTAACTCGAAAAGAAAAATTAAGTATCCTTAAGAGGAATAAATGTGTTCCTGTCATATGGAAGCAATGTTTATTTTACAAAATTAGGTAACCTTTAGAGGTATAAAAGTATTCTTGTTTATTATGAGGAAATGTATATTTTACAAAATTTAGTAACACTTTAGAGGAATGAAGATGTTCTCGTTTATTGGGAAGAATTGTTTATTTTACAAAATTAGGTAACCTTTAGAGGAATAAATGTGTTCCTGTCTATTTGGAAGCAACGTTTATTTTACAAAATTAGGTAACCTTTAGAGGAATAAAAAGTGTTCCTGTTTATTGGAAGGAAATGTTTATTTTACAAAATTAGGTAACCTTTAGAGGAATAAAAAGTGTTCCTGTCTATTTGGGAGCGATGTTTATTTTACAAAATTAGGTAACCCTTATAGGAATAAAGGTGTCCCTATGTATTGGAAAGCAATGTTTATTTTACAACATTAGGTAACCTTTAGAGGAATAAAGGTGTTCTCGTTTAATGGGAAGAACTGTTTATTTTACAAAATTAGGTAACCTTTAGAGGAATTCATGTTTATTCCAAAGGTGTTAAACACCCAAAGGTGTTCATGTTTATTTAGAAGAAAAATTAAAAATTAAAAAAAATGGTAATATGTATCTTAGATGTGAACGATACAAAAACCTAATCTATCCTACACGTTTATAAAGTTAATTCTCTAAGTTTAATGTTTATAGCTGCCTTAACCAACTTCGAAATTTAATTACAACGATTCAAAACAGATGTTTTTACCACTGTACCTTTCTAATAATATCAGTTTATGCTTATACAAATTATCAGAACTTCTGAGCAGTACAGTAAGTTAAAAAACTTAAAGAATTATTAAATGAAAACACTCACCAGATTCTTCATGATCACTGTTCTGAAGAAGATGTGATTGATACTCTCTGCATTACTCCACATGTTATATACACTCTCAGATACCTCCCCCCTCCACTTTCTCTCCTCACCTCCCCTCACTGTGTTCGTACCACCTTCCGCATCTGTAAATACTATCTGTCTAGTCTAACTAATACATGATAATATAGTATCTTCAACAGGTACCGTTACCATACTATTTAGTTTTAACATTTTTTTTATCCGACATTTACGATCATTTTGGTGTATAAAAACTAATAAACAACGTTTGGAAAGTATAAATAATCTTCCGTCATTAGGCGATAAGCCTAGAGTAAGAAAACAAAAATTTAAACACCAACATAGACTAGGGCCATGTTTGAAACTAAAACTAAAATAATATACCAAGAAAGAAATCCTGGCCTGAAGCTGTAAAACTACGTGTATTAGTTTTTACAAAAATTATGGTACCTAACCTAACCTAACCTAACCTAACCTAACCTAACCTAACCTAACCGAATAAACCATATAAAAAAAAGTATATTCCACCATTATCAATAACTTGACCCTACGGGCCTCGTATCTGCGGGATGTTTTAAGTAAGCGGTAGACACGATAAGAAAAAGATTCTATATTGCATTATATTGAAAAATTAGTTGAAACGTTTTGATTAAAATAATCAAACAAAAAACATTTGTAGTTGTATCGGATATGTTATTTTAAAAATAATAATTATAATAATAATAATATTAACAATGTAACGATTGTAATCAAATTTTTGTGGTCTCTGTAGATAAAAGAACGCTTTCTTCAACATCTCTCTAAAAAAGTGAGATCTCGAAAAAAAAAAAAAAAAAAGAAAAAAAAAAAACCGCTGAGCCGCAAAAAAATACTAATTCTTCATAATCGGTTCAAGCAATTACGTTGATTTTTTTGTAAATTATGAAGAATAAAATAATTAAATATCTGAAATAAAAGACAATTCCGAAAATTTTAAAAATTCCATAAACCAATGTTATTAGATTTCGTTATGTTACAGATAGGTTTATGACAGAAGTGAAGAAAGTGTCATCTATTTAAATATAATCAGGTATTTTGAAGTAAATAATATTATATAGGGCCTACAAAATTTGATACGAGGGGGGCTCTCTGTCAGAGAAAGCTTCCCCCGTGAGAGAAAATTGAGTAGTTGAAATTACTTTTTTTATACGTTGGTTTTTCAGTCCGTGTATTTCTAATTGTATACTCTTTTATAAACTACTACATATAGGGCTGTTTCGGCTTACACGTCCGCCTTCATCTAACTAGCCGATTACCCTGCTTTCAATACTAAAATTGTTTTAAATATTCATATACATAGTATAAAGAGTTGATGAGATCCTCTGTGTCAAAAAAGTGATTTCTTGATAGATCCTTCACCCAACTTCCAAAAGAGTATCTGATTGTTATCATGTTATATGCGCATATTTTTCCACATTTAAGATTAATATTTGATAAATGAAAACTTAGGGATAAGCTACCATAAGAACAAAACACAAATTTTCTCAGATTCGACTATAATAATTTGGACATAATTTTGCTCAGATGTACCGTACAAATACTCAAACAAAATTATCTGTAGTCAACTCTCCAAAAGTTCTGGTGAGTTATGGTGAAAAATAAAATTGGCGATTTTTCTGTTATAAAATATGTAATTTATCAAAATTGTCTACAAATTTTAGTGAAACGTGAAGATTAATCGAAACCGGTGAAAATCACTTAAGAAAGTTAAAATAAACTCTCCTGAGATACTTTAATATCGTCCAGGAAAGATGTAAGAGCGGGATCTAACTCAAACCTACTTGGATCCTTCAGGATTGGAAAGGTTCTACTCATTAAGCGACACTCTGAAACTTGGATCCTTCAGGATTGGAAAGGTTCTACTCATTAAGCGACACTCTGAAAATAAAATCAACTCCACACATTTCGTTCAATCTCAATGGAAATGTGAAGCTGAAGGACCAAAATTCTTAAGTAGGAAAGTATTTCGATTGAGGAATATTTGGAAAAAAAAACAAAATTAAACTCTTCCGCCATTATTAATAGCTTCACTTTAATCAAATATGATTTACGCAGACGTCATGTTTACGACACAAGCGAAGAAAATTATATAAATATACATTTTTTTTTTCAAAAACGTGGGACCATGACTTGTTTTTACTTTTTAATTCCCAACTACCGAACTTAGTTTCTTGAGTAAGAGAATGTTTGTGCAATGTTGTTACAATTTTTACTTACAGAAAATGAAAGATATTTTTTATGGAAACACCTTTCATTAAGTCAGTTTTTAAATATTATATTTTTAACGAATTTATCATTTTTTTTAGATGTACTTTTAAGACATTCGTAATTTTGTTCCCCCTACCCCCTTTCGTTTTGTACTACGATATGTGTAAGTAATCGCTATTGTTTCTCCAAAGATTATTGTCATTAATTCCGACCTACTAGGTTATACAGTTAGACTACTTTTTCTGCTCTAAAATACTTTCCCTCATGCATAGGTCAGCAGACGCAAAGGTTGCTTTCTTCGTAACTTCAATGAGATTAACTGTCTGCTACACTTTATATTACTATCTGTTAACAAGTAAGGATATCTTTAGTACAGAGTAAATCTATCGAAATATAGTTGAAACAATTTGTTATTAAAATTGTTGCTAAAACATTGCACAAACTTTTTCACTCACCCATCCCAAAAACCAAGTAAAAACAAACCGAAACTATTTGTGAAAAAAAATGTCACATCGGTAGTTACCAATTAGAAACTGAATTTAAACCTTGGGTTATTAATGGTCTAAACACCATAACCTAACCTAATCATGCGTTGTTAATGCTCTAAACACCATAACCTAAACTAATCATGGTTGTTAATGGTCTAAACACTCTAACCTAATATAGCCATGGGTTATTAATGGTCTAAACACTATACCTTAACGTAAACATGGGTTATTAATGGTCTAAACACCATAACCTAACCTAATCATGGTTCTTAATGGTTTAAACACTCTAACCTAACATAGCCATGGGTTATTAATGGTCTAAATACTCTAACCTAACGTAACCATGGGTTATTAATGGTCTAAACACCATAACCTAATCTAATCATAGTTCTTAATGGTTTAAACACTCTAACCTAACATAGACATGGGTTATTAATGGTTTAAACACCATAACCTAACCTAATCATGGTTGTTAATGGTCTAACAACATAGCCCTGGGTTAATAATGGTCTAAATACTCTAACCTAACGTAACCATGGGTTATTAATGCTCTAAACACCATAACCCTAACCTAATCATGGTTCTTAATGGTTTAAACAACATAACCTAACACAGCTATGGTTAATAATGGTCTAAACACTCTAACCTAACCTAACCATGGGTTATTAATGGTCGAAACACTCTAACCTAACCTAACCATGGGTTAATAATGGTGTAAACTTATTTTGACTTTTTTGCACGTCTCGGCGAAAGTCGGTTAAAGGTTTTTTTTTTTTAAATAATTACTGAATCTTACTGGTTTTTTATTGTAATTTAGAACACGAGTTTGGGTAGCTAATCTGAACGTTTCGATTGTTAGAATCAATTTTGAGAATATTGTAATGTGTTTTTATTGTTGTTGTTAAAGCAAATACATATATATTTGATTAAATACCGAAATATGACTAAAATATGCCCTATTACCAAATTTTATTAAAATCTATGCATATATTCAGACTTTGAATGACTATACTAACAGAGAGCCGCCTTTTTTTTAAAAAAAAAACTTTATCTCAGGGAATCTCGAAAACGGATATATCTGAAAAAAATAAACATAAATCTCCTAACCTGTCACATAACTTTTTCTAGACTATGAACATGTAAGAAACAAAAATTCAATTATCAACTAAAATTTTTACAAGTAAAATATTTTTGATAAAAAAATTATCATTATAATGTTGTTTGAAATCTTTTAGTCATTTAATATAACATTTCCGTTTTCACAACGGCATCTGAGACGGATGCCCATACACAGATTAATGTATATCTTTCATGATACACAGACAAACGCTTCCTTAAAGAATTGTTTACAAACTTATGAGCATAAATAGTTCCCTACAACTTCCGGTTAAGATGGATTAAGTTAAAAACAAGATTCCTTAAACGATCGGAGAGAATTGTGCAACCCAGCGAGTCTTCTAATCTTGAATAGGAATTGCGAAATACCGGATGTCAACTTTTCCTTGTATATTTTATAAAAAATAACGTCACTGTAAGGTAATATATGTGATAATTTTTGTATAAGTAGTGATTCCATATTAGTCGAATTTTACAGACAATTTATTTAAACTTTAATAGTGAGTATTTAGGAGTATTTGTAGCCTACTTAAACCGGAGGGATTCGCATAAATACCCCAAGGACTGGTTTCAGATGAGACGACATCAACGTCACGTACTGTCAGTGGGCATGTATTACAGTACTCATACATGATACGAAGTAAAGAGTATAGGACAGATGATGTAATCAGATAGGATGACATGAACATCGTTGTAATATGTCCTTATTATTGTTATTATTACAGCAAACTATAACAGAAGTTTCTTCAAATACAAATAGTTCTTATATATATATGTATGAGAACTATTTCTATAACTATATATATATATATATATATATATATATATATATATATATATATATATATATATATATATATATATGATTCGTCATTAATCAGTATCGTTGTATTGTCGTTGCAATCAATGTCTTACTAGAAGACCTGTAGAATGAAAATACCTAGGGTTGTTTTATTATAGAACTATATATTTCTATTTAGAAGTGCATAAGACTTACTACAAGATTTGTCAAAGGGATGGACCTAAGGATGTTTATAGGGCATAGAACAATATATTTCTATTTAGATGTTTTATAAGACTTACTAGAAGATTTGTGAAAGGGATTGACATACGGATGTTTATAGGGCATAGAACAATATATTTCTATTTAGATGTTTTATAAGACTTACTAGAAGATTTGTGAAAGGGATTGACCTACGGATGTTTATAGGGGATAGAACAATATATTTCTATTTAGAAGTGCATAAGCTTTACTAGAAGACCTGTAGAATGAAAATACCTAGGGTGGTTTTATTATAGAACTATATATTTCTATTTAGAAGTGCATAAGACTTACTAGAAGACCTGTAGAATGAAAATACCTAGGGTGGTTTTATTATAGAACTATATATTTCTATTTAGAAGTGCATAAGACTTACTAGAAGACCTGTAGAATGAAAATACCTAGGGTGGTTTTATTATAGAACTATATATTTCTATTTAGAAGTGCAATAAGCCGTACTAGAAGACCTGTAGAATGAAAATACCTAGGGTGGTTTTATTATAGAACTATAATTTCTATTTAGAAGTGCAATAAGCCTTACTAGAAAACCTGTAGAATGAAAAACTCTAAGGTGGCTTTATTATAGAACAATATATTTCTATTTAGAAGTGCAATAAACCTTACTATGAGACCTGTAGAATGAAAATACCTAGGGTGGTTTTATTATAGAACTATATATTTCTATTTAGAAGTGCAATAAACCTTACTAGAAGACCTGTAGAATGTAAATACCTAGGGTGGCTTTATTATAGAACTATATATTTCTATTTAGAAGTGCAATAAACCTTACTAGAAGACCTGTAGAATGAAAATACCTAGGGTGGCTTTATTATAGAACTATATACTGTATTTCTATTTAGAAGTGCAATAAACCTTACTATGAGACCTGTAGAATAAAAATACCTAGGGTGGCTTTATTATAGAACTATATATTTCTATTTAGATGTTTTATAAGCCGTAGGCCCCTACTAGAAGATCTGTGAAAGGGATGGACCTACGGATGTTTATAGGGCATCGAACAATATATTTCTATTGGCGAGCTCCATACGCCTTCACAAGTTCAAGTTGTTGTTTAATTGCGTTCTTTAACATGATGTATCAAGTGATTTTATGTGCTATTTGAAATTGTTGTTTCTCCCTTTGACCTTACCTCCCATTGAAGTAAGCTGCCCCTCACTGCAAAACAACTGGCGCTAGCTACTAGCGATCTAAATTAGTAACCAAATAAAAGCGAGTGCACTATTATTTTCAGGCAATCTGTTATGAAATTAGTTGTAACTAAAAACTTAATGTTATCTTTTGTACCAAATATATCCATTTTACGTTGTTACCAGAATATTATAAATATAATCCCTAAATACTGTTCTTTAAAAAAATAATAAAATTAAAAAAAAATAAATAATGTCTTTAACTTTCCCTCTAAAGCAACATCAACACATAATACTTTAAGTCTTAATTGGATGTTTCGCTGCATTTAAAATATATAATTTCCCTTTCTATTCGAGATGACAGATAGCTGAACAGAAAGGTGGTTGTAATTGAGGAGTGGCGAGCTAAGCGAACTAAGGCCACGGAAGTACTTTCACTTGGACTGGACAAGACCTAATTATTAGATGACTTTGTTTTTGCACTTTCCATTGACATTGGTCTCATCTTTGTTACAGGTTACTCAATACATTTTCTTTCTCCATTCACTTTCCTCAAGGTCATGACGACATTCTATCTACTTTAGATCGTTTTAACATTGTATAGAGAGAGTTAATTATTCGCTGTGTCAAAAAATCGACGTCTTGTCTTCTGCGTTGAAACACACAAAATTTATTTAAAAAATTATATTATCGTGTTGAGCACACTACAGCCCAAACGAGTGATGTTCGATAGATTTTAGTATTTGAAAATATTTAGGTCGTTTATGAATGTGCATATTTTTTTTATAGCTTCAATTTTAATGGTAGCAGCCTTTAAAATAAATTCTCATATATTTCGCTGAAATTTTTGTCTAAGAAGCACCTCAAAAGATTTGTTATTATATAAAATCTGAAATCTCAAAAATCGACTGTAAATTACAAGTGACTCTAATGATCTAATGTTTTCAAAAAACCAGCTAGTAGACTTTTTGTTCACTTGAGATGTTATGGTTATTTTAAAAATGCATTTAAAACACTAGGTTTTATATTTGATAGTTATATGAACATTTTATTAAGTTACCATTTATTAGAAATGCAACTTTATATTAGTATTACTAAAGATGACGACATTGCTGTTGAAACACATTTAATTGTGAAAAATTTTATTTTGATTTTTATATTGTGGTATCATTTTCATTTAAATGAAATCACAAAAATGTTAGGTAACTATAAGAAGAAAATACACTTCGAAATAAAAAGAAAACACATTTTATTTTTTATTTTTTTTTTTTTTCAAAATATGCTCTAACGATTTTGATCATATTTAGCACTAGTAGTTTAGGAATATTACTTTTCAGAGAATAAGAACAAAAACAAACCCTAACTGCTGTTAATTAAGCTCGATTTTAAACCAATACGATTAAGAATAAGTACGCGTTTTTGTTAGGAGCGGAGTAAGTTAATTTTCTTTCCATTTCTTGCTTCTTAAAATAAATGACTACTCGGTTAGCATTGCCTTGAAAAACAATGGAAGAAAAGAATAGAAAATAATACCCCTAAAATGTTAAATACCGTAATTGCTTTAATGTCAGAAAAAAATAAGAGATGGTCAAGGGATACTTTATAGGAAATATAAAAGAGAGGAATCTGGCACAAAACTACACGACAAAGTGTTTACATCCACCTAAGGTACCTCGGGATTGCCAAGCCAGTATTTACTAAAGTGAACTGCTGAAGCTCCTATTATTTTATTTTTAAGACTGGGTTTTCATATTTCCAATACTTTGTTTTCACTTCCTATTAACAAGTACCAATCATTGGTTTTGGTGATGACTACATTTTTGCTTTTTGAAAAGTTTGTTTCTAGCAATAAACAAGCAATACATTTAATACAGTTTTGTGTAATGTGTTTCCAGCAATGAACAGGCAATAAATTTAGTACGGTTTTTGTAATGTGTTTCCAGAATTGAACAAGCAATACATTTAGTACAGTTTGTATAATTTATTTCCAGCATTTAACAAGCAGTACATTTCGTACAGTATAATTAATGTGTTTCCAGAATTGAACAAGCAATACATTTAGTACAGTTTGTGTAATGTTTTTCCAGCGTTTGACAAGCAATATATTTAGTACAGTTTGTATAATTTATCTCCTGCATTTACCAACCAATAAATTTCATACAGTTTAGGCCTAATTAATGTGTTACCAGAATTGAACAAGTAGTACATTTAGGTTTGTGTAATGTGTTTCCAGAATTGAACAAGCAATACATTTAGTACAGTTTGTATAATTTATTTCCAGCGTTTAACAAGCAGTACATTTCGTACAGTTTAGGCCTAATTAATGTGTTTCCAGAATTGAACAAGCAATACATTTAGTATAGTTTGTGTAGAGTTTTTAAAACATTGAACAATCAATACTTTCGTACAGTTGTTTAATGTGTTTTCCAGAAATGAACAAGCAATGCATTTAGTACAGTTTGTGTAAAGTTTTTCCAGCAATGAACAAACAATATTTTCTTACAATTGTTTTAATGTTTTTACAGAAATGAACAAACATTATATTTAGTACAGTTTGTGTAATGTGTTCCAGCGTTTAACAAGCATTATATTTAGTACTTGGGATATGTGTACCTTGTCATAACGACAGAACCTAGACCGGTTAATAATGTTTTTAAAGGTTTAAAGAAAGACACAATTGATATAGTATGATAACAACTATCTACTGCAAGCCGTCCACCATTAGAGTAATCTATCGAGAGAACATCTTTATAATGATAGACTTTCAAAGGTATTAAGAGAGAAAGGTTTTTTTCAGCTCAGTTTTACTTTCATCTAGTTTATCTTGTACGAGGTCAAAGGAAGTTATCTTTGCAAATCTGTTTTAAAAGAGAGAGGTGAGGTAACCACCTGGAAAGAAATGGCTGAAACGCACTTGATAAACAAATCCGTTTGCATTGTGTTTTCAATACGGAAATGCTCGTTGCAGTTGGTGATTGTAATAATTTGTAGATAATTCTAAATAGATTATTTAAAAATTATCCAGACCCATCCTCTAAATGCAAAATATGCTTTCTTAAGAAATGTTTAATTATATTGAATCTCATCCAGTGTGGTTTTTATGTTTAAACATGTTGATACACAAGTGACGTGTTCAGAAACTCATAATTGTACATATCACTATGTTCTCGACATCGCATATATTTAAATGTCCACTTCCTTCGTTTGTGTAAGTGTAGCGGCCATAGAACGCACAGAAGATTATTCGCTACGCTCGGGTCAGTGACTTGGTCCTGCAGGATTAGGGTTCGAAAATTATATTTTGTACAATAAACGTACAATAAGCTTGGTTACATTACATCCAAATTTTTATAAATACAAACTTTTATGTAATTTAGTACGTTATAAATATAATAAAGCTTTACGTTTGAAAACATTTATTATAAGGGATTATAATTATTGGATTTTTACGTTTTCCGAAAACTGGAAATTTAAATGTAGGATGTTTTAGTTAAAACACCAAAAATTTAAGGTTGCAGCCATTATGACAAATATGTTAAAAGTTAAATTTAGAGTAGTGACCGTAAGTTTAAAACTCAAAATTTAAAACAAGCACTTATTAGTACAAAACTCAAAATATAAGGGGTGCCATTACCTCAAAAATAAAAATTGAAGGGTATCAGCTATTAGTTAAAAACTCAAACTATAAGGATTGCAGAAAGTAGTTAAAAACTCAAAATTTAAAGATAGCAGCCATTAGTTCAAACCTCAAAATGTTAGATTACCAGGTATTCGTTCAAAAATCAAACATTAGAACAAAACTCTAAATTTAAGGGTAGAAGTCAATAAACAAACTCAAAATTTAATAGTAGCCAATAATCCAAAATTTAAGGTTATTCGCCATTAGTTCAAACAAAAGTTTACAGTGATAGCCATAAATAACTCAAAATTTAAGGGTACCAGCGAATATATCAAATAAAAATTTAAGTGTAGCAACCATTAGTTAAAAATTCAAAATTTTAGAGTTGCAGTCATTACCACAAAAATAAAAATTTAAGGTTAGCGACTATTAATTAAAATCTCAAAATTAAGGAAAGCAAGTATTAGTTCATAACTCAAAATTTAAAAGTAGCATCCATTAGAGCAAAACTCAAAATTTAAGAGTATCTGAAATTATTTACAAACTTAAAATCTAAGGAAAGCCTGCATTAAGTCAAAATTAAAAAATTAAGGATAGCAGCTATTACTACAAAACTCAAAATTTAGGGGTAGCTACCCTTATTTCAGAACTCAAAATTCTAGGTTTAAACTTAAATTTAACAGCCAATAGTAAAAAATTCAAAACTTAATGGTAGCAACGCTTATTTTAAAGCATAAAATATAATGGTAACAATGTTTGTGAAATTACATGTATTCACCGCTGGTTTTACTCCTCACGCCTATCGTCGTAGATGTTATCATGGTCCCTACCTAGCACCATAATACAAGCAGATCCTCCAAGTGTAATATTCAAAAGTTGGTTTCTCATATAATCTTACCCAGTACGCCAAGTTTGTTTAAAACTGTTGTTACGCAGGTTTTCTGTATCTCGTAATTTGCGTACATCACTTATTTCTTAACAAGTCTCAGAGATGTGTATGAAATTTCCACTTATATCCATTGTATCAGTGTGTCGAAGCTTTGTCGGTAACTCGGCTCTCCCAAATCTGTTCATTGTGTCAGTGTGTCGAAGCTTTGTCGGTAACTCGGCTCTCCCAAATCTGTTCATTGTGTCAGTGTGTCGAAGCTTTGTCGGTAACTCGGCTCTCCCAAATCTGTTCATTGTGTCAGTGTGTCGAAGCTTTGTCGGTAACTCGGCTCTCCCAAATCTGTTCATTGTATCAGTGTGTCGAAGCTTTGTCGGTAACTCGGCTCTCCCAAATCTGTTCATTGTGTCAGTGTGTCGAAGCTTTGTCGGTAACTCGGCTCTCCCAAATCTGTTCATTGTGTCAGTGTGTCGAAGCTTTGTCGGTAACTCGGCTCTCCCAAATCTGTTCATTGTGTCAGTGTGTCGAAGCTTTGTCGGTAACTCGGCTCTCCCAAATCTGTTCATTGTGTCAGTGTGTCGAAGCTTTGTCGGTAACTCGGCTCTCCCAAATCTGTTCATTGTATCAGTGTGTCGAAGCTTTGTCGGTAACTCGGCTCTCCCAAATCTGTTCATTGTGTCAGTGTGTCGAAGCTTTGTCGGTAACTCGGCTCTCCCAAATGTCTACATTGTGTCAGTGTCTCGAAGCTGTGTTGGTAACTCGGCTCTCCCAAATGTCTACATTGTGTCAGTGTCTCGAAGCTGTGTTGGTAACTCGTCTCTCCCAGATGTCTACATTGTGTCAGTGTCTCGAAGCTGTGTTGGTAACTCGGCTCTCCCAAATCTCTTCATTGTGTAAGTTTCTCGAAGCTGTGTTGGTAACTCGGCTATCCCAAATGTCTACATTGTGTCAGTGTCTCGAAGCTGTGTTGGTAACTCGGCTCTCCCAAATGTCTACATTGTGTCAGTGTCTCGAAGCTGTGTTGGTAACGCAGGTCTCTAAAATGTCTACATTGTGTCAGTGTCTCGAATCTTTGTCGCTAACTCGGCTATCCCAAATCTGTCCTTTGTGTCAGTGTCTCGAAGCTGTGTCGGTAACTCGGCTCTCCCAAATGTCTACATTGTGTCAGTGTCTCGAAGCTTTGTCGGTAACTCGGCTCTCCCAAATGTCTACATTGTGTCAGTGTCTCGAAGCTTTGTCGGTAACTCGGCTCTCCCAAATGTCTACATTGTGTCAGTGTCTCGAAGCTGTGTCGGTAACTCGGCTCTCCCAAATGTCTACATTGTGTCAGTGTCTCGAAGCTGTGTCGGTAACTCGGCTCTCCCAAATGTCTACATTGTGTCAGTGTCTCGAAGCTGTGTCGGTAACTCGGCTCTCCCAAATGTCTACATTGTGTCAGTGTCTCGAAGCTTTGTCGGTAACTCGGCTCTCCCAAATGTCTACATTGTGTCAGTGTCTCGAAGCTGTGTCGGTAACTCGGCTCTCCCAAATGTCTACATTGTGTCAGTGTCTCGAAGCTGTGTCGGTAACTCGGCTCTCCCAAATGTCTACATTGTGTCAGTGTCTCGAAGCTGTGTCGGTAACTCGGCTCTCCCAAATGTCTACATTGTGTCAGTGTCTCGAAGCTTTGTCGGTAACTCGGCTCTCCCAAATGTCTACATTGTGTCAGTGTCTCGAAGCTGTGTCGGTAACTCGGCTCTCCCAAATGTCTACATTGTGTCAGTGTCTCGAAGCTGTGTCGGTAACTCGGCTCTCCCAAATGTCTACATTGTGTCAGTGTCTCGAAGCTGTGTCGGTAACTCGGCTCTCCCAAATGTCTACATTGTGTCAGTGTCTCGAAGCTGTGTCGGTAACTCGGCTCTCCCAAATGTCTACATTGTGTCAGTGTCTCGAAGCTGTGTCGGTAACTCGGCTCTCCCAAATGTCTACATTGTGTCAGTGTCTCGAAGCTGTGTCGGTAACTCGGCTCTCCCAAATGTCTACATTGTGTCAGTGTCTCGAAGCTGTGTCGGTAACTCGGCTCTCCCAAATGTCTACATTGTGTCAGTGTCTCGAAGCTGTGTTGGTAACTCGGCTCTCCCAAATGTCTACATTGTGTCAGTGTCTCGAAGCTGTGTTGGTAACTCGGCTCTCCCAAATGTCTACATTGTGTCAGTGTCTCGAAGCTGTGTTGGTAACTCGGCTCTCCCAAATGTCTACATTGTGTCAGTGTCTCGAAGCTGTGTTGGTAACTCGGCTCTCCCAAATGTCTACATTGTGTCAGTGTCTCGAAGCTGTGTTGGTAACTCGGCTCTCCCAAATGTCTACATTGTGTCAGTGTCTCGAAGCTGTGTCGGTAACTCGGCTCTCCCAAATGTCTACATTGTGTCAGTGTCTCGAAGCTGTGTTGGTAACTCGGCTCTCCCAAATGTCTACATTGTGTCAGTGTCTCGAAGCTGTGTTGGTAACTCGGCTCTTCCGTATCTCAAAACTACACGAATATCACATTTTCTTGAGAGGTCAGGGTTTGAATTTTAAATTTTGACAATGACTGTTATTTGTCATCATTTTGTCAACAACAACTACAGCAGATTGATTGCATGTCGAAAATAATTTTTTCCGTTCCCCGAGGCCATTAAAACGTCAATATTAGTAAAAACGAGTAGTCCATTTATTTTTTATTACACACCCTCTACTTCCTATATTGGGAAAAGTAAATAAAAAAAAGAACAAAAATTATGACCCCTAGCCGTGGAATATATTAATAGTGTAAGAGTCGGGAGGGAATGAGAAATGGTTTAGAAAGACCTGATGAAATAATGGAATCTAAGCCAAGGTTATGAAGAAAAGGATAGATCCAGCTAGTTTCCTTTACGCGCTACAGCTCAAATATTTGGAAGGGTATATTTTTGTTATATCTGGACACGGTTCGCTAAATTAAAAATCTAAAGATAATATTGACTAAAACCATATCTAAAACACGTTAAATCCAGTCTTTAAAGTTAACGACACAAGTGTTAAATTTTCACAAAAAATTGGTTTGATAGTTATCTGTAAAACTCAAAAAAAAAAAAATTATCCATGGAACGATAAATAAATTACTTTATTTGTAAATTCGCTCAACCGATTACTTTCAAATTTCTGCGAAGAATAATGACTCCAATCAGTTTGCCAAATTGCAAGTAATAAAAATCAAAGGTTCTCCAATAATCATAGTAAAAACTAAACAATAATTTAACCATTTTCATTATAAATTCTTGTAAAAAATTTAATGCGATTATGATTTATGACTTTATAGCAGAAATGAAGAAGACAAACTCTATTTAAGTACACGGTAATATATTTTAAAATAAAACACAAACATCTAATATAGAGTAATTATGAAATTTGTTTGTATTTTCACGTATTCTAAAGAATTGACGATAAATCTTTGGAGAGATGTGAACGAATATTATTTGCTTTTGCATTTTTTTTGTTATTTTTTTTTTGCAGGATTTGTGAGAAAGTTATTCCAATGTTTTTATACATATTATTAATTATTATATAAGCGTCCTCTTGATAAACATTAAACAGAAATTAAGTTTCAACTTTATTTAACAAGAGTTATTGGAGCACAAAGTCTTCATTACTTCAAACCATTTAAACGTTTTGCATCACATGAATTGCAATTATTACATCCGCATTGAGATCACTGTGTGTAAGATAAAATCTTTGTAGTCATTAGTGAATTCATCAAGTTTGAACGCGTCAACTTTGGAACCTAAGGTAGAACACCATCCAGGATATCGAAAATTGCATTTAATAGAACACCAAGGTTTATTGAATGGTTGGATAGATTTGTCAAGAGTATATGCGACTAATGAAGCTACAGAAAGGAAACTCATCAGGTTGAATAGAACAGACCACCTAAGATATAAAAACTAAGACAATAGTGATGGGGTTATAAAGAACACCAAGGTTTATTGAATGGATTTGTCAAGAGTCTAAGTGACTGATAAAGCCACAGTAAGGGTCACATCAGATTAAACAGAGCAGGCACCCATGATATCAATGCTACTTGCTGGAGAGATGGGCTTGAAAAGAGCACCAAGGTTGATGGATATTATGGATAGATTAGTCTGACGTAGCGTACGGTGGGAGCTCGAGAAGATTATATTGGTTGGGGATATCGGCTGTCTGGCCGGGGACGATTGCTTGGAGCGGGGAATGGTGAAGGGGGTATTAGAAGGCTAGGTAGTATGCCGCTCTCGGGTCTTAATATGGGAGATTGGGGACGGAGTAGGTGTAAGGGCGAGGTGACGGAGTGAGGGGAACAGGTTGTCGCCACACAGGGCGAGGTGCGATATTCTGGCACTTAGAAGGGCCGTAACCTTGGTGCTCAGGTGAGGTGTTCTCTTGGCCCTTAGAAAGGCCTTTTGCTATTGTGGTGGCCTTGGATAAACTCTGGCGTCGCTCTCTACTGATTCGGCGTTGGATCCGTCTTACGGCTCTCCTCTGATGGTTCTGTCGCCTCCCAGACATCAAGCCAGGGGTCCGCCGGGTAACTCTACCCTACTATCTTTCCCTATCGGGAGGCGGTGTAGTGGTTGCTCGCCGGGTTTCCCCTATTTAGCTGTTTCCCTGTCGGGAGGCGAGTTTGGTGAATGAGGTGAGTTGCAATGAAGTACAGTACAAAGTATACAGTAAATAGGAGTCCCTTGTCTCCTTTAGGCACCCTTGCTGCTGGTAGTGCTTAAGGTTGGCGAAAGGTGGTCTGGTGCCTGAACAGTTTCCACTGTCCAGGGAGAGCAGAGTGATGATGTGTCTGTCTAGGTTCTAGTCTCCAAGGAGAGCTAGAAGAAGAGTAGTGTCTGGTCTCAGGGAAGAGAAGAGAGTGATGATTTAGTTAGGAAAACGTCTGTTTTTATTATGCGATCCAATCACAGGTCGGCTAGAGGCGTGGGTGGCGTAGCGTGTTGTGATTGGGTCGTACAATCTGAAGTTTTTGTGTTCGGCGAGAGACCGTCCGCGGCCCCTCGCGAGTTGAGTCTGGACCAATCACGAGCTGCCCTTTACTGTTCGACAGTAAGGGAGATGTAGATGTTTGGTTGGCCCAGGGTTTCCGGCACAGAGGTCCGGGAGAAGTGCGGAGAAGTGTTGGATTGAGTGAGTTGGGTAAATTAGTTCCAATGTAAAGGGCGATGGCAAGTCGAGCGTGTAGAAGACTGTAGAAGTTTTATAGAGGCTACTGGAAAGAAATTCATCACGTTGAACAAGGATGTTCTTAAGTAATGTTTTGACAAGACACTGTTTCTTTAACTTAATTCACAATTAACAGTTATAAAGGATGACCCATCTAGCCACAGATGGACGGATTGTTTTATTTTTAAAGGAAATAAGACCATGAATTTCGCAACACAAACATCTACTCTCCAGAAAGAATTTTTTTAAATTCCTTTCTTTATTGCAATCATATAAAATCCAATTAAATTTATTGAGTTTTTCGAGATAGTTGTGACAATCATTGAGAAGTTATTCAAAATGTCAACATAAGAATCAAAGTTTCTATAATTATATGCTCAAAAAGTATTTAATTAAAAAATTAAGAAAGGTATAAATATAGAACTAATTGGTATATCATCAATTTCTTGGTAAATATGTTCTATTACTTTGCAGTGTGACACTAAATAAATCTGATCATTGTTCAATTAAGTGTGTGATAGAAATATACACTGCTAACTTATCACATAAAACTTTTTGAATATTTAGAATCATTTTTTTCTATACTTCTTGTGTTATACTAAATATTTATGAAGTTGTTACACGTCACAATTTTTGGGGATATTTTACTGGTATTAATTACATCGGTGAAGGCCATTAAAGTCTCTAAAGTTTACCTTTCTTTTTACATATATATTTTATCCTCGATGTTAACTTATTTACTTCATACTTAAAACAAATATTGCATCACTTTTGGATTTGATAATAGCCCTGTATTTTATTAAGTTACACGTTTATTATATTCTCATTTCTATCTACTGCAATTAATTAATAAATGCCAAATAATTAGCGAGTATATCTTTGAGGGAGTGACGTAGGGGTCTTCTCTGGTACCCTTGTATTTAATTTGATTGACATTATGGATGAGTCTACAACAGTAGTTGTTGGAATACAAGCCATATAAAAGTGTTACCATGGTAATGTAAACATCCTTTCCTACACTTGATCTTATGGGCTAAACAATTTATACACAAAACACTGTTCCACAATGCATTATGTAACACCTGATACTGCTGTCAACAATACAACAGCTGGTAGTTTTCATTGGTATAATAATGAAATAGAAACCACTTGAGCCAACACAGAGCTTTAGTCCATATCTATTATGGCTTATTAAGCTTATTATGGATTATTTTAAAGACAATTAATAATTTTCGTCATGAGATAAAATTATATTTTATTTAAAAAATATACTGTGCAAAAATAATTCACTAACCAGAAATGTATATACGGTAATTGTCAGTTAAAAATTGAAAATAAATCATGTACACCATAATACAAAAATATATTAACACATTTAAATGAATCTAAACTTGCTACGATTGTGATATAAACACATCCTGTGGGTAAGTCATATTTCATTAAAATAGATCTTTAAATGACAGCAGTCATTGTTCAGTTTTTAAGGGTTTTTAAAGTAATTATCCCTCAATTGTAATACTGTTATACTTGCGATATCGAACACGGGTTTAGTTGTCATTATTCTTCACGTATCACTTCAATTTGAACTAAATCGGTAGAGCCGATTTTGAAAAAAAAATGTATTTTACATCAGCCTTATACAATAAATAGCCCATGCGTTTCAGTTTTTTGTTGTTTTTTTAACACATATAATTTCAAAGTTAATTGAGATATCAATAGCAAATTTGAATATTTTTTATAGCCTACTATTATGTTCCAGTTAACGCCAATTTTCTTTCATGGTAAACCCTTTTCAATCTTCTGCTCCAACAATATTAGGGTCTTCCTTCACGTTAATAACTGTTGGTCCTCTGCATAATGGTCTGTCATTATTGATCCAATATATTTAAAATAGCGTAATATTTCTAAACTATAATATTTTCTTCAATAATTACCTCTATTTTTGCATGATTATATACCTTATTTGAACTAAAAATTTATATTAGCTTTTTTTTTTGTTGCTAAGACTTCCTCTAACTTCAGTAATGTTTCTTCCTACCGTTCACATAAACTGCCCACCAAAGAAACATCAACTGTATTAGCAAAATATTACCATTTCATATCAAAAATGTTCCCCGTTTGGACTTTATATTCATATATTTTTAGCTCTTTCAAGGATAAGATTAAAATATTGGATTGAATTTACATCCTTTTTTTTAAGGTGAACAACCATCGTCATTATTCTTTTAATGAAAGAAGTGTAGAGTGCAGCTTAATATAAAACTAAGAAATGGAACTAAAAACAAGACAATAATAACATACACATTTTATCATCAACCCAGGATAGGCTACTAGAGAATCCACCCTCTGCACCGTATTCAACCATCAGGGGCTCATTTTATAGTTAGTACAGTCATGGCATTTTCTAAGAAACCTATCCGGATTTCCATGTATATCAGGTAGACTCGGAGTAGATCTCTCTCTTTCATCATTCCTTTCAAGTATTTTTGATCAACTCTTGTTCTTTTCTACCCTGACGGTATTATTCGGTGATGATCGAGAGCTTTTCTCCTTTCTAACCAATGACTAGATAGAGAAAGGTCTATATTACACAACCTAACTCACTATAAGTTGCTCTCTGAAGAGAACAGGATGTTCATTTGTCGCAGTACTTTTGTTTCTAATGATCTCTTACTCTATTCTAAATGGGATCCTTACTGCATTCCTTGCATATCCTCGTGTCATTTCAACAAGACCTCTAGGGATATCAGAGTACTTCATAATAAGCTGCAACTTTGTTCTATCGACGGAATCACAGGCTTGCTTAAAATAGTGGTTAAGCGTTGTATTACATTCAAATCACTTCTTTAATGTTTCGAAACGAAACAACCCTACATCCCTACACTTAGCAATAAAATTATGTCATTTGTACTTTCCTTTTTTTGCTATAATATGACAAAAATTTCAAACAGACAGACTGAGAAACACATATACTTTCACAACCTGTTCTTAAGTTGTGGAAAGGGGCTCAACTGGTTTGGAATCAACGAAAACAAGAGTCATTATATGTATCATCGTAATACTTGCCTTACAATATAAAGTTAGCAGAAAATAGTATGATATGTTAAACGACGTTTATTTGAGTTTTAACACTTCAATATTAGTTACGTCTATATTGCGTAAAAAACGCCTACATTTGTAATGATTTCTAGTTTTGTTACACTCATCTTATGTAACCAAGAAATATACCTGCTGCGTTTTAAAACAATATTTTATTTTAGTACGAGAACTTGGTAAATTTAATATCTTTCTAGAATAGTCTACCTCAGAAACCAACACAATACAAGTTGAACTGTGGAATCCAACCTATATTTATAAAACAGCGTTAGTGCTCAGTAGCTTTTACCTGTTGCATTTTGATATTCATCTTGAAACTAATATTTAAAAAAGAAAATTGTTCGCGTACCACATGTTTTACTGCCTTTTGATTGAAACGACAATGCTGTAATCCATCTCTTCGGGCAAAAGTAAACACAAACCAACAGATTGATAAAGTTAGTCTTGTATTTATGTTCAGAATGAGTTTACAAAACTTACTTAACTTACTCTTAAGTCAACAAAAGTATCTGATAAGAAACACAAGGACAAAATGTATTATATCTGTATATGTAATTTGAAACAAAAAACTGGGAGTTAATTGAATGTTCCTCGTCTACTAAACTACACTCAGGTACAAAATACGAAACATATACGTCACAAACAACCAACACTATCACATTCAAATAGGAGCACTTTCTAGGCACAACTACTTCTTGTTGTCAACCAACTTACATCCCATGTTAGTTGATGATGGCTCAGTCAGTCAGTAATGTATAAAATTAAATATTTGATTAAACTATATACAAATAAAACTGTATATGATTAGTTCAGTTCATAAAACTCTCCTAATATAAAATTTTAGGGCACGTATTACGAGAAGAAATAATAAATTTCGAATCTCAAATTGTCTGCAATGTATAGGCTGATAAATATAGTACTGATAAAAGCATTCGGTTTTGGTTTTTTAAAATTATTATTTCGGGTAATTCTCTCAAATAATGTAGGTTACTTTGATTGTTGTAGTTTATTGAGACGAAAAATCCGTATTGTGGAATAAAAAACAAACAAAAATAAAAATCTTTTAAATTGTTGTGTATTTTGTAATCACTTACGAAAAAAATACTCAAGTTATAGATTACACAGGTTGGACGCAGTGGTTCCGGTCTGCTTTCTCTCAAAGACAGCTGTGAAGGACCTCTCATATATAGCTGTGAAGGACCTCTCCTCACTATTAAATGTCACGTATAACTCATTACAACAAGATTATATGCTGACAGAATATTAAAACATAACAAATATACAAACTGATCACTCGTGGCATAACAAAAGGTTTTATAAGATACATTAAATTAGAAGAAATAGATATCTCAGAAAAAAGTACACACTAGTAAAGAAATATAACACAAACTATAATCATGACACTGTTGCAAAAGCGTATCTATACTTGAGTTATAACGGGGAAAAAATGAGATTTCCATACTACTTCTTTGAGTCTTCTAAATCTAAACTTTAATGAAATCGAGAGATTTTGAAAAATTACGTATTTTGTATTAACTTCATGTCCAATTTGTTAACTTTAAAGATAACTCACTACGATATTTTTAGAAAGATAGCTTTCGTTTGAGTCTTTACACATAAACAAAATTTTACCAAAATCGTTTAAACCCATTTGAGAAAATCGTAATTTTTTATTTCTTGTATGAAAGTTATTCAAAAATGTTTAATTATCAAAAAAAATATATATATCCCAATATAAGTGCAACATATGTACATATCACATTTTATCAATATCGTTCCTGAGCTGTGCGACAGACGTCATCTCAAAAACCACTTTTCTGGAATCAGGCACAGCAAAACGGATATTCCGGGGAAAAACTCTATCGTTGATTTTTTGATACATCACAGAACTTTTTTGGAATCACCCCTTTTTAGCTCCACAGTAAATTTGTTATTGAAAACAATGGAAACGTCAGTTTTCTTATATTGTCAAAATCCTTAGAAGTAATATTCAAAGATCTGTCTCCTTACACAGCTGATATTCAGTTTAGTCTCACCGTAACTAAAGTTTTGAGTAGTAAACTAAATTCTAGATATGGCTAAAATATTATCATAAACCAAATTTGATTTGGATATTCGATTGTTCTGTAGATCAGAGCAGAAATAGCAAACAGACATCTTAATAAAACACTTGGGCTCAGAGTTAAACTTCGAATTTTAACCCATTACTTATATTCACTTTAAGACGAAAATGTGAGAATGAAAAACTTTAAAAAATAAGATGAATTTAAATTATGTTAAAAACAAATTTACGTTTTCACACTAAACTATCTATACAGGGTGTTCGTTTCAAACAAATCACCACTGGAATTTTTGAAATGTTAACAGATACACAAGAACTTTAATCGGTAAACATTTCCTACTTTTAATATTCATCTTTGTATTTTAAAAACAATTTTTGAAAAGTCAACGAATTATTTTCAATCAATTCAATAGTTAAGGAACTTTCCCCGTTCGTAACTTTAATTAGTTCAGAGACGTTATCAAAGTAACGACCTTTTGATATCCTTTTATAATTTCTTACACAACCTCTGTTATCAACGGCTTTTGATAAAGGATAGGTCTTGGTATTGTTGGAGGTATACAAGAGGTTATTGACCAGTCTCCTGTGAGTGCAGAGAGAGAGAGAGAGAGAGAGAGAGAGAGAGAGAGAGAGAGAGAGAGAGAGAGAGAGAGAGAGAGAGAGAGAGAGAGAGAGAGAGAGAGAGAGAGAGAGAGAGAGAGAGAGAGAGAGAGAGAGAGAGAGAGAGAGAGAGAGAGAGAGAGAGAGAGAGAGAGAGAGAGAGAGAGAGAGAGAGAGAGAGAGAGAGCTGCTCATTCATTATTGCAGAGTAGCCAGTCATAGCAGTGCTTCTATGTATTCAACATGCATTCTACAAAGTCAGAGACTTTATAGAGGGTAATTTAAAATTGCTGGCAAATTTTAAGGAGTGATTTAAGAAGTAAGATAAAATAAGAAGTGGAAATTTGTATATAAACAGGTCCACAATTAATATCGTCTCAGGGCCAGTGTTTCAGAACTCTTTACTAATATTTTAAGGCATTGTTTTTCGGTCAAAAACAAATCTTATTACCATATTGGAATCGTCCAAAAGTCCCGAGTTACTCACATAGACGCCATTTTGTTTGTTTTTTAACATATTATATATAAAACGTTAAAAAACCATATATATTTAAACCACTAAACGTAAAATGTTGTAATTTTGCATACAGTTTTATAACAATTAGGAAAACAAAAAAAATAGTAATCATAATCAATATTTTCTATCAGGTGGTTCACAAGTCCATTTGCATTCCATGTTGCAATCATGAAAGTGGGTTTCGATTTAACGATAGTTGGTCCTCCCCAGAATTCATAGAACTGACCTCCATGTTGGAGGGTGGATATTCCAGAGTATTTGTTCTTCCACCAGGGGTAATACTTCCGTGTGTTTTATCCATCTCATAGTCAAATTGATGAGAAGGCGGAATAGAGCTCCGAAAGAAGAAACAAGATTAGATTAGAGACCCGTAGCCTTCGGAAACCTAACAGCGTCGGTGTCGGAAAAAAGGCCTAGTACCCAATATGAAAGAAGAAAGAGAAGGGATCTCACCCAAGACAAGATGAAGTGAGATGAGATCCAGCTCGGGAACCCCGGGTTCGCCAAACCCGAACTCACAAGTGAGCCCCTGAGGGAATAAAAAAAGTGACTTTAAAAGAACTAAAATAATTAATTTAAAAAATATTAATGCTAAAAAGTCACCTGTATATGACCTTATTACGGGAGGAATACTTAAGTAGTTACCGGAGAGGGCACTCAGGAAGATGCTGCATATATTCAATGGTGCATTCAGACTAAAACATGTCCCTACTCAGTGGAAGGTAGCAGAAGTAATATTGCTGCTCAAACCGGATAAATCTCTAAATGAAGTAAAATCATACTGACCGATTTCATTTTTACCTGCGATTGGAAATATTTTTGAAAAAAATTTCCAGTACCTATTTTAGAAGAAAGAAAACTAGTTCCTAACATTCAGTTTGGATTTAGGAAAAAACACAACAATTGAACAGGTTCACCGAGTGACCAGTATCATAGAGAGGGCCTTAGAAAATAAGGTGTGCTCAGCAGATTCCTAAGACGTAGCACAGGCCTTTGACAATGTATTCATTTTAACATGTATATATGAAACATAACCTAATAGCTAGGAAGGAACTATGTTGAAAACTAAATTATTACTATAAGAAATTTTGTAGTTTTGATGACTTGTGGTTTTCTATTATAAATTTATATACCTAGAACATAAGAAATATAAAGGTAGCAAAGTAGCCTTGGGCTACGATAAAAACTAAAGCTAAATCTAATAAGCGAAGAAAGGAGCTCAGCAGTGAATTTATTACTTAACAGTCAAAATAACAGCAATCAAAAATACAAATAAACGTGTTCAGTAAAAAACTTTGAAGACAGGAGAGTATTACATAAAGAACGGTAAAAAACTTGTATTCAATTTGACTCTTAATAACGTACGATGATTTATACTTTCGAAACGTCGTTTTGAAATAAACACATTATAATAAAAGTTATTTTAAACTATATTAATAATAAAAACTATACTAATACACATAAACATAAACACACTTAATACATAATAATTATAAATAATAATGTATAACAAAAAAAAACATCTCAAATACTACAGCCTTGTAGATAGTAATGCCTGGTTTAAACAGTTCATTGTTAGGTTGCAGACAAGAGATATGAAACCCTTTGTTTGATTGAACTATAATCTGTGCGTCATCAGCAAGTGACTCTATTTTTACATGAATATTGATTTTAAAGTGATATACCAGCAAAGTAATCTACCATCATTGTAAGGTATTGTAATCGCGCACTAGGTTTGCGCTCATTTCTGGAAATTCTCACTTCCTGTTTTTGACTTTGTTCTTCTTACGTTATAAAACGCATTCCAAAATGTCGGTAGAATATTTTATTACACTCAATTTTCAATTTACTGTAGAACAAAAATTGAAGAAGTTAATTTACTCTAGAAATTATTTATTAAATAAATTAAAACAACTTTTTTTTTTAGTATAAACCACAATATTTTAATTGAAAATTGCCGACCATGGTTTCGCTAGTTAAATCATTGTCAAGGACTTATACAAGAATGAATAAATCATATGGTCTACGATCTTTAGCATAAATAGTTAATTACTAATTTGTAATTAACTCTAAAACTGTAGATTTAAAAAAATAAAAATACACATTGTATGCCAAACTATCGTTGAGTGAAGTGAGTTTAAAATTTAGACAAATGTTAGAAAGGTGATCGATGATGATTTTTTGAATTTTTTTTTTTAAGTTTTTTGTCCAAATTAAAAGTTTTGTTTCCTCTACACTTCGGGATACAGATGAGTTATTTAATTCTTTTATAAATGAGTAATAGTAAAATGCACATTGAATTAAGTTTAAAATCCAACAATTCAGTTCACTTAAAATGGTGATAGAAAAAGGAAAAATCCTATAAACCAAATTATTTGGTTCTAAATTTTTATAAAACCCAAGAAAAGGATTTTGACAAAATTACGCACAAATTTCAAGATGTAACGACAAACCCAAGTATCATATTACAAGCGCAAGGATATTTTATTTCATTAATAATTTCGAGGACAAAAACACAAACAATACGATGTATATTTTTGTTTCATTTTAGAAAAATTGAAGATTTTTTGTTGTGGTTGCTAAGCCACGAAGATGATTAAGTTATCGAAATAATGATATGATGATTTACACAATCAAAGACTTTAGACAAATCACAGAACAGTCCAAAAACATATTTTGAGGTATCCACAGCCCTGAGAATTTGTTCATAAAAGTTAAATATTGCTGAAGAAGTGGACCGACTTTTCTAAACCCAAACTGAGCCTCAGATAGAATATAATTATTTTACAAATATAAAGTTAGTCGAAGCTGTACTACTCTTTCATATACTTCACAGAGAAAAATATTGCTATAATTTTAAAGGAAAATAAGTTAGAAGAAGAACCTTCACAGGAAAATCCGGTGACTTTAATGCTATTGTCAAAAGATAAATTGAATAAGACAGAAGAACATAATGTAGTGAAACGGAAGTAACAAAAATCGAAGAACTTGACTTATAGACAAGTAAAAGCTTAGTTTCGAATCTCATTCTACAACGATGTAATACTTCTTGGCGGATTGAAAGATCTTACAGAAGAGAAAAAGTGGGTTTCAGTAAGCGTCGAGAAGAGTCCCACATTTTATGTTTAAAGCATTCACCATCCTTAAAAAAACAGATTCACTTACACGAGCGAATTATGTTTCGTGTCAAATGTAAAGATGATTTGTGCACTTTCTTTGGAGCACGATAAATCAGTTCAGATTAAATAAATAATTATTGTATTTATATAGCGATCTATTACATTAACGCGGAAATAGTTTTTAAAGGTCAGAGAAAACAGTTTCACTTCCATTACTATCCATTGGTAACGGGTTTCTTTGAGCTTCCATTTTTTAACGAAAGCATTTGGTAAGTAAATATTCACATATTTATAGTGATGCCATACATTTTTCTATTTGTTTCTCCAAAATAATGAACCTTAACACGTCAATTTTTTAAATGAGAAAATTTTGCAGTAAATTAATTTAACACACACGTTTAGTCATGTATTTATTTTTGTTTGCTTAACGTCTTTACTCTGTATGCTTGTTCGACTTATTAAGCTGGGTGCTAAACAACCCTATCAATCGGGCTCGAATTTGTAAAAAGTTAGACTACCCACGAATACGAAATAAGGGCAGATAATCTCGCGCTTTTCAGAGCGAGCCACATTCCTTACTTTATATTGTTTAGCAAAATGTAAGCCCTATCTGTACAGTTTATTTGCGCTATTATTGTGTAGATATATTACATTACACGGAACGGTCAAAACGGACAGTTTCACTTTATAATGTGTTCGAGTCAAATATAGTTTGTTTGGTATGAAACGATTAACAGAAGTGAAAACAAGAATTGATAAAATAACACTATCTTTGGCTAAGCACACCAATTTCTTAACCAGATATTGTCCTCTCATAGCTTTAACATTAATTTGTTTGTTTTTTTTTCGAATTTTTAAACATTTAAGAAAAGAATGCAACAAATCTATTTTTTTTTTTTATGAAAAAATCAATATTGGGTTTTTAGCAGATAAATTTGTTTTGAAATATCCCTACATCCAATTTATCTGTCTGTCGTATGTGGGCATTTATTGCGGCGTTTTCCTCATTTTTCGATAACTTAAAACTTGGGAGTAGATGCTATAAAAAAAACACAAACCCTCGATTTAGGTCAATTTTGATCAAATTTTGCTCAAATGTAGCCTCCAAGTACAAATGAAAATCCACTGGTCGTCATCCGTCAAAACAAATGCTATAGAACTGTTATAAAAGTCACTACTCATAATCAGCTGTAACGTTTTTATTGAAATTTATGTGAAATCTAAAGATTATAACGTAAAACCAGCTTGAAATATCGTAAGTAAAATAAATTATTGTTCAGAAATAATTGACAAAACTCGGAATGAATTTGACAGACGTCAATCTTAATCTAATCACTATTTAGATGAATTCATGGAAAAAGTTAACCCATTTTAGACCTTAAATAAATAATTTAACTGTAACAGCAGTGACTACTTGTTGAAACTCCATAATAAGGATAAAATAAGCACTAGGCTATAGTTTCAAATGTATTTATTAACTTATTTAGCTACAATTGTTTCGCCTTGCGGCATCTACGGGCGAAACAATTGTAGCTAATTAAGTTATTAAATACATTTGAAACTATAGCCTAGTGCTTATTTTATCCTTAAATAAATATATTATCTATAAAATAAATAACAGATCCAGGTTTGGTTTACCAAATGCAAGAAAACTTTTAACGCGACGATTAGTTTCGTTTACTAAAACGGGTTTGTGAAAAAGTTTGTAATGTTTTTGAACCAGTTTTTATAAAATTTATTTCAGTATAGGTTTTGAATATATGTCTCAATATATAACCGTTCATAACTACAGGACCTTGATCGATGGTCAATTTCTGCTAAGCCATTATTTCATTAAAAACAATAGCCATAGCTTCGAGTTGTATCGTCAGGATCAGAATTTAACAAGAGTAGGTCAAGACAGACTTTATTTAAAGAAAAAACAAAAGAGAGGAATCTAGCCCAATAATACATGAAAAATGTAAATACAATTAGGAACCCTCAAGAACCAACTCCTAAACACAGACAGTATTGAAAGTTAACAAGAGTAGGTCAGGACAGACTTTAAAGGAAACACGAAAGAGAGGAATCTAGCCCAATAATAAATGAAAAATATAGATCCAATTAGGAAACCTACAAGAACAAACTCCTAAACACATACAGTATTGAAAGTTAACAAGAGTAGGTCAGGACAGACTGTAAAGGAAAAACAAAGGAGAGGAATCTAGCCCAATAATAAATGAAAAATATAGATCCAATTAGGAAACCTACAAGAACCAACTCCTAAACACAGACAGGATTGAAAGTTAACAAGAGTAGGTCAGGACAGACTGTAAAGGAAAAACGAAAGAGAGGAATCTAGCCCAATAATACATGAAAAATGTAAATACAATCAGGAACCCTCAAGAACCAACTCCTAAACACAGACAGTATTGAAAGTTAACAAGAGTAGGTCAGGACAGACTGTAAAGGAAAAACAAAAGAGAGGAATCTAGCCCAATAATAAATGAAAAATGTAAATACAATTAGGAACCCTCAAGAACCAACTCCTAAACACAACAGGATTGAAAGTTAACAAGAGTAGGTCAGGACAGACTTTAAAGGAAAAACAAAGGAGAGGAATCTAGCACAATAATACATGAAAAATATAGATACAATTAGGAAACCCTCAAGAACAAACTCCTAAACACAGACAGTATTGAAAGTTAACAAGAGTAGGTCAGGACAGACTTTAAAGGAAACACGAAAGAGAGGAATCTAGCCCAATAATAAATGAAAAATATAGATCCAATTAGGAAACCTACAAGAACAAACTCCTAAACACATACAGTATTGAAAGTTAACAAGAGTAGGTCAGGACAGACTGTAAAGGAAAAACAAAGGAGAGGAATCTAGCCCAATAATAAATGAAAAATATAGATCCAATTAGGAAACCTACAAGAACCAACTCCTAAACACAGACAGGATTGAAAGTTAACAAGAGTAGGTCAGGACAGACTGTAAAGGAAAAACGAAAGAGAGGAATCTAGCCCAATAATACATGAAAAATGTAAATACAATCAGGAACCCTCAAGAACCAACTCCTAAACACAGACAGTATTGAAAGTTAACAAGAGTAGGTCAGGACAGACTGTAAAGGAAAAACAAAAGAGAGGAATCTAGCCCAATAATAAATGAAAAATGTAAATACAATTAGGAACCCTCAAGAACCAACTCCTAAACACAACAGGATTGAAAGTTAACAAGAGTAGGTCAGGACAGACTTTAAAGGAAAAACAAAGGAGAGGAATCTAGCACAATAATACATGAAAAATATAGATACAATTAGGAAACCCTCAAGAACAAACTCCTAAACACAGACAGTATTGAAAGTTAACAAGAGTAGGTCAAGACAGACTGTAAAGGAAACACGAAAGAGAGGAATCTAGCCCAATAATAAATGAAAAATATAGATACAATTAGGAAACCTACAAGAACAAACTCCTAAACACAGACAGTATTGAAAGTTAACAAGTGTAGGTCAGGACAGACTTTAAAGGAAAAACAAAAGAGAGGAATCTAGCCCAATAATACATGAAAAATGTAAATACAATTAGGAACCCTCAAGAACCAACTCCTAAACACAGACAGGATTGAAAATTAACAAGTGTAGGTCAGGACAGACTTTAAAGGAAAAACGAAAGAGAGGGATCTAGCCCAATAATAAATGAAAAATGTAAATACAATTAGGAACCCTCAAGAACCAACTCCTAAACACAGACAGTATTGAAAGTTAACAAGAGTAGGTCAGGACAGACTTTAAAGGAAACACGAAAGAGAGGAATCTAGCCCAATAATACATGAAAAATGTAAAAACAATTAGGAACCCTCAAGAACAAACTCCTAAACACAGACAGGATTGAAAATTAACAAGTGTAGGTCAGGACAGACTGTAAAGAAAAAAACAAAAGAGAGGAATTTAGCCCAATAATAAATGAAAAATGTAAAAACAATTAGGAACCCTCAAGAACCAACTCCTAAACACAGACAGGATTGAAAGTTAACAAGAGTAGGTCAGGACAGACTTTAAAGGAAACACGAAAGAGAGGAATCTAGCCCAATAATACATGAAAAATGTAGATACAATTAGGAACCCTCAAGAACCAACTCCTAAACACAGACAGTATTGAAAGTTAACAAGAGTAGGTCAGGACAGACTGTAAAGGAAAAACAAAGGAGAGGAATCTAGCCCAATAATACATGAAAAATGTAGATACAATTAGGAAACCTACAAGAACCAACTCCTAAACACAGACAGGATTGAAAGTTAACAAGAGTAGGTCAAGACAGACTGTAAAGGAAACACGAAAGAGAGGAATCTAGCCCAATAATACATGAAAAATGTAGATACAATTAGGAAACCTACAAGAACAAACTCCTAAACACAGACAGGATTGAAAATTAACAAGAGTAGGTCAGGACAGACTGTAAAGGAAACACGAAAGAGAGGAATCTAGCCCAATAATACATGAAAAATGTAGATACAATTAGGAACCCTCAAGAACCAACTCCTAAACACAGACAGGATTGAAAATTAACAAGAGTAGGTCAGGACAGACTGTAAAGGAAACACGAAAGAGAGGAATCTAGCCCAATAATACATGAAAAATGTAGATACAATTAGGAACCCTCAAGAACCAACTCCTAAACACAGACAGTATTGAAAGTTAACAAGAGTAGGTCAGGACAGACTTTAAAGGAAACACGAAAGAGAGGAATCTAGCCCAATAATACATGAAAAATGTAGATACAATTAGGAAACCTACAAGAACCAACTCCTAAACACAGACAGGATTGAAAGTTAACAAGAGTAGGTCAAGACAGACTGTAAAGGAAACACGAAAGAGAGGAATCTAGCCCAATAATAAATGAAAAATATAGATCCAATTAGGAAACCTACAAGAACAAACTCCTAAACACAGACAGTATTGAAAGTTAACAAGAGTAGGTCAGGACAGACTGTAAAGGAAAAACAAAGGAGAGGAATCTAGCCCAATAATAAATGAAAAATATAGATACAATTAGGAAACCTACAAGAACAAACTCCTAAACACAGACAGTATTGAAAGTTAACAAGAGTAGGTCATGACAGACTGTAAAGGAAAAACAAAGGAGAGGAATCTAGCCCAATAATAAATGAAAAATATAGATCCAATTAGGAAACCTACAAGAACAAACTCCTAAACACAGACAGTATTGAAAGTTAACAAGAGTAGGTCAAGACAGACTGTAAAGGAAACACGAAAGAGAGGAATCTAGCCCAATAATAAATGAAAAATATAGATCCAATTAGGAAACCTACAAGAACAAACTCCTAAACACAGACAGTATTGAAAGTTAACAAGAGTAGGTCAAGACAGACTGTAAAGGAAACACGAAAGAGAGGAATCTAGCCCAATAATAAATGAAAAATATAGATACAATTAGGAAACCTACAAGAACAAACTCCTAAACACAGACAGTATTGAAAGTTAACAAGAGTAGGTCAAGACAGACTGTAAAGGAAAAACGAAAGAGAGGAATCTAGCCCAATAATAAATGAAAAATATAGATCCAATTAGGAAACCTACAAGAACAAACTCCTAAACACAGACAGTATTGAAAGTTAACAAGAGTAGGTCAAGACAGACTGTAAAGGAAACACGAAAGAGAGGAATCTAGCCCAATAATAAATGAAAAATATAGATCCAATTAGGAAACCTACAAGAACAAACTCCTAAACACAGACAGTATTGAAAGTTAACAAGAGTAGGTCAAGACAGACTGTAAAGGAAACACGAAAGAGAGGAATCTAGCCCAATAATAAATGAAAAATATAGATACAATTAGGAAACCTACAAGAACAAACTCCTAAACACAGACAGTATTGAAAGTTAACAAGAGTAGGTCAAGACAGACTGTAAAGGAAAAACGAAAGAGAGGAATCTAGCCCAATAATAAATGAAAAATATAGATCCAATTAGGAAACCTACAAGAACAAACTCCTAAACCACAGACAGTATTGAAAGTTAACAAGAGTAGGTCAAGACAGACTTTAAAGGAAAAACAAAGGAGAGGAATCTAGCCCAATAATACATGAAAAATATAGATACAATTAGGAAACCCTCAAGAACAAACTCCTAAACACAGACAGTATTGAAAGTTAACAAGTGTAGGTCAGGACAGACTTTAAAGGAAAAACAAAGGAGAGGAATCTAGCCCAATAATAAATGAAAAATGTGGATCCAATTAGGAAACCTACAAGAACAAACTCCTAAACACAGACAGGATTGAAAGTTAACAAGAGTAGGTCAAGACAGACTTTAAAGGAAAAACAAAGGAGAGGAATCTAGCCCAATAATACATGAAAAATATAGATACAATTAGGAAACCCTCAAGAACAAACTCCTAAACACAGACAGTATTGAAAGTTAACAAGTGTAGGTCAGGACAGACTTTAAAGGAAAAACAAAGGAGAGGAATCTAGCCCAATAATAAATGAAAAATGTAAATACAATTAGGAACCCTCAAGAACCAACTCCTAAACACAACAGGATTGAAAGTTAACAAGAGTAGGTCAGGACAGACTTTAAAGGAAAAACAAAGGAGAGGAATCTAGCCCAATAATACATGAAAAATATAGATACAATTAGGAAACCCTCAAGAACAAACTCCTAAACACAGACAGTATTGAAAGTTAACAAGAGTAGGTCAGGACAGACTTTAAAGGAAAAACAAAAGAGAGGAATCTAGCCCAATAATAAATGAAAAATGTAGATCCAATTAGGAAACCTACAAGAACCAACTCCTAAACACAGACAGGATTGAAAATTAACAAGTGTAGGTCAGGACAGACTTTAAAGGAAACACGAAAGAGAGGAATCTAGCCCAATAATACATGAAAAATGTAAAAACAATTAGGAACCCTCAAGAACAAACTCCTAAACACAGACAGGATTGAAAATTAACAAGTGTAGGTCAGGACAGACTGTAAAGAAAAAAACAAAAGAGAGGAATTTAGCCCAATAATAAATGAAAAATGTAAAAACAATTAGGAACCCTCAAGAACCAACTCCTAAACACAGACAGGATTGAAAATTAACAAGTGTAGGTCAGGACAGACTTTAAAGGAAACACGAAAGAGAGGAATCTAGCCCAATAATACATGAAAAATGTAAATTAATACAATTAGGAACCCTCAAGAACAAACTCCTAAACACAGACAGGATTGAAAATTAACAAGTGTAGGTCAGGACAGACTGTAAAGAAAAAAACAAAAGAGAGGAATTTAGCCCAATAATAAATGAAAAATGTAAAAACAATTAGGAACCCTCAAGAACCAACTCCTAAACACAGACAGTATTGTAAATTAACAAGTGTAGGTCAGGACAGACTGTAAAGAAAAAAACAAAAGAGAGGAATTTAGCCCAATAATAAATGAAAAATGTAAAAACAATTAGGAACCCTCAAGAACCAACTCCTAAACACAGACAGTATTGAAAATTAACAAGTGTAGGTCAGGACAGACTGTAAAGGAAAAACGAAAGAGAGGAATCTAGCCCAATAATAAATGAAAAATGTAAATACAATTAGGAACCCTCAAGAACCAACTCCTAAACACAGACAGTATTGTAAATTAACAAGTGTAGGTCAGGACAGACTGTAAAGAAAAAAACAAAAGAGAGGAATTTAGCCCAATAATAAATGAAAAATGTAAAAACAATTAGGAACCCTCAAGAACCAACTCCTAAACACAGACAGTATTGAAAATTAACAAGTGTAGGTCAGGACAGACTGTAAAGGAAAAACGAAAGAGAGGAATCTAGCCCAATAATAAATGAAAAATGTAAATACAATTAGGAAACCCTCAAGAACCAACTCCTGAACACAGACAGGATTGAAAGTTAACAAGTGTAGGTCAAGACAGACTGTAAAGGAAAAACAAAGGAGAGGAATCTAGCCCAATAATACATGAAAAATGTAGATACAATTAGGAAACCCTCAAGAACCAACTCCTAAACTCACACAGGATTGAAAGTTAACAAGAGTAGGTCAAGACAGACTTTAAAGGGAAAACAAAAGAGAGCAATCTAGCCCAATAATACATGAAAAATGTAAATACAATTAGGAAACCCTCAAGAACCAACTCCTGAACACAGACAGGATTGAAAATTAACAAGTGTAGGTCAGGACAGACTGTAAAGGAAAAACGAAAGAGAGGAATCTAGCCCAATAATAAATGAAAAATGTAAATACAATTAGGAAACCCTCAAGAACCAACTCCTGAACACAGACAGGATTGAAAGTTAACAAGAGTAGGTCAGGACAGACTGTAAAGGAAAAACAAAAGAGAGGAATCTAGCCCAATAATACATGAAAAATGTAAATACAATTAGGAACCCTCAAGAACCAACTCCTAAACACAGACAGTATTGTAAATTAACAAGTGTAGGTCAGGACAGACTGTAAAGAAAAAAACAAAAGAGAGGAATTTAGCCCAATAATAAATGAAAAATGTAAAAACAATTAGGAACCCTCAAGAACCAACTCCTAAACACAGACAGTATTGAAAATTAACAAGTGTAGGTCAGGACAGACTGTAAAGGAAAAACGAAAGAGAGGAATCTAGCCCAATAATAAATGAAAAATGTAAATACAATTAGGAAACCCTCAAGAACCAACTCCTGAACACAGACAGGATTGAAAGTTAACAAGTGTAGGTCAAGACAGACTGTAAAGGAAAAACAAAGGAGAGGAATCTAGCCCAATAATACATGAAAAATGTAGATACAATTAGGAAACCCTCAAGAACCAACTCCTAAACTCACACAGGATTGAAAGTTAACAAGAGTAGGTCAAGACAGACTTTAAAGGGAAAACAAAAGAGAGCAATCTAGCCCAATAATACATGAAAAATGTAAATACAATTAGGAACCCTCAAGAACCAACTCCTAAACACAGACAGGATTGAAAATTAAGAAGAGTAGGTCAGGACAGACTTTAAAGGAAACACGAAAGAGAGAGATCTAAACCATTAATACATGAAAAATGTGGATACAATTAGGAAACCCTCAAGAACCAACTCCTAAACTCACACAGGATTGAAAGTTAACAAGAGTAGGTCAAGACAGACTTTAAAGGGAAAACAAAGGAGAGGAATCTACCCAATAATAAATGAAAAATGTAGATACAATTAAGAAACCTACAAGAACCAACTCCTAAACACAGACAGGATTGAAAGTTAACAAGAGTAGGTCAAGACAGACTTTAAAGGGAAAACAAAAGAGAGCAATCTAGCCCAATAATACATGAAAAATGTAAATACAATTAGAAACCCTCAAGAACCAACTCCTGAACACAACCTGATTGAAAATTAAGAAGAGTAGGTTCAGGACAGACTTTAAAGGAAACACGAAAGAGAGAGATCTAAACCATTAATACATGAAAAATGTGGATACAATTAGGAAACCCTCAAGAACCAACTCCTAAACTCACACAGGATTGAAAGTTAACAAGAGTAGGTCAAGACAGACTTTAAAGGGAAAACAAAGGAGAGGAATCTAGCCCAATAATACATGAAAAATGTAGATACAATTAAGAAACCTACAAGAACCAACTCCTAAACACAGACAGGATTGAAAGTTAACAAGAGTAGGTCAAGACAGACTTTAAAGGGAAAACAAAGGAGAGGAATCTAGCCCAATAATAAATGAAAAATGTAGATACAATTAAGAAACCTACAAGAACAAACTCCTAAACACAGACAGGATTGAAAGTTAACAAGAGTAGGTCAAGACAGACTTTAAAGGGAAAACAAAGGAGAGGAATCTACCCAATAATAAATGAAAAATGTAGATACAATTAAGAAACCTACAAGAACCAACTCCTAAACACAGACAGGATTGAAAGTTAACAAAAGTGGTCAGGACAGACTTTAAAGGGAAAACAAAGGAGAGGAATCTACCCAATAATAAATGAAAAATGTAGATACAATTAAGAAACCTACAAGAACCAACTCCTAAACACAGACAGGATTGAAAGTTAACAAAAGTAGGTCAGGACAGACTGTAAAGGGAAAACAAAGGAGAGGAATCTAGCCCAATAATAAATGAAAAATGTAGATACAATTAAGAAACCTACAAGAACCAACTCCTAAACACAGACAGGATTGAAAGTTAACAAAAGTAGGTCAGGACAGACTGTAAAGAAAACACGAAACAGAAAGATCTAAACCATTAATACTAAAAACATGTAGATACAATTAGGAACCTTCAGGATAAAAACTGAACTGAAAAATTATTTCACTTGCAAATTTTCATATACTTGGGTCAATATCATCACTAAAAATTTGTAGTTTTAAATCGCATGTCCTATAACCCAGAAACGGTCATTTTTGGAGTAAAAATGTTGAAAATTGCTTATCAAAATTGTAAATTAGTGTGTATTTTTTTATATCAACTACTCCCAAATTTTGAGTTATAAAAAAAAAAGTAATAAAAGTTCCTATTTACTCCAAAATATTCTAAATACTTAATTTTATACGACCCGTTCACACTTGGAACACATTACAAAAAACGGCCGAAAACCTCTTTCAAACGAATATATCCGCTAAACAGATATTTTGAATCATTAAATACTACGCGTATACAATAAAACATGACTCTTGTAAGGTAACATTACACCTTTAATACACAAACTATAAGTATCTAGATACATTTTAACATATACACAACATAAGTAAATTTGGCTTGTCTATCCCCATGGAGAGTATGCTGGCTTGTGGCTAGCCGCTGCTGCGGATGCTGCTGCATGTGCGGCTGATTTCTGAATGGCCGCTGCTGCTGCTTGTGAACGCTGAATAGCTGCTGCCGCTGCTGCTGCTGCTTCTGATCTTTGAATAGCTGCTGCTGCAGCTGCTGCGGCTTCAGACCTGTAAATTAATTTGTGTGATTACTATATAAGGACACAGTAAAATAATAGGTACGTGTATATTATAATGTTTTCATTGTTTGACCAAAGGCTTATATTTCGTTGCTGATGTCTCAATTAGGGTATAAGTTTATAAACCCATCGTATTTTGGGTCATTCCGTTTTGCGACTGCCGATAAGTGAATTGTACATTTAATAAGAATATTTTTTTCATTATAGTTAATAGAACAATGATGGTCCAAATTTGGTTGGTTAATTAATATAGAGGTATGTAACCCAAAGTTAAAGGAACAAGAGTAACAACTCAGCTATTAACAATAAATTAAAAAGATTGTCCCTACTTTTAGAAGAACAAATGTAGAAGGAACGGGTTATACTTAAGTCCATATAGAGGATAAGGACATTAACTCAACGAAATTGATTAATTATATACCTAATATAGCTTTATCAAATTTCTATGTTTAAAAGGTGTTTTTATGCTCAATAAATTACCGTTATTTTTACTGGATAGTCCCCTGTAGTTTGACAGTTTCAAAAGACGCGTTTTTTTTAAACACTATTTCAAACATTGGAGAAGATTGCATGTCATGGGATCGGAAAGAATATAAGTTTTTCCATAGGTAAATTGAAAAGTGAACATATATCATTCATAAATGTTTAAATTTCTTTTTAAATGTAGAGAAAATGCAATCAATAATAATTATCAGTATAACGAAAACTAACAACTGACTGAATTAACAAAATTACAAAAAAAATATATAGGTTAGGATAACGAATTATAGATGAAATGATGTTTTACGTTTGTTGCGAAAACAAACAATTTTGTTTTCAATATACATAAACTGTCTATCTTCATATAAATATAGTAATATATTGCACACATTCCAAAACCTTTCTCGTATGCCCTCTCACAAGAAAATATATTCATAATTATTATAAAGCATGGAATTCTTTCAATAAATACGAGTTTTTTGTAAAAAATTTCTTTCCTTGTTATTTAAAAATACTTCAATTAGACACTAGTATTGTAAACAATTATTAACAAATATATATTTTAAAAACTAAATCCATCCATACTTGAACAATGAGTGTTGCAAAGTTTCACTAAAATCATATTATGAGAAACTTTATATAAGAATTTTGTTAAAGAGTTTTCGATCTAAAATAGGTTTCTTAGTAATGTCATAAAATTGATATTCTCCATTTCCGATAACACTAATTATTTTATAAAATGTGAAAGTCGACCTCTGTAATGTTTTGTTACAAAATGGTATACGTTAAAGTGTTCTATTAACAACGTATTTAAAGGTATAATTTGCAATTTGTTCAAAGTTTAAATAGTCAATACACGATCAATGTCAATAATGACTTTATTTACCATAAATTCACGGATAAAGATTAGCATTATAATGAGAACGCGCCCTTATTAGCTTGGTAGTGTCACATGCTATGTAAAGTTCCTGTAAGAATTTTGAAATGTAAATTGCTATAATACACCTTACATATTGTACCTGTGAATGGCAGCTTGGGCAGCCTCGGAACGTTGAATAGCAGCTGCTGTTGCTGCAGCGGCTTCGGATCTAAATACAAAAAAGAAACTGTTAAAATATGTGCAAGTAGTGAACTATATTATCACTCATACATCTCGTACCGTGCTCTATTCAAAGCTAAGATAAAAAATAATGATTACAATTTTGTGTTAAGTGTAACCATTTTGATATGCAAATTAATAGTATATTTTTAAAACCTTCAGGTGCAATTACATCAGAGATAACGTAACAAAATAAAAATGAATCTTCAATCAGATAAAACCTTTACCTCTGAATAGCGGCTGCAGCAGCAGCTTCCTTCGCGGCTGCTATTCTTTGCTGAACCAGGACAGCTTCCTTAGCGGCAGCAACTCTTTGTTGTGCAATAGCAGCAGCTGCTGATGCTTCCTTGGCGGCAGCAAGAGCAGTAGCAACTTCAGCAGCGTTCGCTGCAGTAATAGCTAGGGTATGTGAAGCAGCCTGAAAAATGTTTCCGCAGACATAGTTATAAGAAAATCAATATAATTTATTAAAATTTCGAGTTATAACTTGAAAAGATGTTAACCTGTGTTAAATTTCTTTCTAGTGTTTCAATATATTATTTTAATGTGATATACTTGATTTTTGCTTTCTAGATTTAAGCGTATCTAAAGAATTATTAGATCCATCATCAATATAACAATGTTTTGAATTATTTGAACAGCTGACTTCAGATTATTAATCTGAGGTTGTTTACATTGTTCCTGAGAAAAAATATTTTAAACGGATTTTAGCCAAATTTTTCACTTACACTACATTTCACTGATAAATACGATTGTTGCTGAAAATAATGGTTGAAACATTTCAAAATGGCAACCGTTTGAAATAATCTTATTGTACGCTTTTTAATTTTCCTAACGATCAAAAAACTAATTGTAAGGTTGAGATCAGTGAACTGGGGGATATACCAAGCACGTGTACAGTTGATATGCGTGACAGGAAGTTTTGTTTTAAATTAGATAATTATTACAACAAATGAGCGTTAACCTTTTCATTGTCGAAATTTCACTTTCAATTAGAAATGTAAATCTAAACACGTTCTCTTTTAAGTAAAACAGATTTAATTATTTAGTTAATCGTGTGTCACGCCGTGAATAATGGTAAGATCTGGAGAATGTTTTGATAAAAAATATTCTACACTACAAAGCTTCCTAAACTGTTTGTTAAACCACAACATTAAATATACAAGATTATTTGTAAGATTCTATTTAAATAGCTTCTTAAGTTAATAAAGAAATGTTTAAACAAATGTACTGGAAAATAAACAAATAATGCTAGAAAAAATAATTAAATTTAACAAAGTTAAAATTTATTTTTTACTGTAAAAATTCCCAATGAAGAGAAAATCTATGATGGTCTTCAAAGCAGAGCTAAGTTAGTTTTACTTGTTTAAGACTCATTCACGACAATAGATTTGTAGAGGAAGGAGTTTTCTATTTCTTAACGTTTACCTTATGTTAACTGAATAACATTATCTGGTCAAATATATACGAGACAAGACTTGCAGGGACTGGAAGAATGTAAACTATTATTGTAAAAGCACCTGGGAATATTGCCACAATATTATAGTGAGATTTTAATTATTAGAAAATATATCATGAAAATTCGAAGAAATCATTTCAATTTATGCGACTTTTTGTGTGTGTTTTTGTAAACATTTGTACGTTTCTGTAATTTTCATTAAAATTTTATCTAATTATTTTTACGACTTACGGTATTTCGGTCTGTAAGACATGCCTGCAAAAGCAATAATTACGTTTGCTTTTAAATGATATTGATGTTTTACCTTTTATATAAATTATTGGTATTGATGAAATTTCTTTTTTTTGAGGGGGTGTTAAAACAAATACATTATTATTATTGTAGTACAGCACAAAGACAAACGAAAATATTTAAATAAACTTCGATTTCAACACAGAACAAAATACATTGACAAATAATGGTCACACCTATATTCACAATGATAGATAAATAAGCTTGAATGTGTTTCCAACGGAATAAGTACGCTATAATAGAACGGAAAATTTGACATAAAACTTCAATTTATAATTTGTAGAGACTAGAAATAATTTTTAGGATTGTCTGTTTTCCACTACTTCAGCTTAAAGTAGAGCTTTCCCTCCTAGTCACATAAATAAATATCATTAGGTAATACTGTACTGAAAATATAAAATTTCTCTGTTCTCCAAATGATTATTTGAATATTTATGAACACGTTTCTGTATAATTAGATCAGTTGATCTGTCCATTTCAATACGAGAATACGAGAAATGCAAACGGGTGGTTGGATCAGTTTCATTCTGGTATTGAGAATAATTCAAATTAAAGATTTGTTTTGAATTAAATAAAAGTTGGACCATTTATCATTAAAAATAATGGATACGATTTTTTTTTTATAATTATGATATTTTTTATACCTACTAGAAAGTTAATTTTAATTTTAATACATTAATTTTCCATTTCTACAAACTCAATTTCTAATAGCATTTTTGGAGGAACTATATTTAAAAAAAAATTATTTGAGTAGATAAACAGGTTTAAAAATAGAGTACATAAATATCATATCAACATATTAAGACAGAGTTGTAGAGGTATGTAATGAAATCATTAAAAACATGTTTGTTTGAATTTTTTCAAATATATTTAAATAAATATTGTCTCCCACAAATCACAGTTTTTGAACCTCTGTCGCTAAATAATTAAACCAACCCTTCATTGGAAGTTATTCATTTCAATTTAAGTTGTTTATTTTGAGTTAGGAAGAAAATCAAGAAATTACTTCATATTTTAAAATGATTAATATCTACATCTCATTGAATGTTACTAACCTTTGTAAGCGAGTGATCAGGAGAAGGGTGGTAAGAAGATGGTATGATAGAGTTACTAGGGTCGCTATAACTAGAGACATCAGCAGTAGCAGCTAGAGGCCATCCTGCCAAACCTACTCCACTGCTCGCTGCAGGCCAAGGAGCAGCCAGACTGGAGGCACCGGACCATACAGGAGGTACACCACCGCTAGATGGCCATGGGGACACACCACCGCTAGATGGCCATGGGGACACACCACCACTTGCTGGCCAACCGTAGCCTAAACCTAAACCTAAGCCACGTTTTGAAGATTTTTTCTCATCAGTTGAGCAAAGAACTGAGAGAGCGAAGGTTAGAGAGAGAATAACCTGAAAATAATAAAACAATCACTGCATAAACACATATATCATTAGAAAAACAGAATAATTTAAATATATCGCCTAATAGATATAAAATAATGTAGTCTACTTTATTAATTGATATTATAAATTGTATTTGTACGTGTGTACAATGTTCCACAAACCAAACAAATAATCCGAGTTTATTCAAGTATGTAGCCTTAACTCAGAAATAGGTAGCTAACGTAAGCCCCGAATAAAATTATCGTTTTTCTAAAAACAGATATGAGGTTTATTTTGAGAAATTATAGGCTAACATTAAAAAATCGAAGTAAAACGTATTGTTTGCCATTTCCCTAAAGTGTCAGTTCAGGAGTACTTGATAAAGAAACCATAATTCTCCTTAGAGTTTTAATAAAATAATTAACTTATCCAACAGCGTCACCGTTTCGTTTAATTTGGATTAAATATGAAATTTATAACCCTAACTAGTGATTCAAATTGTAAAAATAGAAGTATTTTTGAAGAATAATTGGCAAATTAACCTGGATCAACGTCATTTAAAACTCGATCAATCAAATAAGATTTGGGTTTATTTATAGCAAAAGCGAAGGAATCTTCAACTCTATTTCAACGTTAAAATATTAAAACAAAATTTAACAAAATGTGAATAGTGGAATCCTCCTATAACAAGTTATCTATAAGGGGAGGAACGATTTGACTTCTAAGGGACGAGTTGCGAACCTGGTTTTTTTCTCTTGGGTTTATTCCGTGGTAAGCTAAATTTCCATCTTCAATAGTCTAACGAATAAAATAAAAACTTTAAATAAATTTATATTTTTGATAAATGTTTTCCAAAAAAACGTTCATTATTTGCTCTTTTCAATTCCACTCAGAGATTAATTTACGTTCGAATTGATACGTTGCAAGTATTACATTGTGTTTGTAGATACAGTACTGTTATTATTCTTGGCGTGGAGTACCTTTCAACATTTTGTTATCAAAATCTTTAGATATTATTCGTTGGTCAGAATTTCGTTCTCTAGTCTTCCAGAGAATTACGAAAATTATATAAAATTATTCGAAAGCTCAGAAATCCTCAGATTTTAAAGAAATATATTGACTAATTTTCAAGTCAACCATTATTAAAATCGAGTAGTAACATATAATTTAGATTTATGTTAGTTAGTTTATGTATGTTTATGTTTATTGTTAGTTGTATATAATATAGATTCGTTATTCCGTTCCAAAAATTTTAGTTTTTTTTTTATGAGAGAAAGATTCGAGTTATTATGATTTAATTTTCTTTAGGTTGATTTTTTCTTGTTTTTTTTTTTTTTTCAAAGAAACCTATTCAACCATTGGATTAACAAAGTTTAATTTTTAGCAAAGGTTTCATAAACCTACGATCATTTAAACCCCTCATACACTATGTTGTCGAGCATAAGTTGAATATAAAAACTGACATTAATAGTGTTTGTCACATTTCATGCACCGAAAATTAATTTTAAATTTTGGAACGAATTTGGTTAACAAACTTTCCTGAGCCAGCAAAATTTTCGTCTAAATTTCACCAAAGTTTGTATTTGACATTCCGATAACTGATTTTAATTAAAGTACCGATTTCGCTAAACCATCAAAATGCTTTTAAGATTTGATTAGACTTCCTAAACGAGAGGTAAAAACAAAATTTCAAAAATTAAATATAGCTTAAGTTTTTTTTTAATAATGACAAAACTTAAATTTAATAATTTTTAGAAAGTTTGTTATGTGAATAAAAAAAGAATTTATATGTTTTCACGAAACAAAATTTAAGTTTTAGTCTTTTGTTATTTACTTCATTTGTATTAACAAAATTCTTCAGTGTGTTAAATAAAAAAATAAAAATTAACGAAAAAATAAATTCTAAATCATATATAAGTCATCCTTTGATTTATTTCCATGACTTCCTAATCAATTTATTTTATTTAATGTCCACATGGTATATGAATAGTTAATTTTACATTTTTTACTTCTCCATCCCACAAATATTAAAATACATAAAAATACTTACAATTTGAAACTTTGCCATTTTTTCCTTGGAAATATATTTTTTTTCAAAACCAAAACTAAGACTGCGTTGATGGGGAACAGCTGATGAAGAACTGATGCTGGTTACAAACTTACCTCCAATATTTATACTTGAGTTGGACATTTGACGGATCGCTGAGGAAATAATTATTTTCTTAGAGACGAGTGTGTCCTTTATAATTATAATTAATTGAGTACATTGTTTACTTTCACGCTAAGTTAACCAGCGCAAGTCCCGTCACTGGTCGGCACCTTGGTCACGACCAGATCTTCCGATGACGATTATGTAACCATGACCGGCCTCTTGATACTCAAAGTGGAAGAGTATCCAAATTTTACGTTTTATATGTCATTTGAAGTTTATACAATTTCTAATATTTCTTATACATTTCGATTAAAATGTAACCATATATAAAAGCTATAAAGATAGTATATGGCTGGAATTTAGTTGTATATGGAATTTGTTATCAAATATATCATCAATCCATAATTTCAAACTATAAAAAAAATAAAAGGAATCTAAAATAATTATAAACCCTTTACATTCATGACTAACCGTTATGTAACAATATTATAGGAAAAAGTTATGCTCGTTATTAGGAAATACAGCCTTCAATAAAACAACATAAGTCAAAACCAAACCGAAAATTGATAATAAAAACTGTATTTGCAGAAATAAATGTAAATGTGCGAAACAAAAAGATATATAAATAAAATAATTAGTAAACATAAAAATAACAGGCAATGTAGGCGTAATAATAATATTACTGCTGTCTTTATTAAAGGCCTAGTGGATATATAAATAATAGACGAACAAATTTGGTATCAAATACAATCCGACAAACGTAAAACGACTAATACTCGTACAATGTACAGAATAAACCTCTCACCAGCTAAAACAGTCTTTATTAATTCCAATAATAAATAACGAATTAAATATAATAAATAAAAATTAATCTTTTTACATTTCTCATATGAATTGATAACGGGAGTGGATTCATGCTATTGAAACGTTACAGTTTAATCGATGTATCTTTCTAGAAAACTGTTGAAATTTCAATAAATAAAAATTAGAGTAGTCTTTGTAAGTTTATAAATAAATGTAAAATATTTTATTACTAAGAGTATTTCTGTAAGACAGGAAAATGAGTAATGCGTAAGAAGGCTCATAGGATTTATAACTCAAAGTACAGAGCCCGTTCTCTGTCATCATTGATTTTAGTGGATAGTTTGATTGTGTGGATTTTCAAGTAATTTATAACCAAATTACAAAATTAGAACATAAAACTGATTTCTCATGTTGCATTGCATATATGACAAATGACTCATAGGGTTAAAATATTAAGCTTACTAGAGTTTCTTTCAAAGAAATATGGCGTCTCTCTGGTTTTAGTGTGTTCTTATTTTTACACCAATAATACAATTCGGGGGAAACCTCAAACGTTGTGTAATAAAATCATGTCCAGGTTAGTACGACAAGATAATATTTTGATTAGGTTAATCAACTTTAAGATGAATAATAATTACTTGTTTTTTTGGTAGCGACCTCAGTCAACTATCTTAGATCATAATAAGTGTCATAAGAAAATATCTTGAGTGTTTTTGCTTAGGAATTTGTCCAAGAGTGTAACTCTCGTGTATTATGGTATAAAACCATCCCCAGTTAAATTAAGGGTGGTTATAAGAAACAGAATTAACTAAGGTTATTAGCCTTCTGAGAGAAGATATAGACTAAAATAACATAATTAAAACACAAAAAGTATTGCAGGAACGTTTTGAAGAATTTAAATATCCAAACACTCCTAACAATGTGTATTGGCAATTTAAGAGCCATACATTTCATTATAATGATTTTAATATTTATGACAAAAGAAGTAAAATGTTATCAGATGCGATTACCATAGATTGGACTCTTTGTTTAGGCTAGAATTGCTCTATAAGATATTTTTACTTTTTCTCTTTGTCATCAAGAAATTGTAAAACACAAACAGCAAAAGAGATTATTATTTACAAACTCATTATTTACTTGAATAGATGTCATACATGATACCATAGAGGAGATCGTAAAGATATTTTTAAAGTATTTACAAAAATATGCACAAAATCGACATATTTAAATGGTTGTGTTCTAATTAATTTGTACCATAAATGTCAAACTGGACTACAAAATTCATTGCTAATGTTATTTTCAAATATAAGATATTAAAAGATTGTTATTATTAACATTGTTAGATATTTAAAATAATTAAGGTACTATTTAGAACTCTACACTTGATGTTTCTGTAATTCGCGGAGATGATTGAGGGGGTTATAAGGGTCACAATAAAGAAAACATATAAACATATGTTAAAGGGTCCTATAAACATATGTCTGGAATCGCATCTTTTACCTGCTATTCGCCATTTTGTTTTAGTAATAAATCATTTATATCTCTAGAACTGCTTAACCCATTGCGTTAACATTTTGCAAAGTGGTTATCAATTTAAAGAGCTGCTTAAAACAAGTATTCAATGTGTTCTAATTAACCGTTAAAAAATTGCGGTCATTAAAACATTTTAAATGAAAATAACTTTAAATGAATTATTTTAATTTAAAATAATGAAATGGCTGCCATTTTTTAACGTTGTGTTAGAAGAAGATGATTTTTCTTACAAACTAGTTTCCTGGTTATATGTTTATAGTAACTTTTTAAATATTTTGACCCATACAACCAAGCCCTGAATTATATCCGCGCTTTACGAAACATCCTGTATACCCTAAGGGGTTGCCGGTGGAGCCTAGTAGTACCAATGACTACATAAATACTATAAGACACGACATAGGATAGGGAAATAGTCTACGCTTTACGGGTGCTGTTCGTCACAAGTTTGACACACAGCTATCAGAAAGCGCTAGCAGCAGGTGCTTGACTGTACGCATCCCACTTGGTTGAGACTGTACAACTGTTGACCTCTCTCTCACAAACCTTCTCACTTACTTCCGTCAGCATAGTTAGTGTTGTCAGTTTGTGCGCTGAGATAAGCAATTCTCGACCTTCCCTCGCATCTCTGGTCCCATATGTGGCATCAGTGCGTTTTCTCTTACCCGCCTGAAACATTGTTTGACCGTAGAGCCACCTAGCGCCAGTCACATCAACTTCAGATTCTCTAGCAGAGCGACAGCTCCACACCCTAGCGAGTATTGGTCAACTCAAGAATAAGCGTAGAATATTTAACATGGCCATGTCGTGTCTTATAGTATTTATGTAGTCATTGGTAGTACTGAGCAACATTCCTCTTTTCATCTTTCCACCAGGTCTCTCTTGATCAACTCTTGTTCTATTCCAACCCTCATGCTGTTATTGTATTCAAGGGTTAGGGGTCTTTAACTAGTCTATTGTTCTTCTTTCTTTTATAAGGTGATGATGACCAAGAGGTTTATCGCCTCTAAACAACAAAGGAAAACGAAATTTTGTATATCTTTCAAACAAAAGTAGACTTATTGAATATTTTTGTAACCTTGTCGTAAATGGTTAATTTTTTTTTTACATTTTGTCTACATTTTATTACCAAACAAATCATAAGTTTTTCTTTTACTCCTAAAGATCTTTGAAAATTAAATACACAAATAAAACACACACAAATTATTTTGTTAAATTCTCCTATTTATTGGTTTGGCCGATCATGGTTTCGCCAGTTACGGCATTGACGAGGCTTATACAAAGACACTCTTTGTGTAAGCCTCTTCAATGCCGTAACTGGCGAAACCATGGTCGGCTAGACCAATAAATTGTAAAATTTAACAAAAGAATTTGTGTGTGTTTTATTTGTATAACATGGAGTTCTATCAAGTACCGTCGGTCATCAGTATAAACAAATAATTATAGCCTACTGGACTTTAGAAAATTTCTACACATTTTTATATGTGCAATTTTATATTTTATAAAGTTTATAAACACCATTGATCATAAATATTAGAAAACATTTACTTTTCAACGATGAATCAAATTTCGATGTTCAAAAATATTTAGACTTTCCTCAATTTTGAGATAAAATATATGATCTAAGTTTTACAGCGGGAGTTGTTGAAGTAATAATTTGATTCTGTTGATTAGGCGTACTCCAATACGGCCTACATTCGTGTCCACAAGACTTCCTGAATCGTCCCATCGTGTCATTCTTTAATTAAAAAACATTCCGAAGAGTACGCACAGTTCACTCTGTCCGCCCGTCTGTCTTTATCTTAAAATATCTACATTCGTAGAAACGAATTTACTGGACCACTCTCTATCTTTTCTAAAAAGTTTCCCTTTTTAATATTTCCTTATTATTTTGTCGGATCAAGGTAGTTTCTGTACATTTTGTAACTTAACGAGTATAACACAAAAGCGGATATCAACTCTCCCACATATGTGTAATATGGGTAAAGTTCTGTGATGAGTTTAAAAATCTATGTCAAATTTTTGCAGGTATAACCGTGTTGAACTCCCCTGAGTCCAAAAGAACAATTTTTGAAATGTATCTTTGTCTTATTTCGTATGTTAAGTGCTCTACAGTCTACAAAATTAACCGATATCAATGAAATTTGATTTTTGGGGATATTTAGGTCATATCTCTGAGCATTTGAAAAAAAAAAATTGTGACTCATAATTTGAGGATAGCTGAGATAAGAAAAGAACATAAATTTAGGTTGTTTTGGAAATCGGTTATTACGATTTTGTTCATAATTTGTTCAAGTGTACCCTCTAAGAACCTAAACAAAACGATCTCCTAAAATATGTTTCGTTATTTACAGATAAAAAAACAACAATAAATCGGTCATGAGGCTGTCAATACTATATCATCAAGGTCAGAAGATAGCAGAGAGGTGATAGAATAGATTAAAGAGCGGGTTCTAACCCAAGACTAAATGAATAATTGTGTAGATCACGTGAGGTACCTCGGGATTGCTAGACTCGTACTCATTAAATGATACCCTCAGGGTGAAAACGACTTCACAGATTTCATTCAATTTTAAGGGAAATATGAAGCTTAATGACCCAAACACAAAAATAAACCTTGACTGCGTCATTAAAAACTCAATTTTAATCCAATACAACCTGCGTTAGGTACGAACCGATACACATTAAAACCCTTTTTAAATATAAATATATTTTCAAAGATGGCGTCGGTAGTTAATTTCGACGTTTAAAATGGTTATTTTAGCATTTTTTTTCCTTTTTTCGCAGTTTTTATTGATCTATTGAACTCGATTTCAAGGGGAAAATGTAAGTTTCAAATTGTAAGTATTTTTATGTTTTTAATATTTGCAGGAATGGAGAAGTAAAAAATGTAAAATTAACTCTTCATATACAATGACGACATTAAATAAAATACATTGATTAGGAAGTCATGGAAATAAATTAAAGGATGACTTATATAATATGATTTAATATTTATTTTTTCCGTTAATTTTTATTTTTTTATTTAACACACTAAAGAATTTTTTTATACAAATGCAGTAAATAACAAAAGACTAAAATTTAAATTTTGTTTCGTGAAAATATATAAATTCTTTTTTTAATTCACGTAACAAACTTTCTAAATTTTATTAAATTTAAGTTTTGTCATTATTCAAAAAGAAAACTTAAGTTTATTTAATTTTTGAAATTTTGTGTTTTTACCTCTCGTTTAGGAAGTATAATCAAATCTTAAAAGCATTTTGGATGGTTTAGCGAAATCGGTACTTTAATTAAAATCGGTTGTCGGAATGTCAAACAAACTTTGGTGAAAATTAGACGAAGATTTTGCCGGCTCAGGAAAGTCTGTTAACCGAATTCGTTCCAAAATTTAAAATTAATTACCAGTAGATGAACCGAGACAAACAATATTGATGTCAGTTTTTATATTCAACTTATGCTCGAGAAGATACTGTATGAAAGGGTTTAAATGACCGTACGTTTAAGTGCATACACTTAACATGCACATAGGAAGAAAAATAAATCTTAAGAATCGAACATCAGCACAGTATGGATAAAATACTAACGACCAATTAGGACGTCGGTGCTTTATATTTGTTTTTATTAACGTCCAAGAAATGTTCCAACAGGAATATTTCGAAAATTTGTTGCAAATTTCTGAAGGCGAAACCAAATAAATATATTTTTCCATAGATTCGTATCTTTTACGAATTTTGAAAATTATGTTTGATATTTTGAAAACAGCAGTAGTTATTTAAAAACCGAGATTCATCTCATAAAACGTTCAATTAAAAATGTTGCATCAAATGATCATCTTGGTATTTGCAAATTCAAAGTTGTATTCGAAATTGGTGTCAAACTTTCAGAAAAATGTATTATTGTAGTTTCACACATAAATATGTTTCAATAATCTTCTTTTTTGTAATATTAAACCGTTTACCAGACTTTTAACCACACAATTTACCCGATAAATCTATGACAAAGACCTTCTAACAACTTGTATTATAGAAAACCGGAAGATGTTAAACCGGTAAAAAGAAAATTTACATGTAAACTAATGAAATTCTTTGGAAAACATTCTAACTTGGTCTGATTTGAAGGTGTGGGACAATGCAAAGAAACGTGTAAAACCTGCTCCACTTGGGCGGTCGCAGATTACGAGACCTCGAGGTGGGCGCCCAATCTTTATTAGTTGGAGCTTGGGTCAGTTATTACATCTAACACGAATTAAAAAAAATGTTTTATTTGTAAAACATATAACAGCTGATAACGCTCAGAAACTCCGTTCGTTTTTAACAAAAAATGTAAACATAACCTCAGATTTAACTTAATCAGCTGTTCATATAATTAACATTGTGCTTTGTTATATTCATGATGACTCTTTTCTTCTATAGATATTAATTAATCGAATATTTTTATCTACGTGAAAAAGGCGTTTTTCAGAACATTCAAAATATACCACGTCCAGTTATAAAGTGGGTAATCTCTAAATGTATTTTATAAGTATTTAGAATAGAATAAATTTATTGCAACAATTTTTATAACAGATAAAATACAAGATTAACTATGTTGCAAAAGCAGCCCCAACAGGTTAAAACCCACTTACTGGGGGTGCCATATATAACAAAATAACTAAGTCTGCCTAAAATAATTAACAATTCAAAAGTAAAAGTCAAATCAAAAGTAAAAGTAAAAGTAAAACAACTAAATAAATAATTACTAATATACTAATATAAAACCATATATACTAATAAAAATAAGTAAAAACATAAAAACTAACATTTTTACAATTGTTGTTGATCTCCACCAAAACTCGCAAATCTAAAACCAAAGTTTCCCTACGAAACCTCGACAAACCCCAGGAAACATCCACCACAACATACTAGTTTAAAACAAACATTTTTACAATTGTTGATCTCCACTAAAACTCGCAAATCTAAAACCAAAGTTGGTTTAATACAGCCAAAGTTTCCCTACGAAACCTCGACAAACCCCAGGAAACATCCACCACAACATACTAGTTTAAAACAAACATTTTTACAGCATACTAGTTGTTTGTGTAATCAGTTAGTCACTCGTCAATCACAAAGTGTAATTTAACCTAGAACGAAACATTGCAATATTTTTATGTAAAATATTTTGAAAAAAAAAAAAATTAAAAAAAAATACGAATGTTCCAAATTATCACTTTTAATAATAATCACTTGTAAGTGCAACAACAGTTACTAAGCGTAAGATATTAAATAAAATAATAATTGGGGCTACAAAACTGGAATTGACGAGGTTCAGTTCAGTGGGGTTGAAGAAATGTCATTTGTGGAGGAACAAGCTATGACACAGTGTAGACAAACTTCAAAGAATCGGTTCATTGGTACAAGAGTATAAACGACAACCTCATCAGTCAAATATTAGTCGTTTAGGAATTTCACGACATCTACACTATATCAAACACTACACCCTTGTTGCAAACATCCAACACAATTTCAAAAAAGGGCCCCAATAACCAGTGGATATAAATCTAAATTGTAAGTTTATACATTTATAACACAATACATGATAAAATCATGTGGTAAATAAATATCCAAAAACACTTTGTTCTCCGGCTGTCGATTTCTAAAAAATAAAATAATATAAATATAATACTTCAATAGAATACGATATATTCAGCTTTGATTATGCATTCACTTTAGATATGTTGTCTTAATCATTATACCCTTCTGTGCTCTCTCACCTTTCTTCGTGTAGTTTTGACGCTATTAGAGTATTCCAGTACTTCTAGTCTTTATTTTACAGATTTTTATCTCCTCTTTATATGGTGATATAAGAGGTTTTTCCCTCTACACTACAAGTAAAAACATAATATTTATTTTACCAGAACCCTGTGACTTTATTTTGAACGTTTTAAATTGTTAAATTAAAACCATTACGTTATACAACTGAATATGTTGGTCTTAAACTGTAAATACAATTATTTTTATTTTAATTGCAACCTTGAAGGTTTACAAACAAACATAACACATAAAGAATTAAGTATACAGGGTTAGGTTAGGTTAGGTTAGGTTAGGTTAGGTTAGGTTAGGTTAGGTTAGGTTAGGTTAGGTTAGGTTAGGTAAGGTTAGGTTAGGTTAGGTTAGGTTAGGTTAGGTTAGGTTAGGTTAGGTTTTTTCCCCTTTTTTCTGTCAATATTCCTGAACCGTATTAATATTAACCTAACCTAACCTAACCATACCTAACCTAGCCTAACCTAACCTAACCTAACCTAACCTAACCTAACCTAACCTAACCTAACCTAACCTAACCTAACCTAACATAACACGTAGGGAATTAAGTATACAGAGTGATTCAAAATTTCAGGGCAACATGTCGGGAGCTGGCTCTAGAGCAAAAATTTAAAAAAACAAGTTTATATAAACATAGGTTTGGAAACGCTTCATTTTCAGCCTGTCGGCCATTTTGTGTTTATTAACGGACACATGATACTCGTTATTGTACTACATAGGCTCGTATTTATAGGTAATATATCCCCAACGTTACATTTCTGTACACGAGAATTGTTTTAAATATATCTATTATTATTATTAGTTCTGAAAGCGGTTTGGTTGACACCTCAGCCTATAAGAGTTTTTTTATATCGTCTGATTTCTCAACGTAGCTAAGTTCCATACCCTTGGTTAGGTATAGAATTTGCCTAAGTAGACCACTTATTTTTTTCTGGAGTTCTATTTGTCCTGAAGGCCGCTAGTCTTCTATTGCTTTAAATGTCAGAAGTATGTTTCAAGTGTTTGTGGTGAATACACGGGATCACGGTATAAGATATGCGATGCGCGCGCATCGTAGTCAAGACGAAATACAATCGTTCACGAGGGAAGCTAGTCAGCGGATGTGAGTTGCGCGTTGTTACAATTTAACCTTTTGGTAATGAACCTAAATGGCTACCTAAACCGTCAATTTCGGAGTCTGATCGACCCCCGGGTGTTACGTAGTCATTAGTAGGTCATCCGACTAAATTGAAAAAGAATTATTATGACTTAAAGGGTTAACGTAATTCTCCAATCACGCCTGTCCCTAACCGTAAGTTCTAACCGATAAGTTAAGTAATTATAATAATTAATAAGTTAGTTTAATTAGTAAATTGTATCTCATCATAAGCTGGCTGTGAACATAGAGATTAGTTGGGTTGAGACTAAGCGTTAATTAACGTCCCAATATGTGTAATGGTTAAGTCCTAGCACGTTTTCCCAAACCCTCCATCCGGAAACCTTAAGCGGTTCAAACGTCTGGTCAAATCGAATAACCAGGGCTGACGTTTGCCACAGTTTGTTGCACAATCTTAGACTGGATTATTCCCGTAATATGCGGATTTTTTAAAAAAATGTTACAGCTTAAGATTTTCCTTTATTTTCGTTTGTATGGTGTAGCGACAAACATAGAAATTTTGATCTAGTTGAACCAGTGACCCATAGAGCTTCCCTTTGAAAGTCTCAAATTGTTACATAAATTACGTATATACATCCAACTGTGATTGTCTGTAAAAGCAATTATCGCTTTCAGGACTGTTTAAAAAAATATAGGATGTTAGAGGAAATTTGGAAAACGTTCGAAAGATTTCGAAAAAATTAAATAACAAAGCGACAATTGTGCCACACTTATAGGTGACATTTGACTACCTTTTTGTAAATATCCCACACAAGCCTAAAAAGGCCCCAAACACCAATAGACTTAATCAAAATTTATAATTGTAAATTTCTACATTTATTACACAATTCATAAAACAAATCACATTTATAATGTTGTATTATACAGAGTTATTGAAACACAGGTAGAGGTGTTACTGCTTTTTTATTTGTTAACTACAAAAGTTACAAAGAAATTTTGAAAATTAACACGAGGAGTTTTTGAGTTAAACCCCCAGAAACAACAGAGTTTTTGATTGAAATCAAAAATCACAATTTTCTGGTAATCGTCTAGACCATCCACTTGCTTATGCCAGCTCTTTATTAATATTAAATGTATTACTTCTGTTTTATCTCCAAATATCCCTGGGGACTACCTTTCAAAGGGTTTTTTGTAACTTTTATATTTATCCAATAAAACAGTTGTCACCCCTGTTTCAATCAATCTAGATATACGAAAAAGATTTTTTCTCTGCTTGTCGTTTATTGTGCAATTTTAAAAAAATACTTCTGATGAAGATGATATATTGAGCTCAGATTTGATAATACACAATATTTATTTTGCTTTATTCATTATGTCCATAGGGGGTCACTCATAATGTGTACATGTGTGACTGACCTTATGGTTCATAGCTGTTTGATCGCTTTTTTAATATTTCCTTTGTCTCCCTTGACAAACTCTTGTTCTGTTCCGAATCTGTCGTCATTAAAGTATTCCAGGGCTAGGGGTCTATATTTTGTAATCTTTCCTTCTTATTTTTTATAAAGCGATGATTACCGAGAAATTTTTCAGCTTTAAATTACAAAATAATAATTTTTCTAAAACTTTACCACTTTCTAAAAAAAAGACATATAACAAAGACGTCTAGATCTCGAATACTCTAATAGAGTCAAAGTCGGGAAAGAACAAGATTTAGTCAAGAAATCTCTGAAAGGAAAGATGAAAGAGAGGTATATATCCCAAGACTACATGAAAAAGGCGTAAATCCAGCTAGTTACCTCGGGATCGTACTCACTTTAATGAGCTCTTGAGAGTCCACATGCGATCACAAACGTAAACTAATTCTTTCTTGACAAACACATTGGCCCTCGACTTCATCTGTGACATTTCTTTTCGTATATTCGTTTAATGTTTCAAAGTTATAACATTGGAAGTCAATATCTATGTGTTCACATACCGTAGTAGTGTTCCGCTGTCTCACAATTTTCCTCATTCGACAGTAATTTTGATATTTTCCAATTTCTTTCTACCGATATATGTTTCTATTTTTTCCTCTTCATATTTCCTTTGTATTTTTAAACATTATGAATATTTTTTTCTATTGACTTATAACAGTACAAATTTTATTATTGGTACGTAATATTTTAGATCCTATTACTCTCAACAAATTGACACAAGGATTAAATAAAGCAATAAAGCTAAAGTTTCAAAATTATTTTAATAATATAAATGAGCTACAATTGTTTCGCCTTGCGTCATCATCTGGCATCATTAGTCGCCCGAATATGCCGCAAGGCGAAACAATTGTAGCTCAATTTATTTTGAAACTTTAGCTTTATCGCTTTATTTAATCCTTGAATATGGAGTTTCAACAAGAAATATTTGCTGTTACAATAGACATTAAATCGACACACATTTCAAACTACTGTTTCTTTACAACCCACAGTTAAACAGCCCAAACTGCGGGACGTGACTATTTTAACACCTCCTCCTATCCTTTTATCTACCATTTTACTATCTAACAAAATTAAAATCATTAGTCCATCATTGACAGTTTACGAGATTTAAGGGCGATAAATTTTGCCATTCTTTGCTCGCTAGAAACCCTCCTTTACTTGAAACAATCTACAAACATCTCATCAATACAAACTTCTTAGAAACAGTACTTTTCCCCAACGTTCCTAAACTATTTGCCTCGCCCTTATCACACACACCTCAATTCCTTTCAACATTATTTCCTTTTATCAATTATCCATATTTACTTCCTCACAAAATACAATTACCTCTAAAACACGTACTGGATTTCACCTCGTCTAAAAGAGGACATAATGATCAGTAGAGGACACACCTTCTCGCGGTCATGCACTAACTTTCTCTGGTCGTAAAGACGAGTTCAGAATGAACGTGAATTAGAAGTGTAGCAAAGTGGATGGATATTTATTGACGTCATAAAATCTACCGTTTATGGGCTACGATATCGATATGTAGCTGTAGTACAATAGGGATAGTTTCAGAACAAGATATGAGGAACTAGTATAAATAATCCATCTATTATCTTAAGCGTTGTTGTTTTATTTAAAATTGCCAGACAAAAGTTGAGCTTACCTTTATAAGTTGCAACCCTTAGCTCTGAGTGTAAAGTAGCACCGGAATTACGACGGAAAGTGTCTCAAATTATAGTAATAATACAGGACATTTAAAACAATAAAGAAGTAATTTTTTTTTAGGATCGTAAGGATACGAAAACAATATTTTGCATCATGGGCTACCAACTCAAAAATGTAATGATACAAACGCATGACCTTTCTCAAATGTCCTTCGCTAAGAACCACGTCTTTTGTAGATAGGCCTACATTCGTAAATATTTTGCTTTGGATGTGTCCTTATACACCTTTACCTCTCTTCTGGTTTTTTTGAGATGATAGTTTTGTTGAAATCCGTCCTCTCGTGGAACATGTTCCTTGATATATCCTGTTCCTTGAACCTGGAACATTGAGATCCCTTATCACGCTTCAAGACCAACAAACAAATCCTGCCAACTTCCTCATTACTCTAACTACCCTTGTGTTTCGCTACCCTGAGAAGAGTTACCCGTTTCATTTTGAGTACCATGTTGGAGTTTTCCAGACTATACACAACCAGTTTTGTTTACAATAGTATTTACGAGTGCCTGACTGTAACACCTCTTCAGATTTTCCTGCACACAAAGCATCTCACCCTTTAAGAGAATATACTTGTCTTATTATGATGATACAAAAATGTGTCACTTTAAAATCAAAATATTTGTACAGCAGCTAAACTACAGAAAATGTGTTCATAACCATTGGCAAGTTATGAACATATGTGTGGGGTTTTTGTAGCAGAAAATGGTCAAAAAAACAAAAAAAAAATTGTGCTCTTTACGATGATAATGAACATACATTTTAAATTTAAAATAGATTGTGAGTATTACAAATTTATTAGTTATTTTTAAATTTATTTTGTTTGAGTTAAAACCATAAAAAATTTCAAAAACTTATTCCTGGCTCTGGAAGAAAAATATGTGTGTTTCGGCGTTAAGTGATAGTTTAGTATAATACAAAATATGTTAACTTTAACGCATCCTGTGGTGCTATACATGTAATATCTACACTTTATGGGGTTGTTCTATGAATTTAGTAATTAATTATTGGTTCGGAGGGCGTGGTGGTCCCGTGGGACTTCAACTAAACTTACACTTTTTGTTTATGTAACTTGGGTTAGATCCTTCTCTTTCATCGTTCGTATCAGATAAAACCAAAACTTGTTCTCTTCCGACCCTGACGCTATTAGTGTATTAGAGAGCTAGGAATCTTTATTTTATGTTCTTTTCTTCCTTAATTTTATAAAGCTATGATGACTAAGAGGTGTTTTTTTATTTAAGAAACAAAACAAAATTGAGTAATTTTATACTATTTTTGATTCATTGTATATTACAGAGTATGAACTTAAAGCCCGGCCCCCTCTCTTTCTTTCTATTTTGGTAAATAATTGGGGAAAATATCAAACATAATTAGGACATCGACCTTTTGTTATAATAATTTCTTGAACCCCCCCCCCCTTGGGTAACAGGGTGAAGATCAACTGAATCATCTTAAATATTTAAATCAATATGTTTAGTATTTTTTGATTCTTTGGATATTGCTGTATTATGAAAATAAATAACTATGTCACACGGATAGAAAGACATTTCTAAAAAGTGATTTATAATCAATATGGAGACTGAACGTCGACCGCTAATTAACGATATTGACATTTTTGCGCCATCATAAGAATTTTCTTACTATATAATCTAAATGAACTTAAACTAAAAATATGAAGTAAAGACGTGAATGCAACTTTTTGAAAGAAAAATATTTTACAAGACATAACCAAAGTTGTGATTTTCCCCTACAACTTTGTAGAATACTTGTCGTGCAAAAGTGTATGACGAATAGCCTAAGAATTAAATTGAAGGCGAAACATTTTATATTTGATTAATAGGTATTCATTTATTGTTAATACCATACTAATGAAATAAATAAATATATGTACATATAATAGGGTGTCTGTGTGTTTGTCTCCTGTCCACCCACCCCTATATATATAATTTATTTCAGACAAATTGGTACAATAAACATTGCTTTAATTACATACGTCAGGCAATTTTCCAATCGAGATACAAAGACGTTTTTTAATATCCTTAATTTTTTTTTTTTTTTACAAATATTTAATAATTTCGAAAAATATTAAAGGTGTTTGAATGCTGGGAATGAGATGTACCATTTTGTTCAGTAGAATAAGACCATCATACCAATCGAATCATCACTCATTATTACGAAATCGGTAGTCAACTCAAAATATATAAAACACAAAATACTTGTTGTGATCGACTCTAATTTTCACAAAATACCCATTTTTAACAAAACGTAATTATTTCGAGTCAAAACGTTGTAAGACATGAAACATAAAATCAATTGTTTGCTTTGAAAAATATTTTTTTATACATAAGAATATAACCCCCGTAAGTAAATTATTTTACATTAAATTTGTTTTCTTTCACTAAAATTTGGCTGAGTGTTATGGCAGTTTAAATTTAACAGTGTTTAGCTAGAAAACAGTTAGGTTCCAGACAATTGCAATTTATAATATTTCTTCCTCTGTTTGAATCCCTCTAAAATCTTTAAACGTCCATTGTACGAAGATAAAATAGCTTCATATTGGTCTTGTATCGAAACATAATGTCTATAATTAGGAACACTTGTAGAATCATTAATCTCCACAATTTTTCACAATCAATTTTGTTTTGTAAAATACATGACTACGTTCAATTACTATGTCATCATCTCTGCACAAAAACCTTTCTGGCACTAAACTACAATTATTTGAACGACTAAATAATTTCTCCGTATATTTGAATTATCTTACAAATATTTTATTTTGTTTATTGAAATCTATGTTGTGTCTTGAAAGTTATGCCGTTTTAAGACGAAAAGTGTTTCTTTAAAAAACATTCAGTTGCAATTCATGATATTTCATTAGATTTCTATTGAAGACGTTATTGTACGGGGATGAATCAGTTGCAATTCATGATATTTCATTAGTTGTCTATTGAAGACGTCATTATTCACATGAATAAATGTCAATCCGTTCAGAACTGTAACAGGAAGGAAACTCTTATAAAAATCCAAGAGTGTATTTTATTGCGGTCCAAATTCCAGACTTTCAATTAAAATTTTCAGACCGTAAAACTTATATTTAAAAATCTTCTTTTATCGCCAAATAGTTTTAAAAAAATCAAATTTTATTTTTTATTTAGATAATACTTGTGACGGAATTAAAATTTTCTAAAACAGTAAACCTTTCAGAAAACATTTGATATAGTTCTAATAATTTTCCTCCGTGTATTGAAATATTTTACATAGAATTTATTATAATTCCTAGAAATTGTTAGAGTAATATGTTACGGTTGTGTTAGTGTAAAAGTGATCTGTATTAGGTCGACCTGTCGAATACAGTAGGAATTCGTGACGTATTGTTATAACCTGGTTAAGATAAAATCCAGTTGAATAAGGTTTGATATGTTTTAATTGTTAATGTAGAATAATCAGCTGACTGGTACTGGAAGATTTATATAATAAAAGAGATAGCTGTATATAAACAGAGTTCTCTTGTAAAATTCGAAACATTTAGTTTGACCGAATAACATATGTTCTAACAACAGTGAAGCATAACAGCTGGTTCAGTTTATTTGAATATGACATAATGACAAATTTTATAATTCTATTAATTAATTAAATTTCAGATTCATAATTATTTTACAATGCCTGGAAGTTTGAGAACAGTGAGCCGACGTGACATTTAACAAATCCGTGTTATCTCAACAGAAATAAATTTGTACGACTAGTCACTGTAATGAATCACTGTTAGACCGCAAGCTTTTAATTACAAAACTATTAAACTATTAATACAAAACTATTAATTACAAAACTAGACCGCAACTATTAATACACACAAAAATTTGATGAACTTTATATCGTTTTCAAAAAATTTCAACGTCGTCTCGATTTGAAGTTGAATCGTCTCAGAGGACAATCCAACTGGAGGCCTTTTACGTTTTGTGAATTGCTTACTAAAAAAGAATGAGAAGGCACTAAAATTATGTAATCACGTGATATTTCTTTTAGGTTCTACGTGTATATACGTTTTTATTTGTTGGTTTTTGCACCACTATCGGAGCATTACTAGGCGCAATGTTTTTATTGTCTTTCTTAAGTGTTTTATTTAATAATTATAGTTTCATTTATTTTATTTTTTATATATTGCTGTTTGTCAAAACCGTAATTTGAATAACAAGAGTCCTTAATATAATAAAATGTATATTACAATTAAAATTTAAAAAAATTAAAAATTTAAAGCACGTAAAAATACAATTTAAATTTACAGTCAAATAGTAAATTAATTATACACAAAGCTGCACGTATAAATGTTTAAAATTGTAAGCTTATAAAGTCATTTTAATAATTTAAAAAAAAACAGGTTGAAATGTTTTCTTGCTACCATATCTTTTCCATGTATAAAAACCATATCCACAGTATAAAAAACAATTATTAAATAAAACATTTTGTAATGCCTTCTTAATTTTTTTTCCATAATGTAAGCCTTTAGACTACTCAGGAACACTGACATGAAATTCGTACCGGTGAAATTCACTCGCTTTTAATTCTTCTTTAGAGAGCATTTTTCGAATCTAAAATTTTGGTAATTCAGGAAAATATATGAATGAGAACATTGTAATGAAACTATGTTTATTTTGTCTGACAAATAAACGGCAAATAATAAAAAGTAAAAATATCCTGCTTACTAAAAATCGTCTTACAATGGAATGACCGATCCTTGCCACTCAAAATCTTCTGGTTTCTAACGGAATAACATTACTTAAATTGGAATATTTCCCCAAAACGACGTCGTACACAAAACATTTCCAATGAGTTTGAGTTATACAAATACAATCTATTCCTGTAGTTTTAATCTATATTAAATATCGCTTTAAATTGAAAATGTTTAACCAATTATATAATAAAATGAATTTCTTGCAAAATATATTGTGTGTTTTGAGATACATATCTGCACATATATTGGGGTGATGCACATACTGAGCATATGTAAATGTATACGTTTTATTTAAGGGTATAATTTTTAGTTTCAAGTGAATTTGTTATTTTTAAATATTTACTTGATCTATTTTGTCAAACCAAAAGGAATTACATTTAAATCTGAAGACATGTGCATTTGATAAACTTAAAAAAAAACAGGCGTCTTTAAATCTATTTTTATCGACCTATATAAGGCACAGAATATTATGTCTTTATTACAATGTATTTCGTTCCAGAATGGCTGACTTATTATAGAACAAAAACCAACAATACAAATGTTCTCACATAAAACATAATACGTTCATAACATAAAATTCAGTGTATTGTACAAAAAGGTTATTTAATTTCAAACATTTTAAAAATTTGAGATTATATTCTTCATTAAAATTGAAACTTCGCTAATTTATAAAATTAGCAGCAACAGAATGCAATCTCTTAGATTAAGGAAATTATTCTTATATTTTGTTTACTCAAATGTGACAAAGAACGTTATTCTTATTAATAGAAGAATTTATAAAATCAAAACTATTTTACATTGTTTGTTCCTTTTCTTTTAGATACCAAAACGTAAAGGTCTTATAAAACATATTATATACTCGTATACAAAGAAATGGATTTCACCGATATTTCCGCTATACCTGTAAAAACCACTAATATATCTCTCTGAATCACCCTAAGAGACTATTCATATTTTTTTAATACTTATCATACAAAATGTTAAATTATCGTAACTTGGGTAAAGTAAATTGATATAATAACGTATAACCTATAAGTGCTAAGCACAATGATTTATTACCCATGAACGATATCCAAATCTGTTCTTGAGATATTATATTTTTAAGAGGAAACAGACAACAAACACCAAAGGGAGAGTTTTTTGTCACATTTTCTTTGGATCGTTTGTTTTATTTTTAAGACTATTTGAACATTATGGCTATGTCTCCTTGAATCGTCCTATTTAAAATTAACTCTTTATATGTTTTTTTTTTTAATCAAATCACGCGTTGATGTCTTCATAAATACGGTACCATCAAAACCTAACTTATTAATCAAATTACAGCCTAACTTTCTCATGATTTTTAATACAGGACATAGGTCAGTCCCCTCACCACCATCGCCTTCACCTCCCTCTCACTCTATCACCGGCCTCTCCTTCATCTCCTCTCACCCATCAACCTTCCACGCTTTCACCACTTCATCACGCTATCGGTAGCCATCGCCTTCTTTTTCCCTCATCTGTACACCCACCAACACCTTCACCTCACTTTCACCTTATCAGCTACCACACCCTTCACGTCCTCACATCCTATTATATACAATCGCTTAAACCTTTCCCTCACTCTATCAGCCGCCATCACCTTTGCCTCACTTTCACCCTATCAGACACCATCACCATCTCCTCTCCTTCACCCTATCAGCCGCCATCGCCTTCAGGTCTTCCTCACCCTATCAGCTACGATAGCCTTCACGTCCTCTCAGCTTATAAACCAACATCGCTTTAACCTCTCCTTCACCCTATCAGCCGCCATCGCCTTCAGGTCTTCCTCACCCTATCAGCTACGATAGCCTTCACGTCCTCTCAGCTTATAAACCACCATCGCTTTCACCTCTCCCTCACCCTATCAGCCGCCATCGCCTTCAGGTCTTCCTCACCCTATCAGCTTCCATAGCCTTCACGTCCTCTCAGCTTATAAACCACCATCGCTTTCAACTCTCCTTCACCCTATCAGCCTCCATAGCCATTAGGTCTTCCTGAAGCTGAACACTACAGCTTTTATTAAACAAAGGACAACACAAGGGAACTGACAATGGCTGTAGAAGGAGAGGAGTTGAAAAACGTTGAGAAGTTTTACTACTTGGGAAGGATAAAGTCAAGCAATGGTTGAACGTCAAGCTTAGACACTGACGGAGATCACTTCAGCTGAAAGAAAGAATTAAACACAATTTATGCTAAATCTTCTCAAAAGTGCCTACATCAGACAAGTGATTGAAATTTACTGATTTTCCGGATGGTGATTACTACAACCAATCACAGCGGTTTTAAATTGATTTAAGTGACTCTCCACTGCTTGAACAATAACCATGTAAAATGTAGTTAACAACTGATGTCAATCTATAAGTTGACAGATACTCAGTGAAGAAAGACTCTCCACTGCTTGAACATTAACCATGTAAAATGTAGTTAACAACTGATGTCAATCTATAAGTTGACAGCTACTCAGTGAAGAAAGACTCTCCACTGCTTGAACATTAACCATGTAAAATGTAGTTAACAACTGATGTCAATCTATAAGTTGACAGATACTCAGTGAAGAAAGACTCTCCACTGCTTGAACATTAACCATGTAAAATGTAGTTAACAAATGATGTCAATCTATAAGTTGACAGATACTCAGTGAAGAAAGACTCTCCACTGCTTGAACAATAACCATGTAAAATGTAGTTAACAACTGATGTCAATCTATAAGTTGACAGATACTCAGTGAAGAAAGACTCTCCAATGCTTGAACATTAACCATGTAAAATGTAGTTAACAACTGATGTCAATCTATAAGTTGACAGATACTCAGTGAAGAAAGACTCTCCACTGCTTGAACATTAACCATGTAAAATGTAGTTAACAACTGATGTCAATCTATAAGTTGACAGCTACTCAGTGAAGAAAGACTCTCCACTGCTTGAACATTAACCATGTAAAATGTAGTTAACAACTGATGTCAATCTATAAGTTGACAGATACTCAGTGAAGAAAGACTCTCCACTGCTTGAACATTAACCATGTAAAATGTAGTTAACAACTGATGTCAATCTATAAGTTGACAGATACTCAGTGAAGAAAGACTCTCCACTGCTTGAACATTAACCATGTAAAATGTAGTTAACAACTGATGTCAATCTATAAGTTGACAGATACTCAGTGAAGAAAGACTCTCCACTGCTTGAACAATAACCATGTAAAATGTAGTTAACAACTGATGTCAATCTATAAGTTGACAGCTACTCAGTGAAGAAAGACTCTCCACTGCTTGAACATTAACCATGTAAAATGTAGTTAACAACTGATGTCAATCTATAAGTTGACAGCTACTCAGTGAAGAAAGACTCTCCACTGCTTGAACATTAACCATGTAAAATGTAGTTAACAACTGATGTCAATCTATAAGTTGACAGCTACTCAGTGAAGAAAGACTCTCCACTGCTTGAACATTAACCATGTAAAATGTAGTAACAACTGATGTCAATCTATAAGTTGACAGATACTCAGTGAAGAAAGACTCTCCACTGCTTGAACATTAACCATGTAAAATGTAGTACCAACTGATGTCAATCTATAAGTTGACAGGTACTCAGTGAAGAAAGACTCTCCACTGCTTGAACATTAACCATGTAAAATGTAGTTAACAACTGATGTCAATCTATAAGTTGACAGCTACTCAGTGAAGAAAGACTCTCCACTGCTTGAACATTAACCATGTAAAATGTAGTTAACAACTGATGTCAATCTATAAGTTGACAGCTACTCAGTGAAGAAAGACTCTCCACTGCTTGAACATTAACCATGTAAAATGTAGTTAACAACTGATGTCAATCTATAAGTTGACAGCTACTCAGTGAAGAAAGACTCTCCACTGCTTGAACATTAACCATGTAAAATGTAGTTAACAACTGATGTCAATCTATAAGTTGACAGGTACTCAGTGAAGAAAGACTCTCCACTGCTTGAACATTAACCATGTAAAATGTAGTTAACAACTGATGTCAATCTATAAGTTGACAGCTACTCAGTGAAGAAAGACTATCCACTGCTTGAACATTAACCATGTAAAATGTAGTTAACAACTGATGTCAATCTATAAGTTAACAGGTACTCAGTGAAGAAAGACTCTCCACTGCTTGAATATTAACCATGTAAAATGTAGTAACAACTGATGTCAATCTATAAGTTGACAGCTACTCAGTGAAGAAAGACTATCCACTGCTTGAACATTAACCATGTAAAATGTAGTTAACAACTGATGTCAATCTATAAGTTGAAAGCTACTCAGTGAAAAAAGACTCTCCACTGCTTGAACATTAACCATGTAAAATGTAGTTAACAACTGATGTCAATCTATAAGTTGACAGCTACTCAGTGAAGAAAGACTCTCCACTGCTTGAACATTAACCATGTAAAATGTAGTTAACAACTGATGTCAATCTATAAGTTGACAGCTACTCAGTGAAGAAAGACTCTCCACTGCTTGAACATTAACCATGTAAAATGTAGTTAATAACTGATGTCAATCTATAAGTTGACAGCTACTAAGTGAAGAAAGACTCTCCACTGCTTGAACATTAACCATGTAAAATGTAGTTAACAACTGATGTCAATCTATAAGTTGACAGCTACTCAGTGAACAAAGACTCTCCACTGCTTGAACATTAACCATGTAAAATGTAGTTAACAACTGATGTCAATCTATAGGTTGACAGCTACTCAGTGAAGAAAGACTATCCACTGCTTGAACATTAACCATGTAAAATGTAGTTAACAACTGATGTCAATCTATAAGTTGACAGCTACTCAGTGAAAAAAGACTCTCCACTGCTTGAACATTAACCATGTAAAATGTAGTTAACAACTGATGTCAATCTATAAGTTGACAGCTACTCAGTGAAGAAAGACTCTCCACTGCTTGAACATTAACCATGTAAAATGTAGTTAACAACTGATGTCAATCTATAAGTTGACAGCTACTCAGTGAAGAAAGGCTCTCCACTGCTTGAACATTAACCATGTAAAATGTAGTTAACAACTGATGTCAATATATAAGTTGACAGCTACTAAGTGAAGAAAGACTCTCCACTGCTTGAACATTAACCATGTAAAATGTAGTTAACAACTGATGTCAATCTATAAGTTGACAGCTACTCAGTGAACAAAGACTCTCCACTGCTTGAACATTAACCATGTAAAATGTAGTTAACAACTGATGTCAATCTATAAGTTGACAGCTACTCAGTGAACAAAGACTATCCACTGCTTGAACATTAACCATGTAAAATGTAGTTAACAACTGATGTCAATCTATAAGTTGACAGCTACTCAGTGAAGAAAGACTCTCCACTGCTTGAACATTAACCATGTAAAATGTAGTTAACAACTGATGTCAATCTATAAGTTGACAGCTACTCAGTGAAGAAAGACTATCCACTGCTTGAACATTAACCATGTAAAATGTAGTTAACAACTGATGTCAATCTATAAGTTGACAGCTACTCAGTGAAGAAAGACTCTCCACTGCTTGAACATTAACCATGTAAAATGTAGTTAACAACTGATGTCAATCTATAAGTTGACAGGTACTCAGTGAAGAAAGACTATCCACTGCTTGAACATTAACCATGTAAAATGTAGTTAACAACTGATGTCAATCTATAAGTTGACAGCTACTCAGTGAAGAAAGACTCTCCACTGCTTGAACATTAACCATGTGAAATGTAGTTAACAACTGATGTCAATCTATAAGTTGGCAGCTACTCAGTGAAGAAAGACTATCCACTGCTTGAACATTAACCATGTAAAATGTAGTTAACAACTGATGTCAATCTATAAGTTGACAGCTACTCAGTGAAGAAAGACTCTCCACTGCTTGAACATTAACCATGTAAAATGTAGTTAACAACTGATGTCAATCTATAAGTTGACAGCTACTCAGTGAAGAAAGACTCTCCACTGCTTGAACATTAACCATGTAAAATGTAGTTAACAACTGATGTCAATCTATAAGTTGACAGCTACTCAGTGAAGAAAGACTCTCCACTGCTTGAACATTAACCATGTAAAATGTAGTTAACAACTGATGTCAATCTATAAGTTGACAGCTACTCAGTGAAGAAAGACTCTCCACTGCTTGAACATTAACCATGTAAAATGTAGTTAACAACTGATGTCAATCTATAAGTTGACAGCTACTCAGTGAAGAAAGACTCTCAACTGCTTGAACATTAACCATGTAAAATGTAGTTAACAACTGATGTCAATCTATAAGTTGACAGATACTCAGTGAAGAAAGACTCTCCACTGCTTGAACATTAACCATGTAAAATGTAGTTAACAACTGATGTCAATCTATAAGTTGACAACTACTCAGTGAAGAAATACTTAAGTTTTCATTAAAAGTAATCAGATTTTGATTTTATGGGGATAACTTCATTACCAATATTATATGGTATTATTATAAAGATTGTGATACAAATTGGATCTTAATGTTTAATAATATATATATATTATGAAAAATTAATACATCATTTAAAAATTTGAAATAATAACCGTTGAGTTAAAGGAGAAGAGATGGATTTGTGGTACAAACCTCTAAAAAAAATGAAGAAATCAGCTAGTAAGTTTTTTTTTAAAGTTCTAAATAGTGTGTAATTCTTTTATTATTTTACAAAATATTTATGGAATTATGATTTGAGTCTACAATAAAAAAACTTCATATGCAACCATTTTTGTTAAGTGATAGTATATTCTCTTTTAATAATTTTCAAGTATCGAAAATGAAATCTACAATATATACAAGGCGACCTAACAACATCTAAAACACCAGGAGAATTTGTAGATCGAACCCTTTGATAACTGTAATATTTAATTCATTTTAAATACGTGCATTATCATACATACATCTAAAAATATATTAATTTTCTAACCATACTTTAATACAATCAACTCGTGCCATGCAAACTTTACGTATAAATATGTGTATGAATCTATGGTTTAAATTTGATCACAAGAAAAATCGTTGTTGAAATAATTACCAAATGGATGTTATTTTTTATTTTAAAAATGAATATTGGTTCATAAAGATACATATAAACATTTTGATTTTAAAACATTCCACTTTTATGAAATTTTGATTTTATACTTTTTCACCCCCACCACCATAAACATTTGTGTTTTTCTTTTCTTGTTTTTTAAAAGATAAAATTTCGGATATGAAATAAAAAATCTTCATTATTTCTTCCATTATAAAATACAAAATATAATACCACATATTATATATGTATAGGATAGAAATAATAACCACCTAGGTTATTTACCTGTGAAGGTGGATTTAATATTCTTAAGGATCACTATAGTTTCAATGAGTATTGGAAGGCAGCGAATCAGCCAAATAATAATAGAATAAACACACAAAACAAAATATCAAAGCACTAAAACAGATGATTAACTCTTTTGAATTACACTTCATTCACTTTACTTACTATACAACATAATACTAACATTTCTAATTAATAGTATTGAAAAAATAATCAACATTTTCTATCTCTAGTAAATACTCCCACAAACTCTTGGCAAATTGAACTCTGTTACAAGAAGATTTTATGTTTAAAGACAGACAGTTAATAAATTTTGTTGCCAGAAATATATAAAACTTTTTTTAATGTGACAAGTTAGGCATGGGGATAGTTCTGTCAAATCTGTTTCTTATTGCGCCTATTCTATTTTTCCTGCCTGTATTACCATTTCCACTTCTATCAAAAAACATACGCAAAACCTTAAACACATATAAACTCCTGAGAGGTAGAATTTTAAACATTTAAAAAGAGGTGCTGTATGTTCTATTCTTTTCTTGTGCATAATTAATCTTATAAAAGCTTTTTGAATAGTTATTAATGGCCTTAAATTCGTAGTGTACGCCCCTCCCCATACTATTAACCCATATTCTATATTTGAGTTTACTATTGCATAATATACTGTTCTGAGAAGTTGTTTATTACATACAAAGGATAACATATAAACAACTCTAATGCGCTTAATTTATTTATTTTTCAAGTAATTAATTTGACTTTTCCAATTAATTTTTGCATCAACATATAGTCCCAAATACTTAATTTCCTTAACCTGTTCAATTTCTGAGCAACTGCATTTCGTGGTATTTTAATGGACTATTGAAAGCGACTGGTCTAGTCAAATTAAATAAAATATATTTGGTTTTACGGCTCATTATCATGAAATTGTTAGTGAACCACCATCGTAGAGCCCTAATGTCAGACTGTATATTCAACTGTAAATCGTAAGTGTATCAGCTTTATAATACAATGCCGTGTCATCGGCAAAGGAAACTAATTTCCCTCGAAAATGTCCATTACATAAAGTATTTACATATATTAAAAATAGTGGGCCAGAGAGAACTGAACCCTGAGGGATTCCATATTCTATTGACCCTTGATCGCTTGTCACTCTGTCCACTCTAGTACGTTGGATCCTGCCGCTCAGAAAAGAAGAGAAACACAAAAGCGGAACTCCCCTAACTCCAGCCTCTTGGAGTCTATTTAATAAAATAGTGTGGTCTACAGTGTCAAAAGCCTTCATCATATCTACAAAAATACCAGCGCACTTCTTACCCTCATTAATCCCTGTATACACTTCCCCCATGAAATTTAATAATGCTGAATTTGTACTTAACTTTTGTCTAAACCCAAATTGATTATTACTGAAAAAATGTTTTTGTTCTAGAAAACTGACAAGTCTGATTTTGATAATTTTTTTCAATTATTTTAGAAAGTATGGATAAAAGCGATATGGGTCTATAATTACTTGGATCAAATTTTTCATTCTTTTTAAATAATGGAATCACAATGGCTGTTTTTAATTCGTTTGGGAACTCCCCTGTACTCATACTAAAATTTGTTAAGTATACCATGACATCAATAATATATTCTTCAGCTATCTTTATAATACCAGGTGAAATTTCATCATATCCTGGGGCTTTTCGATTACTTAACTTTCTTATTATATCACTTATATAATAAAAGGAAGAAGAGAACATAAAATAAAGACCTACCCCCCTCGAACTCGAATACTATATTCCCATCAGGGTCGGAAGAGAAAAGGAGTTGGATAAGGTTAGGTTAGGTTTGGTTAGGTTAGGTAAGACGGACGTAATAGGACTGATTAAAGAGAAGGATCTAATCTTAGACTACATTCATAAAAAAGTATAGATCCAGCTATGTCATTGGGTTTGAGCCCCTGAGGGCAAAACCAATCTAAGATTTTCGTATCCCAGTTTTTAACAAACGTAGATGACGGGGGTCTACTATTCACACGATATATTATTGTATATGTTTTGTAACCATTCAGTTTTAGTGGCTTCTATATTGTACCTAGAACTAAATAATAGATAAACATTTCCCACAGTTAAAAAACTCTGACATTTAATATCAAAAGAATGACATATTCCCATCGACATTCCTAGTTCCGGTTATTAAAACATCTGACGGTATCAAACCGGAAATGCCGACATTAATGGCAGGGCGGATGTGTTGTCAGTTGATACATCAACAATACTTTCTCTAGTAGCTTGAGGTCATTGTCACTAGTGACCTAGGAAGATTAATCTAATTACTGACAATTCGTCACGCGATTCGCTTTCATCTCTGCGCATCGCATGGAAATCTACAACTCGTTCTTTGTATTCTGCTGTTTTGTAATTTGTAAAATAGGACCCTCTCCGCAAAATTTTGAATATATTAACAACCATAAAATGACTGTAAAGAAACACGTCTTCCAATGAATGGAAGGACGAGCCGGATTTGGTGACAATGGTGCAACTCAATGACCAGCTGAATGAGTAGGACTGCAGGAGAAATTTTTAAGCAGGTTCAACATGGTTCCATCTTGGATTTAATTCGTTAACAGTAATTTTAAAATATTACATAATACCCATTAATAATATTGAAATACACTTTGGCCAGAAATAAGAAATGTTTACTCTTTTTCGAGAAACAAATTTGAATTTTCCGTGGTAGTGTGATTGAAAAAGTTTAAAAATGGGAAAAAAAAACCATCATAAAGTTGTCAATAAAAATGTGAAAAAATTCACGAAGATATAAAATCAAAATACAAGAACTATTTCTTTCTTAACTTTTGTTTTAATTTGGTAATTAACAACTACAAAAATAATAACAATTTTGGTGAACGAGGGAATATATGTAACGTGTTTCCACCGTTTATTTTTCACTGCATTGCTATTTATTGTCTTATATAATTTTGTATCAACATGATAATATATATTCTTTTTGTCGTCACATATGTGCTATTTGTATGATCCCCTCTTTTTTAGAGATTCAACTGTTGTTAAAACTTTCTCACAGAAACTCTATAAGAAAATATAGTCATTACAAAGTTAATTGCATCATATATGTAATTAGCATTTGAGATACAGTGTTTGTTACTTTTTGATTTCAAGGCAACACAGCTCCAGTAATATTTAAAAAAAATCAATTAATCAAATTTATGGAAAATATGATCACGTAACAAATAAACTGCAAAGATATTGTACAAACTTTTCCACTCACCCATGACGAGGTTAATCGTCACATACAAACATATCACTTCGGTAAATGTCATTCATAAAGTGGAAATAACCAATGGTCACAGTCTTTGAAAAAATATTTAAAAAGGCTTATGGTTATATCCTAAAAGTACCCCTTATTTTATTAATATCGATCTTTCATTAACGACACGACGGTTAGGTTAGGTTAGGTTAGGTTAGGTTAGGTTAGGTTAGGTTGGGTTAGGTTAGGTTAGGTTAGGTTAGGTTAGGTTAGGTTAGGTAAGGTAAGGTTAGGTTAGGTTAGGTGAGGTTAGGTTAGGTTAGGTTAGGTAAGGTTAGGTTAGGTTAGGTTAGGTTAGGTAAGGTAAGGTAAAGTTAGGTTAGGTTAGGTTAGGTTAGGTTAGGTTAGGTTAGGTTAGGTTAGGTAAGGTTAGGTTAGGTTAGGTTAGGTTAGGTTAGGTTAGGTTAGGTTAGGTTGGGTTAGGTTAGTTTAGGTTAGGTTAGGTTAGGTTAGGTAAGGTTAGGTTAGGTTAGGTTAGGTTAGGTAAGGTAAGGTAAAGTTAGGTTAGGTTAGGTTAGGTTAGGTTAGGTTAGGTTAGGTTATGTGAGGTTAGGTTAGGTTAGGTTAGGTTAGGTTAGGTTAGGTTGGGTTAGGTAAGGTTAGGTTAGGTTAGGTTAGGTTAGGTTAGGTTAGGTTAGGTTAGGTTGGGTTAGGTTAGTTTAGGTTAGGTTAGGTTAGGTTAGGTAAGGTTAGGTTAGGTTAGGTTAGGTTAGGTAAGGTAAGGTAAAGTTAGGTTAGGTTAGGTTAGGTTAGGTTAGGTAAGGTTAGGTTAGGTTAGGTTAGGTTAGGTAAGGTAAGGTAAAGTTAGGTTAGGTTAGGTTAGGTTAGGTTAGGTTAGGTTATGTGAGGTTAGGTTAGGTTAGGTTAGGTTAGGTAAGGTTAGGTTAGGTTAGATTATGTTAAGTCAGGTTAGGTTTTTTCCCCTTTTTCTGTCAATATTCCTGAACCGTATTAATATTACACTCATAATTATTTTTCACACGGTTTTGAGTTGTTAATTTGAACATTTCACTAAAATTTGACGAAATCAGTTAAATCGATTTTGAGAATTTAAGAATTTCATAGCAGCCTGTTTTTTTTTACCCATGACTCACGAAACTCTTTGTAAAGAAATGATGATCAATACGTTTTGTCTAGGTCCTTAGAGACTGCATTTGAGCTGATTTCTATAAAATCGTATTTTTGTGTTACTTGTTCAATTTCCCTACACTACGTATTGAATTGATAATCCAAAAGTAAAAGCAAATACACACAATCAAAATTGCAAAAAAAACACTATTTTTCATTCTGGTGCCTTCAGACGATATATACCCACAAATAATCTCTCGCAAGACTTTCCCTACAACGTATACATGAATGTAAAAACCAACCTTCACCTTTACTCTGCCGAAACCCAACCATCGAAAGTAACACAATCGCCCTGTCACTTCCATAACAATTGAACGATTGTCCCGACCAAGACTTGTTGACAATTCTATTCTATATTTCGTTTCTAATTTGACGACTGGCCTCTTTAAATCGATTTCAGTAAGGCTTATGGATTGCAATGAATTCAATAACCAGTGAAAGGAACTTCATTTCTACTGCTTTCTAGTGCAGTCTCCAACATTTCATTCCTATAGTGTTTTGTGTTAAGTTGATATATGTATATTTATTTACGGAAGTGAAGGGCGCTGCTTGTTTTGAAGATAAATTTATGTGTTAACACATAAAGATTTATCATTTATTCATATTTGATTAAATGTCATAGGAACTTTCATATAATTAATGATTCTATTAATAGTGCCAAGTTGGAAACTAAACCTAAAACAAAGAAAGGGGACCCAACGCTGAGAGCTAAAATATTTCAGCGCATATACGAATCTCATCAGAAATAAAAAGATCAAACATGTGTTAATACTAGACAACTTAAGGTCTGTAGGTTTGGTTAGGTTAGGTTAGGCTAGGTTAGGGACAGTTATTTTTATAAAATTGAAGTCTTTAAGCAACCTAGCGCCAACATTAATTTCTTCGTCAAATAAATACATATTCGTAATCAGAATAACTTCTAGTTTTATTTACTTGGAATATAGCTCAAACCGGACACCAAGTATCAAGAAAGTGTACTTGAAGAGTTCAACAATGCAAAGGTTTTTAGAGTTTTGTATTGACAAAAAGTTGACATGGAATGATCACAAATAAATATTTGTGTTAGAGTTGGTAAAGGAATACATTATGCACTTAGAAAATTGAGTTTATATTGCAATCATGTGATTGAACTAACAACTTACTATGGTCTTGTATACCCGCATCAGAAAAGTGGAATCCACCTTTGGGGAAATTTGTGAGTTCGGATATGCGAAGATATGCTTATATAAGGTCATAAAAAACCAGAGTCATGTAGGGTTGTGTTTAAAGAGATTGGAGTTCTTACACTCCCGAGTATATATATACTTGAGGTGATACTCTACTAGAGGTTCAAATGTAAGCATATCCAAAATAAAGAACCTCACCAGCACTAAAATAAAGAATATAATATAATATAATAAAGAATATAGTTTCAGCACCAGACAAGCTAGTAATTATCGTGCTGGACACCACAGATTGTATTCATAGCAAACATTCTTCCCAGGCTGGTGATAGACTGATAAATAAGCTCCCATAGAGAATTGAAAACCATCAGGATTTTTTACTATTTAAAAACAGCCTTAGACAAGTACTATTCTTTAGATCGTTTTACTCTGTAGGAGAGTTTGTGTGCTGTATGCCGGGGCCTTGAGATGATGAATTTGGACTCTTTCTCTCCGATATATATGTATCATTCTATTGTGATTATACTTAAATGTGTCTGTATTATGTACGTTAATTTTAATTAAATTTTCCTGTCACTATTTGGTGGGGGGGGGGGGTTAATTGATTATTTTGTGTTTTGTATTTTGTCCACTGTGTATTGACTAACTATCAAGCAGTTTTTTTTGAATTTATTGTTGCATTGTTTTCGTAATATTTGAAATTGACTACGGCTATGCAATTGCATTTTATCTACGGCCAGAAAAATAAATAAATACACAATTACGAGGTTCAGAAAACCAGTCTAACAACTGTTTTAAGACGTACTCTGTACTGCAGTTTCCTGGAAGAATTCTTAACCTAGTAATTCAATATAACATTTTCAACAACGTCCCAAAAAACAAATTTTGAACATTACAATTAAATAATCAGCTTGTATTAGATTATCTCATGGGGCTGGTTAAGTACTCTGATTACAATAATCATCTTGTCTTCTTTATTTTTATATCCAGAATTACGTTCTAATGTTTGGAATAATAATTGTAGTGGAGCTTCTACTCCTATTAGATGAGGGAAAGCAGTACAAGTCTCTGACTAATATCTGCGATATTAACATTCCAGCTTGTAATGTTTATGTTACACTCTGTTAAGCATAGAAGAGGAATCACAAATAATTATCTTTAATTAATTACTAAAGTTATTATCGTCTAATAAATCCCCTCAAGTGTAGTAAACACCTGAAACCAGAGTTTCTTTTTATTGTTGTTTCAAGATGAAACTTCTCAGTAATCAAAACGAGTGTAAAGATAATAATAAAATATTAATAAATCCTCTACGCCAATAGCGTCAGGGCTGCCAAATCGATGTGGGGTGACCCATTGAAGGTGTTTATCGTACAAATACCGGGATATCGTATTTTTACCTAACTTTATAACTTACATGAACCTAAAGGTAAAATAAAATAAAATTGGATTTGCTAAATAACAACCGATTGTATATTAAATGTTGAGCTTGACTTATGAGAAAAATTATACAGTATAACCAACACACAGAACACAATTCTCACAAAAAATACGCCTAAGTATCAGACGCGTTTGAACGACAAGGTCGTCCACTTCAGTGATACACGAGCTACACCAATCAAACTATAACTATACTATTGGTGTAGCTCGTGTATCACTGAAGAGGACGACCTTATCGTTGAAACGCGTCTGATACTTAGGCGTATTTTTCGTGAGAATTGTGTTCTGTGTGTTGGTTATAGTGTAACCTATTGTATATCGATTACAGACCTGTTAAAAAGTCCAACTTCTCACCGTAAGCTCTAACTGAAATATATAATTTTTAACGTATGTATATTAACAATACAAACTAGTTAAATTAAAATAAAAAGAAATTGACGTTTTTAGAGTAATGGCGAAACAGACTAAAATTAAAACTGTCGATTTCCAAAAATTACCAAATACGTGATTCCAAAGGTTAAGTTGGTAGACGAAATAATTAAAAACGCGACTGTGTTTCTTCCTAACATGCATCGATTTAGGAACGTCTTCTACCTCAGAACCCCAACAATTATGTGCGTTTCTGAACTTATATACGATAGGAATGTTAATACAAGATGTTTAATGATAAGTTAAGTGAATCACCAATTTGTCTACGCTAATTGTTTGCTTGTAATGCGTATCTGTGTTAAACCTACTTGGCCTCTTTTTTTTTAACAACTTGCAGACACGTTCAATACAAACAACTATAATTGCATATGCAACGCTCCTAACGAGGAAAGTGAATTATTAATATACTTTATAAGAAATAACATGTTTAACAACTACGATTAAAATAAAATATGTACAAATTTTTCATTCGCAAAACCATAAAAATAAAAACTAATCGTTATCAAAAATTTTAATTCGATAGTTGTAAAGTAAAAACTATTAATGGAGACAACTTTGTACACTTGCTACATTTGTGCCATAAACAGGTTCCGACCGTAACTTGTATTTGATTAAAATAGAGATTTTAATGACAACTATATTGGTTCAGTTTAATTTTGGAGTTATTAACTCTACCTCTACTAGATATTGTTAACTTGGAAGGCTAGAATGGCGGCTTAAGGGATTCAGTGTGCGGGTATCATCAAACATACCGGGATCGGAGACATTTTGTAGATAGGTATTCTTGAAATGGTGCCGAACTCAATGACAAAAATTACTGAACTTGAGTTTTAATATCGTGACAGCTGTATTGATAGAGAGTAACGTTCTCAAGGTGAACACAGATGTGTGAAGAAAACAATTATTTGCTACACGGACGGTTCCTAAACCTCCAAAACTACTGGGTTATGTTTTTACGGAGTCAAACCCAGAGAGAGCTTCAGTCTAATCCTGGATTTTCAAGCGGGTGTGATATCCCTTACTGAATGTACAAGAGTAAATATACAAAGGGGTTTCAACGATAAGACCATCTTCAGTAGAGTATCACTTGTAGCTTTGGCAAAACCCAAATACCTTTTACGATAGTGTGGGACTGTAATGTCCCGACAATCCTGGCACAAAGTAAATCTGTTGAGAGTTTGGGGTCACCAGGGAAACAAGGAGCAGACAGGTGTGCCAAAAAAAATGACAATGACAATGAATGCACTTTGGTGCATTGGTCCAGAACCTGCCTGCGAGTATCCCATACATCATCACGTAGTTTTGTCTCCCAATGAGTTTTGAAGAAACACCAGAAGTTTTAGAAAAGAACGATGGGTAGTGTACAGTCTAACAAGATGCTCAAGTGTCCGTTAAGAGTCCACACAGAGACTGAACAGGATTGAGAGAGTCATTGGATTCGTGACTGGTCACTGGATTTACCGTAGCCTTCTAAACAAAATGGTGGTATTTTGATTCCCGTGTTGTGAACAGGAAACGACTTAAATCTGTAGGACTCTATGGAGTGAGGACAGATAGGAAAATAGGTCTCTATATCGTTAGGACTCCATGGAGTGAAGATAGATAGGAAAATAGGTCTCTATATCGTTAGGACTCCATGGAGTGAAGATAGATAGGAAAATATGTCTCTATATCGTTAGGACTCCATGGAGTGAAGATAGATAGGAAAATATGTCTCTATATCGTTAGGACTCCATGGAGTGAAGATAGATAGGAAAATAGGTCTCTATATCGTTAGGACTCCATGGAGTGAAGATAGATAGGAAAATAGGTCTCTATATCGTTAGGACTCCATGGAGTGAGGACAGATAGGAAAATAGGTCTCTATTATCCGTAGGACTCTATGGGGTGAAGACAGATAGGAAAATAAGTCTCTATATCGTTAGGACTCTATGGAGTGAGGACAGATAGGAAAACAGGTCCCTATTATCTGTAGGACTGTATGGAGTGAGAACAGATAGGAAAACAGGTCCCTATTAAAAGGTAGGACTGTATGGAGTGAGAACAGATAGGATAATAGGTCCCTATTCTCGTTAGGACTTTATTGAGTAAAGACAGATAGGAAAACAGGTCCCTATTATCCGTAGGACTCTATGGAGTTAGAAAACATAATATAATAGGTCCCTATTATCGTTAGTAGGACTTTATTGAGTAAGGACAGATAGGAAAACAGGTCCCTATTATCCGTAGGACTCTATGGAGTTAGAAAAGATAATATAATAGGTCCCTATTATCGTTAGTAAAACTTTATTGAGTAAGGACAGATAGGAAAACAGGTCCCTATTATCCGTAGGACTCTATGGAGTGCATTAAAGGGGTGTCCGTTTTGTCGGGTGACGTGGATCTGCTTAATTCTGGGTTGCCGGGTCGTCAGATCGCGTGCTAAACTTAATATAAGCATATTCGGCGTATCACAATCTAGGCTAGCTATTTTTGACGAATTTATTCTAAAAACTAATTTACTAAAACTAAACCAATTTACACTAAAATCAAATATTATTATTATCTACACTGTATTGGAAATACATGTCGGACTAACACCAAAGGCCTGACAAGGCCGTGTGTTAGTTCAACTTATACTATTACGATTCAAAAAACCCGATTCGCCGAGATATAAACCCTAGGACGGTACAGGTGCTATTCCTAAGGGTTTAGCAAGGGATAATTAATAAAACCGCACTTTAAGAAAAAGGGTAGATCGACACAAGCTAGACGTCTTCCCTCACTGGTGGCTGAAGAACTACTCCTGGTGTTATCTAATCCCTTGTGTACATACCGGATAACAAAGGGGAGGGGGGATGGTGACTAATCACCACAGGAGTGAGGACAGATAGGAAAACAGGCCCCTATTATCCGTAGGACTCTATGGAATAAGGCCAGATAGGAAAATAGATTCCTATTATACGTACGACTCTACGGAGTGAAGACAGATAGGAAAATAGGTCTCCATATCGTTAAGACTCCATGGAGTGTGGGCAGATCGGTTCCTATTATCCGAAGCATTTCATGGTTTTCTAAAAAAATCTGACACTGTATTGACAAAGGCGGTCCTTTGAATGATATAGCAGAGAGATAAATATGTCCAGGACAGTGAATACTGGCTCTCCTATAAGAAAGGGGAAAGTTCCGTTTTGTTTCTTGATAATTAGTCATGAAACGTAATATTTATAAACTTGCAGTATAGATCTGTGACATTCATTTAAATTTCACAAAATTGTTAACAAAATCGGTGCAGCTCATTTCGAGAAAATAAGTATGTTTTAATAGCTCCATATTACATAACTTTTCCCGATACCTCCTAAACAAAATTAGGGGTCAAATTTCTGTCAATGGTTTTGTTTTTTGGGACTATATTCGTGAAAAAGTCAAAGAAATCATTAGAGCCATTTTTGAGAAAAGAGTTATTTACACAATGGGAGGATATCATAAAAACATTTTAAGATATGACCAAAATATATCTATTAGTTTTAGCTGTAGAGAACTCAAACATAATTCTACAATAAAATGTTTTGACCCAAGGGGCTTCCACATACATATTTCCGCGATAAAATCTATACAGATTTGTGTAGTCTATCAAATTTCCTCATATTAAACGTATCAGAGAAAGTAAAAAGAATGTACTCCAATTTTGAGACAACAAAAACAAAAATTATATCTTGTAAATTTGTGTTTGTTGTTTAAAGGTGAAACACTTCTCGATCATCATCGCTTTATAAATAAAGAAGAAATGACGATAAAATATAAAAACCCCTAGCCCTTCAATTCAATAATGTCAAGGTCAAATGAGAACAAAACTTCTACTTAGATCCATCTAAAGTCCTTCGTGATTACCTCACCAGTAATCACTAAATCCGAGCCCCTGAGGGACATTTAGTAAATCACCTCTCTATCTGATGGTTACAAATTGACTTGAAAATTTAAACTGTAAACAACTTTACTAATAATTGGCTGAAATCAGCTGGCCTCGCATTGCAATGGTACAAGTTTAATGATGACTTAGTAGTATTCCTAATACCATTGTGGACCACATCCTGTCTTGGTTCCTAAAACCATCAAGAATTATCATTTACAGGTGATAAGTCTGGATCTTTTACTGGGAGCGGAAAACATTTCCTGAACTGTAAGAAATGTTCAGCAGAAGTCCTCAGAAATCAAGATTCCACCTTGTTCATAAAAATGAACTATCATCACGCAATTATAACAAGTCTGTGGAGTGACTTACTTCCTCGGTATTCACATATTTACTGAAACTATGCGTAAAAACTGTGATCGCCGGATTCAGTTTGGTAGATCATTGACTGGCTTCAGTTTTATAACAATCTTATGAAGCGGTATTTTATTCGGAGAGACAGGTTGGGAATCGTCATAACTGCCATTAAAGGCACAAAATTATGGTACAAAGTTGCAAAACCACTTTAGTTAGTTCGCCCTGATATCCACACAAGTTATAGAGCCTTTGAACACAATAAAGATGGAAATTTAACGATATTTGGCTACTTGGAACAAATTAAAAGTCTCCATCTTCATGTAAGATGATTCTCTACCAAGTTTTCTATTTACTTGGACCGAAAACCATTTTCAGGATGCTGGCTTTCTGTACTTAGTTGACTTGAAAGTCCAATACATAGTCCTAACCTCAAACTCATTGTTTCGCGTTTTATAAGAGTGTGCAAAGAAGGAGATTAATAGCATCAAAATTCGAACTTACAATCGAGACGATCAGAAGGTTCGAACCAAAAATACCACATCACGTTCTGCTGAAATCGCTTAGGGATATGTTTTATAAAAATAAAATATACAATTTCGTACATTTTAAGTTCCAGAAAGAAACTACTATCACTAAAATCTGTTTGAAATATTAAATTTATATTATCGAGTAAATTTCCAACCACCTGGTAGATAAATAAACACTTATCATCACAGTTATAAATTATTTCAAATTTAGAATATCACTCTACAAAAATCTCTATTCATGAGTAAGATTTATGTTTACTTCATTAACAGCTGTAGGTTAAAGTAACCAATGTTATATCATGGATAAGAATACCCTGGTGAACTTTGATTGCGTTTTCGATATATGGTATTTAGGAACGTGAATTACCATAGTTTTTAATTATCAGAATGATGAACAGTCCATGTTACGGAGAATCATTTTCAAACACCTAGAGCAACTTCATTTTTCTAATTTTGATCTGTTGTATACAATGACAGATTTCTAACAAAACTCTAGATAACATAAGTCATTACAACGATGGGATGATTTCAACTTCTTAAGTAATAAGTTCTTTACTGATAATTTACCAACAACATGAAGTAATATTGACAATTTAAAATTTGTGTTTTCTACAAATGATAGTTTGGATGTTTACATTTACTTTACATTTTAATAAGAAAATGATATACTTTCAAACTGCTGCAAGGACCAGTATTGTGCTGCTTTAGGTGAGGAACTCCTTCTCTGATCTCAATTTGGTGTCTTGTTCGGTAACTCCAAAATACGTCAAAGATACTACGACCATCATATTCTTAAGCTAAATCATTCCACTAGTTTGTGGCACTTCATAGACGACAAACGTCCAAAAAACTTACCAAAAAACTTTTTTTTGCTTAGACGTACTTCAAAACATATATATCCACACAAAACTCAACTTAATTGTATTCCCATCAAGTAACTCTCTCTATATATTAGAGAGTAAAAACATCAAAACATCTCGACAAATATTATTTGAGTATATTTTGCTATAAAACCCTCTCTTAATTATCGAATACCTAATTATAATAACAAGTACCATTTCGAAGATGTATAACTTTGATATATCAACATCTACGAGAGAGTGTATGATACGACAAGCGTTGAAAATATATGGAGCGTGCTTTTTGGTTAAGTGAGAAAGTTAGAGCTTAAAACTCAGGTAACGTAACGGAACACGCGCAATATAAAAGCATTGTAAAGAGAGATAGTCGAGTTATTCACCAATTGATCACAGAGTGTGAAGCTAGTGACTCGCCTATCTTCTCTTACCGGATTATTCAATATGTATATATATTTACTTGTAAGTATATTATTATAAACACTGTTTAAATAACCTTAAACTGTTTAATAATAAAATTATTCAAAATTAAACAATTAAATAATTTAAATTAGCCTGCATATTATTTTTAAAACTTAACCTCAAATTAAAAAAAATAATAAATCAGCTGGTAACTAAAATCATGTGATTAGAGAAATTTTTAGGTAAATATAATTCATATGACAATATTTTTAAAAGTGTATAGACCTGTTTTTGTATTTTATTTTCACAATTAATAGACGTTACCAACTGTTATAATGGTGTAAATATTAAATTGGTTCTTATGATAAATAAATTTTATGTGAACTGTTAAACGAGATTTTTTACTATTTAATTTTTAAACATAACTATACAGTCTTGTGTTGGTGTTTTATGTGATTTTGTAGACTTTTCTTTCATTATGTAATTTTTATATAAAAAAAAAAATACTGGTAATTTCTGTTTTTTATGCTATATTAATGTATTTTTTGTAATTAGTATACTTACATCATAATTTAGATGTGCGCGTTTTTTGAGGAAAAATAAACGAATATACACTTTAAATGCTACTTTATTCAGAGTATTTTGATAAACTGTCTCAAACTTATTTCGGGACAACCGGTTCAACCCCTAAATCACACTCAGGGAATTTCCTAATAAATATTTTTTTTATCTTTGTGTAAGTTCGTGGTTTGATTCTAGACATTTTCGAAACTAAAAATGGTTCAAATGATGCCTAATTTAAAGCACTTTCTTAACATTTATTAACATTTTAAAATATCTGTAGGCCTAACTATGTATGATATTAAAACAAAATAATTTAATAAAATAACAACTCAAGATTTCTGACGATAAACTCAATGACAACTTTTTAGAAATCTTATCCATGATGCCCAATCTCCAAATTTGGAAATAGCAAAATAAATTTACTGTATATCAGATATTTCAAATATCAATTTATGTCAAGTTCTATCTAATTTTAAAAGACAAAAACAAACTTATAATAAATTTGAAAAAAATTTTAGCTCTTACTGTAAAGTACTTTGAATGAGAGACGAAAATTTATCTTAAGTGTTTTCGAGTTACAAACCTTTGCTACTTTTGAGTATGGCAAGACGTTCTTCCGTGTATAGAATTAAGACACTTCCGGTATATAAACATTGATAAAAGATTTACAAGAAGTAATTTTAGTCTGATTCGGTAAACTTTTGTGTTTAGGCTTACTTTATTTAACAAATTCATTAACTGCAGAAGCAGGTAAACTTCAAAGTACATAGTACTACAATAGCTCATTTTGTGCCGCTCTTAAATCTTCAAACTAATAATGTAAACGTGATTTATACCATAACAATAATAGATGAAGTATAACCAAAAAAATTAATTCTTTAAAAAAATAACCTATATAGTTGTTGAAAAGCGGTAATAACTCCAGTAAATGATATTTTAGTTTACATTTTTGTGAGTTACCTTTAATTATTCTTAAAATATATTTTTTTAAAAGAAGGAAATTTTAATAACAGCATCTTAAAACAGTACGTAATAGTTGATTTTGTACAGATGGCGATAAGCAAAAAAACAACTACAACAAACGCAATAAATTTTTATCCAATGTTGTCAGAGTTTTAAGTGTATTTTGACTATTTTAACATTTTTTTAAAATCATTTGTAGAATATTTATTTCATAATAAAATACACGTTTTATTCCTAATGATGATTAACCGTCATTTAAATAGTAATACTTTATATCAATGAACAAAAAAATATACACATAGTGTTCCATAAATATCGACATTTTCTAATAACAATTAAATTGAATTAGGACAGCCATTTGTTATTGCAATGAAATACACTATTTTACAATATTTTGGTTGTGGGTCCCTATACTCTAAATTCAGTTATTGGGTTCAACCTTTGTTTTCAACTTAAGAAAAGGTTCGTGTTACTCCTCATATTAAGAGTATTTTGAAATAAAAATCAAACGTTTACTGATATTTCCAAAGATTCAGTCCAAATATATCTGTTATAAACCGTTGCTGTAATAAAGCAGTAGATTAGTTGTGTTGGAAATATTTCAATACAAAGATTTATCTATAATGATTACTATTGTCTAAATACTGATACATTTTTGAGAGAACCTAAAGTGAGGTAAGGATCTAGGCAACCAGTTTCGAAATTCCTTGCATATTCCGTGAGTGTTCCAAGACTAAATGGTGAACTACAAATTCAAAGTTGGAATAAATACCTAACAGAGTAATCTGCTAATAGAGTTTTAGGACAAATTAATCAATACAGTCGTCTGAAAACTCACCACTTATTGAAATGTAATATATTTAATAATATAATTAAACGAATAGGAGAGAATAGACTACTTTAAGGTGAAGTAGTAGGTAACAGCTGATCGTTGAATGAAATTCTGATACATTGGAGTTTTCTTTATAGTTTCCCTTTGCGAACATGTGCCTAATATTTAAGGTGATCTTAATAGGCAAGCAACACTGTTCTGGCATTTTATCCCCCAATACATATTCTTCAGGCTCATTGAGCCTCCCCCATTGGCACAGCTCTAGAAATAGTGGATTATTATAAAATAATCGTGAATTTGGAGATTGTCTTTTTATTATTGATTTTACTTTTTTGAAATAAACTTAGTACAGAGTTGGTGGATCAAAAAAATAAATGTTAAATTTTTTCAAAAATTGTTTTTAAATCTCATGAGTAAAAATAAACATTACTGTTTTTTGTTTTTAAAGATGTGGACCTCTTGAACACTGAACATTTATTTAAAGAAAAACCTGTCTGGCTTGTTTTCTTTTTGTCTCAACAATTGTTATTTTCTACTTTTAGTTTATCAAAGTAGTTAAAGTTATAAATCTTCACATTCCATTGAAATCGTTTGCACCGATTTTGAAATATTCCGACGTTTACGGTGTTGTTAATTTTGTAACGTATAATTTCCCAACTTAATTTTTGGAGGGTTGACGTTCAATACGTATTGTTTGTCAAAGCCAACAATCTGGCAGAAATGTATTACAATCAGTTCAGCTGAATATGGCCAAACGGAATTTTAAGTCTTAGGATATTACCCTTTTTAATTTTGAGCTTGATTGATACTTACTTCTGTGAGTGGGACAGTTTGTTTACTGTTTTGTTATATTTAATGACAACATAACGAATGAAACATATTGTGTGCCAATAATAGCGTGTGGATGGTGTAAATAGTTCGTATATTCATGAATATATAACATATAAATATTTGAGTGAACGTCACGTCCTTTAATTAAAATTGTGGAATATAAAAATAATGTACATTAATATTAGAAGTCAACACGCGATACTGTAGGCACGAAGTAACTAGGTTGGAATCAAACAACAGACAACAACGGAGTTAGTTTGATGCTTTTGTAAGATGACAAAATAAAAAGTGTATTATCGTAACACGTAAAAACTATAAATATCAACAATGATTTGGTTAACAGACCTAAATTACGAACAAATTTGGCAGAAAGGTAAAATAATGTATTACGGGATTGTGAAGTGGTCCTGTAACATTTATATTGTGTTGACATGATTGAGTCTACCCTATCATTAATATTGCGCATCACCTCCCAAATTCAACCGAAATGAATTTGGTAAGCCAAAAATGTTCTTCCGATGTTTCGTACCAACATAGTCCAAAATAATTCGTTTTCCTGAGCAAATACTTTGGCATTGTACATGGTATATATCTTGTCAGAGGCTTACTATCGTGAGTACGGGGTTAACAATCCCGATGGTTCTAGACCTCTTGTAAAAACTTCTTTTTAAAAAAAAAAATATCTATACAGATTTTGACAGGTTACCAATCAATTGTAGTAAACAAAGTATTAAATTGTTGTGAAATATTCTATTTAACGTTTCGACATTTCTTGTCGTTTTGAGTTCTTTTTTCTAAATGATAAAATTGTTTATCAAACAATTCAAGAATAAACAGGATGTGGGGGGGGGGAACAACCCTGGCGTATATCCAAACGAGTTGTCTCAAAAGTTACGACTGCGGATTAAAAACTGTTAGGTTTTCTTAAATACTTTACAAATTTGAAAACCACATACTTTTGTTGATCTTAAGACCACATCTCCATTGCAGCCCAACAAGGTTAAATCTCGAGAGGTTTACTGCACGGCGATGATGGAACTAACTAAAACCAGCTTTAACTATAAACATTTAATAAAATTTAAAATATTTTAATTATGTACAAAATCAATGACGTTAATATCATATCTTTACCGAATCGCTAGCAAAAAATTGTTAAAACTTTGCAACAACTGAACCGATTTTTAAAACGTTCCAGTTTTAATTAGTGGTATAATTGTATACCTACTTTGTCACTGACAAAACATATAGCATAAATTTTGTTTAAATGCGTAAATTTTATTGATGAAAGTAAATTCCCCAAAAACACAATAAAAATTATATGCGTATTTTTTTTAAATACATAAATAGTTCATAACTTGATTACTTATTTTTCAGCAGTAAAAAATATATACGTCTTAAATTACTGCGCTATTTTAATTTCTAATAAGCTGCCACACACATCACCACCAATTTTATCAATGTAAATGTACAAGATGTCGTTTTAAATTTTGAAAATGCGTAACGTTTGTAAAAATTTCGGGTTTCTATATTACCCTTGGAGCTGAAATATTACCCGTTTGATTATGATATTCTGATTTTTATATTATAATAACTAGCGAAAAGAAACCAATTTTCATCAAACAGACTAAAATTTGATCAAATGACGTATCTACGTTTAAAACCGGGTTAAATCGGATCTTTGAATTATAAGTAGACATATATTGGAATTAAAAATAAAAATATCATAACTATTTATTGATTGTAATATTTTGTTAATATTGTATTACTTCTAAATAAATTAAAAAATTAAATTGATGAATAATGTTATCCAGTGATATTTCCAAGTTTTACTCCAAGGCTGGAGTAGTTGTTCTCAGCTAACGCTAGGGATGTTTTTGTCCTTAACAGGGTTGGATAAGTACCATAATGACCGCATCAATTATTACACCAAGAGTACATAGACTCTAGGTTACTATAAATATGAGAACCGACGCTCGGCAATTGGTTATACAAAAACGTAAGACTTCGTGCATAAAAACACCCAGCTTAGGTTAACGCATGTGCGGCCTTGAACATGACCATTGTTGTGGTTTCATTGTTGTCCCTTTCACTGCCACAGTCACAGCCACCTAGACCTCCATCGAGGTACTTTCGCCACATTGTCATGAGACGTGATCACACCGATAGGAAGCTAGAAACATTTTAAAACCTCCAGTGTATAATCGATTTATAAATATGAATTGTGAGCTTATTCACTTTTGGAAAGTATGAAAGTAAGACGGGATATTTTACTTTGGAAAGTGGAGTGTAACGTTGAAAGGAAACTTATTTTTAATAAAAGAATGTTTGGACTTTTACTCGGTTGTATACACTTAAACAGAGTAAATTGAAAGTCATGCATTGTATCCTTTAACCTTTTATTAGTCTTTACCTGTAAACAATAAAATTATATTTGTTTGATATTTATGATGATACTTAGGACCATTGTAGTACCTGTGTCCTCTTTGAGAGGAAAATGCTATTTCAAAATTTCAAATGTAACCCCGGTCGAGTGATTTCTCATATAAAATAACTATTCAATATACGCTCATTAGTTACATTCTGATTTCAATCTGTCCAATTTAGTTCTTTTCAAAATGTGGTAAGGTGGAGGGAGGGTGGAGGGTTGAGGGTCCCCATTAATTAAACAGTGGTTGGAATGGATAAGTTTACGTTGGTTCAAATTCAATCGTATGTAAAACTTGTTAATTTTATTTTTGTATTATTGTTAAGTATAACATATGCAAAGTAGCCTATTAACAACTTGTTTCCAAACTGTCTTTATTTATCGCACGCCAATGTTGATGAACAAAAACATTCTCACAGAGGCCTGTTTTACAATCGCTTATGACAACCAACCTAGTAGTTTTATATCTCCCACGATTCAATTCAACAATTACAGGATGTTCACTATGCAATAGTTATCTTTTAATAATTGTTCTTGATTTTTAATGTGCGCCAAATTTAGTTTATCTTAGTAGGGATATTTTGTTTTTAAGAATACCAAACTGTCTTAGTAGGGATATTTTGTTTTTAAGAATACCAAACTGTCTTCAATAGGCTACTAATATTTATTGGCAGCTGTTGTATCAACCTGGATAACAACCCATATAATTAACTCATCTAAACTAAACATAAAAACCAAATCCAATTTAAGCTTGTTTTTTACTAGTGAATGCAAATAAGGAGAGTGAGATTCCATGTTGGATTTTTTCTTTTTTCTACTGAGTGCACGTGTAAGAAAATCTTGTGTGTAATTGGAGTGCAATGTGTAATTGTTACACTTAACTAATTACTGCACTCCCCTTCTCGTTGTGCGGTAACTTTCTCTCTCGATGCCACAATAACCAACTTTACACACTTGTTACTAAAATTACACTTGTTATTAAAATAGTACTTTTATACATTCCATATTGCCTTATGAATGCTTTAAACTAAGTTTATTACTAAAATTACTTACGTCTTAGCAATCTTGTGTTTAGTATTAATATTTCATAACAGCTGTTTCGGTATAACATATACCATCATCAGATGAAACAACACGTTTACACAACACACTGATACACATTTCACAAAAATAAATAAACATATAATGTTTGGTACTGCAGAGCAAGTCGAAAATAATATAAAATAAAGTTGAGATAATATAGCCACATCTTTCTAACGTGGTGGTCAACTGTTCACTCACAGTTGACCACTCATGAACATGAGTGAACAGTTGACCACCACGTTAGAAAGATGTGGCTATATTACCTCAACTTTATTTTATATTATTTTCGACTTGCTCTGCAGTACCAAACATTATATGTTTATTTATTTTTGTGAAATGTGTATCAGTGTGTTGTGTAAACGTGTTGTTTCATCTGATGATGGTATATGTTATACCGAAACAGCTGTTATGAAATATTAATAAATACTAAACACAAGATTGCTAAGACGTAAGTAATTTAGTAATAAAAAAAAAGTACTTTTATGTTGACTCTATATTATTGTCTACCAAATTATTGTTGAAATATGTTCATTAGACTTGTTTCACCGCCACAAACGCCATCAATAGATGAATTCAACACGCTGTATTAACAACAATAACAAAACATTGAAATAATTTACGAGGAACATTAATTAAGTACTTTTAGCACTTAATATACCACTTTATTATACTAACACTCAAGTAATCTCATGTAGCCACATGAAGGCTACAATCTTGAAGACCGATGCCTTGTCGTTTTTATCTTTGTCCTATTAATGATTAGAACCATCTTTGCTATTTATTTTTATATTCAGTATAGTAATGGTATCGTTCATTTGATTTTCATTATAATTTATAACGCGATGAGCTACATGAAATACGTCAGTTTCCAACACCCTATACATAATATACATACTATACAGTCAACATAATACATAGTCCTACATAATAAACAAGATAAAAAAAATATATATAATAAATTGGACTTAATCATAGCGACATTGCAATAATATAACAAAATACATAAGTCAATAAATATAACACAATTAAATACATATAAAATCAAGGAAGCAACCCGAAATCACAAAATGAAAATGTATCAATGCACAAGCTCTCGTCAATTTGATATAAACTCCTCACAAAAATAGTATGCACCATCAATTAAAAGTTCTTTTAAGGCAGTTTTAAATTTTGTACAAGTCAAAAGTTTAATTTTTACAGGTAACACGTTAAATAATTTTAGTCCCTATATACGTGGGCTTTTCTTAAATAATTTGGATTTGTGCGATTCCAAATAAAAATTATAGGTATGATAATGTGCAACATTTTGTAGTTTTTTTCTATTTGTCAAGACATGTAGCCTAAAATACTTTGATAAATAAACATTTTGAGTAATTTTATAATTTTTAATGAAGCTACTTTAACAGAATTGCGTTTTTTGTAGAAATGTTTGGTTTGGGCGATGAGACTTTCTTTTTTAAAGTGATTTGTCTCGTCTCTTCAAGAACATGTATCACACAACTACGTAAAAAGTTACTAAACAACCACAAAACCCAAAATTAGGACTTATTGAGGTAGCCCCTTTATCAACAATAAACTTAAGATGGATTTTATTCACTTTCCGTTTGAGCTGTTGTAACACAAACACATTAACGGGCGCCATTTTAGTTAAGGTGGATTACAAAAACATTCTTCGAGACTATTTTCTTGTCGTTGAGCCCTTAAAAGTAAAAGCATTACCAATTGTTCAATTTGAAAGTTGTTAGTTTTCTCTTCCCACCTACTAAAGACCGAAAATTTAAAACGTGAGATCATGTAAGAAACCCCAAGAAGATTTTCTCAAACTGTGTTAGCTATTTAAATTTAACGAAGTTAAAGAAATGAGTAAACAATACTTTTCGCCCATACTGTCACTATATAAAACATATGTCTTGTAAATAGTTGAAGTTCATGTATACATTATAACTTCCCCGTACAAAGTCAAGATTAACATCAACATAAGGTTTCTACTCAGTTGATATCGATAAAAACATACAAATCCATTCAATACAGATCAACAATCGAAAGTGGTTACTGTTGAATCGTTAAGTGGATGTCACCGTGACTCTCACTTCATGAGTGATAAATCACAACTCGATATTTTAACGTCTATTTAGTCATTTCAGTAGTCTTCAAATACGGCCAAAAATTTGTTTATGAAATATAAAAGATGTTTTCTTAAATATATACAGTATACAGAAAGCATTGTTTAATGAAACCAATAACATAAAGATGTTTAACACCAGGACGGAACCGGTATTCACCTAATCGTCTGCGACCCTATCATTGTCTTATCTAAATGTAAATATATGCTCAGGAACATTCATTTAACAATATCTAAACTACCATTTGTAGAAAACATAATTTTTATATATGTTATTTATATTATGAATTTATGAATAAATTAGTCAAAATTTTAATTTAATTTCTTAAACTTCTGTAGGTTACTTTTAAACTGAATTGTGAATATATAAAAATCATTAAACAAATGTTTAATAATAAATGATAAACTGTAATCAAAATATTATGTCGAACCACGCTAATTGCCTATACAACTATTTTATACACCTACTACACAATAACAATACGGTAATCTTCTACTCACTTGTGTTACAATCCCGAGGTATACAACTTAGATATACAATCTTTATTCATCTTGTCTTGGTTTATACTTCTCTCTTTTAACTTTCCTACCAGGTATTTTTTATCAAGTTCTTTTAAACTATTTATGCTAAGGACGATAGGTGGTATTCCATTTTAATAAATAAAACACTTTTATTTTTTAGTATAACCTTAAATGTGTATAATAACTTGACAATGCTGTAATTAGCGAAATCATGGTCAGCAAGTTTCAATATATTTCTGATAGTATAAACAATAAAAGTGTTTTATTTATAAAGTCTTATAATAAGAGTCGAACCCTGATCGTATTAGAGTATTCCAAGGGCTACTTTTTTCGCACGTTGATGACAGCGAAGTTTCTATCTTAAAACCAGAAAAATAGGGCAAGACTATTATTGCTTAAAATTGTATAAATTTCACATTGTTACCATGAACTTTCCAACGACACAACCTCTCCAATCGAAATCTAAAAGCAAATTTTGTGCCGAAATGCTTCCTCTACAAAACAGATTTTTCATCACATTTTATCCAAACGACATCAAACTTTTATATTTTCTTTGAGACCTAAAGTCAAAAAAGGATTTGGCCTTTTTTGCACATTTGTTTTTAATATTTTATAAAACGGGGTTTCCATAAAACAATGGTGCAGTTTTATCTGTTCATAAAACTGTTATGAGACAAATAATAACATTCATATTTATACCACTGCCTCCGATAGCTCAAACAGTTTTGTTTACATTCCTTAAAACAGCTGTGTTGATTGTTGTGTAATTAATTTCTAACCTTATTTTTTGAAATAAACTTCAAGGTTGTGTTTTCTTTTCAACCCATGTTTTCTGATCAAGAAATGGCTTAGTGTGTAATCTTGTTAATTGAACTAAAGTCAGTAGTTTTAGTGCAGCGAGCATTTGGAAGAACATTTAATAAAGCTCAACCTCACAAAAATAACATTCAGCGTTGGAGTAAGCAATTCATAACCACTGGGTCAGTTAAAAAGCAAAGTATGCCACCAATCTCAAACCAAACAGTAGAAAACATAAAACTATCTTTTACAAGATGTCACAAAAATCCCACCTTCGTCGAAGTCTTGAATTAAGAATACTAGTGGGTACACTTCACAAAGTTTTAACAAAACTTCTTCAAAAAATCAAACCAACAGGTTTCCTAAAGCAGGATAAAAACAGGAATACAAAGCAGGATATCCTGCTTTTATGTTGAATCAAATAGCAGAAAAAGAATCATTTTTGAAAGATGTTATTTTTTCGGATGAAGCCACGTTTCACATCAAAGGCATAACTTACGAATTTGGGAATCTTAACATCCTCATGCAATTTTTGAAAAGGAAAAAGATTCACCAAAAGTCAACTTTTGGTGTGGTCTGTCCAAATAACAAGTTATTGGACCATTTGTTTTTTTTGTTGAACGAAATATCAATGGAAATGTTTACCTGGACATACTGGAGAAATCTAATTGCCTCATCGTAATTAAATGAATAATCCACAATAAAAACCATTGTTTGCGACATCTTAAATGTAAAGTTCCCAAACAGGTGGATTGGGAGAAGTGGCCCTATATCATGGCTTCCAAGGAGCCCAGACTTGACTCCATGTGGTTTTTTTTTTCTGGCGGCATGTCAAAAACATAGTTTGCAAAAAAAACTCCCAATTTGGCATATCTGAGAAATAAACAGACATGCAATATCCACTGTAATAAGAGAAATGTTGAAGAACGTATGATAGACCATCATCTGGATGTCTATAGAGTAACAAATGGGGCCACATAGAAAGTGTATTAGTTATATATAAAAATCTTTATAATGTCACGAAATCAAAAAATAAATGGTTTTGTTGTAAATTTTCTCGATTTCTTGTTATTGAATAACTAAACCACACCATTAAGTTTTGAAAATCCTGTATTTAAAGTACAAAACACAATTAATTTTCGACAATTTTAATATAAATAATTGACAAAATAAACTTTTATTCTCATTACTTTTAAAATAACAAGTTTCACATATTTCTTTAAGACCTTTATTATTCAAAAAGCACACTAAGTTAGGATCTTCATGATCAGTCTGTTTGCATGTTTAATTTATATTCCCAATGTGCAAAAGGTTTCCAAAACTCTAACAAAAATGCAATTTAGCAGCAGTCGAAATTATTTAATAAGGTAATTGTCAATCAATAAGCTTAATGTAATAACCAATTGAAAAAAAAAAAAAACTTTTATACGTTTTGTAAAATTAACTTTCTAATCCTAATCATCGTTAGTATTAAACAAATCATTTGTCAGAAATAAATAGAGTACGACTTGGAACATGCAGGAGTTAAAGTCACCGAATGACAGGAAACAGTGATTGAACAAATTATTATTTCATCGTAATTACATTATCTTGCTGTAAAGTAGTGTTGTTCAAAAACGATAAATGAAATAATTAAAGCTCCAATGAAACATGTAATTACAACTGTAGCAATAAAATTACACTTAATAGATTGCAATGAACATTAGGAAATTGTAAATGCCAAACGTGACAAGAAATAATTTCCTGAAACATTGCTTTCTACCCTAGCGTTAAAGTCTCCGTATACCTGTCACCTTGTGCGACAATTTTCCCATTAAGTATTTAATAATTTGTATGGAACGATTGGGTAAATAACCTCTGTATATTTTCTTTAGTATCGTTATGGAAGGAATTTCAATGTTTAGAAATATAATGAGTAGTTTGTGGTAAAATACTGTAGAATTTATAAATTAATACATGTGACAGATGTTTGTTTTCCTATACAATTACAAATAAACAACAAATAGTGCTGATTTGTTTTCTAATTTTGAGTCTATATTTTCAACTATTTATTTTTTTTGTACGAAAGACGTTAGGGTATTATTGCATTCAGATTTAGTTGTATAGAAAGAGCTATTGTGGGACATTTTTTTATTTGTACAGAAATTTTAATAACGTACGATTTGGATGAGAACAAGAGTTTGTCAGGATCCATTAGGATAGATGAAAGGATCTACTGCAAGATTATATGAAGAAAGGAGTAGATCAGGCTCTCCCCAGTTAAGGATACACATTACACGACAGAATGATTGCGAAGCTTTATGTTAAGTTGACTAAAATATCGCATCCAAACACTTAAAATATACTTTTTGTAACCGCACGTTTAATTTTAGACACATAAGTATTCAACAAGTTTGAAATATATTTTCAAATTTTACTTTGTGCCAAACGTTTGGCTGTTTTCAAATAATTGAGTAATATTTTCCTGTTTATATTTAAATATCATAAATTAACAGCTAAGTTTATAATTTGTATTTCAATAAAAGATAGTTTGTAAATAAATTCCCTCCTACATCAGTTTACCAACAACTCTAAAAGATCAGTCGGGTGTATAGATCAGTTTAGTATGGGTAAAGTCACCCGACATCTCGTTAACCGGAAGCAAAACCTAGAGCTTGTTAACAGTAGAGCTGAAGAACTTGATAGAACTCACAAAGAAATTGAAAGTGTAAACCTACCGCAGATTCTCAAGCTTTCACGTCGTGGTTCGAAGCTCATCAAGGCCTCACGCTACAGAGCATAGCACTCCGGCAATTAACGTTTTTCACCTTACCCGAAAACAATTTGAATAATCAAGATGTTTTGTAGTGCGCATGCCTGAGCTTTCTATTGACCAATTTAACACATTGTGGTTTACTGTATCGGTATTTCAAAAGGAAGAAACGTATAAAATCAGTGATGCAATCACACCATAAAATGATAAAAATATGATTCAAAATATTAGTTTGGTAGTAGTCTGTGAAATAAATAATGAACGCTGTTTTAAAAAGTTATATTTAAGCAAGGAAAAGTATTGATCGAAATATCTCATGAAATGCCGGTTCATGAATTATCGGAAAAACTAAAAACTTGACCTTGGGGTTGTTGTACAATTTTTGAAAACTGACTATCCATTTTGGTCAAATTTGAATGAAATAAATATACAGATTAATACTCCAAACCCGTGTGCGAAATTCGCTAAACAAATTATCTGAACTTTTACTGGCGTTAATTTTAACCGTATATGACTTCGGGTGAGGACATGTTTATGACACATGAGAAGCAAGTTGAGGCCCTTATTTATATATTGTTTGCAAAGAAGTTTATTTCATCGTTTATTATCATTTTTTATTGACAACTGCTGAAATTATATTTTTGGTGACGATTAGGTTAGGTTAGTTTTTATTTGTTTTTGTGGATGTGGGAGTGGAAAAGTTTGTGCAATGTTTTTGCACCGTTTATCTTAAATATATATAATAATAATTATTATTATTATTATAAAATTATTGTTTATGAAATCCATTGTTTCAGGGTGTAAAGTTGATAGCCTCTTAAAGCCATGATTTACATAAACAAAGTAAACAAGAATGAGACGCAGAACATTCCAGTATAACTTGAATTTTTAAACAGACTTGTTGCAAGATGCTAGATTTTGTTCACAACTTCTATATTACCTTTCTACTTTAATAAACCAACATCAAAAGAAACATAGGCCTAATGAAGCCGAGTACACGTTTCTTAGTCAACATACGAGCATACGGAGTAGAAATAAACAATTAATTGTACACATAAACAGAAGAACTTTAAAAAATATTTATACAGTTAAGCCTGTGTAAAAATATAGTTTAACATTCTGAGAGAAACAGAATTTATTTAAGTCTTGTTTTGTTCTTCTGGTAGTTTTCGTGAGAAGGTAGTTTGTCTTCTAAGAGAAGAAACAAGCTGATGGGTACCTTCGTGGTATTTACCCAACCCACTATACGATGTAATAGAATCAGATGCTCAAAATGTAATACTCAAACATTGTTTTTTTTCAGCTTTGTAGGAAATGAAATTATATTGTTGGATCAAAGGGTCTACATTGTCTAGACCCTTACGGTTTCGTAGATGTATTATTTAAACAATCTCTACTCGTTTTATAAGCCGCAAAGCTTTACATATATGGAGACACCTCCACTGTACGCTCGTGTCGTTGACAGGAACCAATCGGATCCCGTAATTACATGAATATAATATTTTTGTGGGAGTTTATGTTGCGAAATAATATATTTGACGACAACTTCGCTATTTGTCGTCGTAGAGATGTGGAATTTGTATAATTACATTCGGAATTTAAATCTGCAATTTTGTACCTAATTTAGTGGATATAAGTTGAATAACAAAAAATAAATGTTAAAAATGGCCGTTTTTAACATTTCTACTGCGATTTTTCTGAATTTTAATAGGGTTCTCGATAAGTTAACTATAGTCTCCAGCAACAAATTTTAATAACCTATGATATTTTTTGTGGCCGCTATCGTGCTTACAACGACGAACAGACGGCATGTCTCAGAGGTCATGAAACCTAAAGATTAGTTAAAATAGAGGTTAAAATTTTCGCGATTACCTAACTTAACCTATATTTCATCCCTTATGTGAAACAACAGATATAATGTTTATAAATATCAATCAATCAAAATATTTTATTTGTTGTGGAAAAATTACATTTGTATAAAAAAAGTCAAAACATAACTTAATGTTTTACAATAAAGGTTATTTAGAAATTAACATATAGCAAAACATAATTAAGTTACAGAGATAGTTATTTAGTTTTTCAATTCTTTCACCCTTACCTGCCACTGACAACACCAACATTATTTACATGAGTCACATAAAAACACTTAACTAAATTCAATTAACACAACCATATACATCAATCAACCGTTTTATTGAATTTTTACACAAAGATGGATAGGTTAGGTTAGGTTAGGTTAGGTTAGGTTAGGTTAGGTTAGGTTAGGTTAGGTTAGGTTAGGTTAGGTTAGGTTAGGTTAGGTTAGGTTTAGGTTAGGTTAGGTTAGGTTAGGTTAGGTTAGGTTAGGTTAGGTTAAGTTAGGTTAGGTTAGGTTAGGTTAGGTTAGGTTAGGTTAGGTTAGGTTTAGGTGCAAAGTCGTAATTAAATTAATTTTATGGTTTTTCAATAACTGGTAGAAAACAAAAATGTGCCATGACTGCTGCCATTAGAGGCCCGATTTTTAATCAAATCCTATTTACGTCGCGGGTACGTTTAGGGTACGACCAAACCAACTTTAGACCTAATTTAAATATTTTTCAAAGACCATGAGTCCGTGGTCACTTTTTGCACTGACACCTATCGCTGACATTTTTGAGGACGATAGGGTTCGGTTGGTTTTGAGTAATGGCGAATTAGAATATTTGTGTTTACACAGTTATTTATGTTAACAATCTCACGTTTCACTCTTTTTTATTTTCCAGATTTTCATTCCGTTAGCATGTTCATTGGCCACATCCCAAGACCAAAGTTACGACAGTTATCAATACAGCTCAACCAAAGAAGAAAACATCACAGAAGACGATGTTAAACCTGCCGAAACCAGCAAAGTATCACCAACAGCTACAAGTTATAGCAGTTTAGTAATCCACGCCCCACCACAACATACAGCCAATACTCGATCATCCGACGGCGAAATGACCGGTTCTTCGGAACATCATCCTAGTTTGAAAATCCACTACAAGAGACCACTTCCAAACTATGATAACGACTACCCTAAACCATCGTATAAACCATCTTACCTTCAGAGCCCGTCAATGAGTCATGTACCTAACGTTCATCCAGCTGTTATGCAGAAACTTTTAAAACAACAACCTCAAACATTTGATTATCAAAACGACAATACAGAATCAGAAGAAGCTTTAAATTATGAATACAACAACAGAGAGAAACCAACAGATTATAGAAGTTTGAAGGATCAAAGTGAAGAATTCTCCCGTGGTTTTGATCGTGATAACGAACAACGTAGTCACAAATTTAGATATTACCGTTTCGGTGGAAGGAACAATGATAAAGGTTTACGTTATTCATCAAACCACGACAAACCTTCATCTTTTAAAGTTGGATATAGCATTGGATTCGGTTCCAATGGACATATGCGTCCACATAACATGCATAATGTACCTACTAGCTTTCACATGGAAGGTAAAAACACTGTCTGGAAACAATTAGGACCTGGCGTTGAAATGTCCGAACAAGTTGGACAAAATCGTTTCCCTTTTAAATTTGGCAACGGTAAACAAAATATACCAGAACAATCAAATCAAGCAATTTACTATTTAAAATCAGCTGATAATATGGACAGTTCTTTAACATCAGGACGTATGACGTTCGATCATGAACACGCTCTAGGTCAAAGTAATACGTTCGATTTTACAAACGCAATCGATCCTTCGTCTGGTAATCATATCGCTTTATCGAACGATCAAAGACAGTATGCTTCTAATTACAGAAATCAAGAAGTTGAAGATACGGTGAGGGATGCAAAATATACACACGCTACACTGCCTCAAAGTTCCTACACTCAGTCTAAATTATCCAGCTTTAATCCATTTCCAACAAATTCAAATAATCCAAACCCTAAAAAAGTCGCAGCGTTTCCTTTAGGCCAAAACATTTACGCTGGTAATTTCGGTTATTCTTCCTATCCTTTGATACAACAGATGTACATTCCTTCGAAAAATGGAAACGGTCAGATGATCCCAGCGCTTTTAATACCAATTACTCAAGGGCCTCCAAATCCTCAAGGAGGACCAGTTTTCATGAGGTACAACAACTTCGGAGGACCTCAGTTACCTT